>JBBPBP010000191.1:5492-104082 GCA_037974735.1 Cicer chorassanicum
ATTGGTTAAAAACCCTAATTGGACGAGAATAAGCCTTGGGAGGACGAAAATGACCTAAATGTTCAATTAATGACACAAAATCACTTATTGGATGCACAAGATTGGTTAAAAACCCTAATTGGGCGAGAATAAGCCTAGGGACTACGAAATGACCTAAATGTTCAACCAATGACACAAAATCACATATTGGATGCACAAGATTGGTTAAAAACCCTAATTGGACGAGAATAAGCCTAGGGAGGACGAAAATGACCTTAATGTTCAACCAATGACACAAAATCACTTATTGGATGCACAAGATTGGTTAAAAACCCTAATTGGACAACAATAAGCCTTGGGAGGACGAAAATGACCTAAATGTTCAACCAATGACACAAATGTACTTATTTGCTGCACAACATTGGTTAAAAACCCTAATTGGACGAGAATAAGCCTTGGGAGGACGAAAATGACCTAAATGTTCAACCAATGACACAAAATCACTTATTGGATGCACAAGATTGGTAAAAAACCTTAATTGGACGAGAATAAGCCTTGGGAGGACAAAAATGACCTAAATGATCAACCAATGACACAAATGTACTTATTGGATGCACAAGATTGGTTAAAAACCCTAATTGGAAGAGAATAAGCATAGGGAGGACGAAAATGACCTAAATGTTCAACCAATGACACAAAAATCACTTATTGGATGCACAAGATTGGTTAAAAACCCTAATTGGACGAGAATAAGCCTTGGGAGAACCAAAATGACCTAAATGTTCAACCAATGACACAAAATCACTTATTGGGTGCACAAGATTGGTTAAAAACCCTATTTGGACGAGAATAAGCCTAGGGAGGACGAAAATAACTTAAATGTTCAACCAATGACACAAAATCACTTATTGGATGCATATGATTGGTTAAAAACCCTAATTGGACGAGAATAAGCCTTTGGAGGAAGAAAATGACCTAAATGTTCAACCAATGACACAAATGTACTTATTGGATGCACAAGATTGGTTAAAAACCCTAATTGGACGAGAATAAGCCTTGGGAGGACGAAAATGACCTAAATGTTCAACCAATGACACAAAATCATTTATTGGATGCACAAGATTGGTTAAAAACCCTAATTGGAAGAGAATAAGCCTAGGGAGGACGAAAATGACCTAAATGCTCAACCAAAAACACAAAAATCACTTATTCGATGCACAAGATTGGTTAAAAATCTTAATTGGACGAGAATAAGCCTAGGGAGGATGAAAATGACATAAATGTTCAACCAATGACACAAATGTACTTATTGTATGCACAAGATTGGTTAAAAACCCTAATTGGACGAGAATACGCCTTGGGAGGACGAAAATGACCTAAATGTTCAACCAATGACACAAAATCACATATTGGATGCACAAGATTGGTTAAAAACCCTAATTGGATGAGAATAAGCATGGGGAGGACAAAAATGACCTAATGTTCAACCAATGACACAAAATCACTTATTGCATGCACAAGATTGGTTAAAAACCCTAATTGGGCGAGAATAAGCCTAGGGACTACGAAAATGACCTTAATGTTCAACCAATGACACAAAATCACTTATTGGATGCACAAGATTGGTTAAAAACCCTAATTGGACAACAATAAGCCTTGGGAGGACGAAAATGACCTAAATGTTCAACCAATGACACAAATGTACTTATTGGATGCACAAGATTGGTTAAAAACCCTAATTGGACGAGAATAAGCCTTGGGAGGACGAAAATGACCTAAATGTTCAACCAACGACACAAATGTACTTATTGGATGCACAAGATTGGTTAAAAACCCAAATTGGACGAGAATAAGCCTTGGGAGGACGAAAATGACCTAAATGTTCAACCAATGACACAAATGTACTTATTGGATGCACAAGATTGGTTAAAAACCCTAATTGGACGAGAATAAGCCTTGGGAGGACGAAAATGACCTAAATGTTCAACCAATGACACAAATGTACTTATTGGATTCACAAGATTGGTTAAAAACCCTAATTGGACAAGAATAAGCCTTGGGAGGACGAAAATGACATAAATGTTCAACCAATGACACAAATGTACTTATTGGATGCACAAGATTGGTTAAAAACCCTAATTGGACGAGAATAAGCCTTGGGAGGACGAAAATGACCTAAATGTTCAACCAATGACACAAATGTACTTATTGGATGCACAAGATTGGTTAAAAACCCTAATTGGACGAGAATAAGCCTTGGGAGGACGAAAATGACCTAAATGTTCAACCAATGACACAAATGTACTTATTGGATGCACAAGATTGGTTAAAAACCCTAATTGGACGAGAATAAGCCTTGGGAGGACGTAAATGACCTAAATGTTCAATGTATGGCACAAAATCACTTATTGGATGCACAAGATTGGTTAAAAACCCTAATTGGACGAGAATAAGCCTTGGGAGGACGAAAATGACCTAAATGTTCAACCAATGACACAAATGTACTTATTGGATGCACAAGATTGGTTAAAAACCCTAATTGGACGAGAATAAGCCTTGGGAGGACGAAAATGACCTAAATGTTCAATCAACGACACAAAATCACTTATTGGATGCACAAGATTGGTTAAAAACCCTAATTGGACGAGAATAAGCCTAGGGAGGACGAAAATGACCTAAATGTTCAACCAATGACACAAAATCACTTATTGGATGCACAAGATTGGTTAAAAACCCTAATTGGACGAGAATAAGCCTTGGGAGGAGAAAAATGACCTAAATGTTCAACCAATGACACAAATGTACTTATTGGATGCACAAGATTGGTTAAAAACCCTAATTGGACGAGAATAAGCCTAGGGAGGACGAAAATGACCTAAATGTTCAACCAATGACACAAAAGCACTCATTGGATGCACAAGATTGGTTAAAAACCCTAATTGGACGAGAATAAGCCTTGGGAGGACGAAAATGACCTAAATGTTCAACCAATGACACAAATGTACTTATTGGATGCACAAGATTGGTTAAAAACCCTAATTGGACGAGAATAAGCCTTGGGAGGACGAAAATGACCTAAATGTTCAACCAATGACAAAAATGTACTTATTCGATGCACAAGAATTGTTAAAAACCCTAATTGGACGAGAATAAGCCTTGGGAGGACGAAAATGACCTAAATGTTCAACCAATGTAACAAAATCACTTATTGGATGCATAAGATTGGTTAAAAACCCTAATTGGACGAGAATAAGCCTTGGGAGGACGAAAATGACCTAAATGTTCAACCAATGACACAAATGTACTTATTGGATGCACAAGATTGGTTAAAAACCCTAATTGGAAGAGAATAAGCATAGGGAGGACGAAAATGACCTAAATGTTCAACCAATGACACAAAAATCACTTATTGGATGCACAAGATTGGTTAAAAACCCTAATTGGACGAGAATAAGCCTTGGGAGAACCAAAATGACCTAAATGTTCAACCAATGACACAAAATCACTTATTGGATGCACAAGATTGGTTAAAAACCCTATTTGGACGAGAATAAGCCTAGGGAGGACGAAAATAACTTAAATGTTCAACCAATGACACAAAATCACTTATTGGATGCATATGATTGGTTAAAAACCCTAATTGGACGAAAATAAGCCTTTGGAGGAAGAAAATGACCTAAATGTTCAACCAATGACACAAATGTACTTATTGGATGCACAAGATTGGTTAAAAACCCTAATTGGACGAGAATAAGCCTTGGGAGGACGAAAATGACCTAAATGTTCAACCAATGACACAAAATCACTTATTGGATGCACAAGATTGGTTAAAACCCCTAATTGGACGAGAATAAGCCTTGGGAGGACGAATATGACGTAAATGTTCAACCAATGACACAAAATCACTTATTGGATGCACAAGATTGGTTAAAAACCCTAATTGGACGAGAATAAGCCGTGGGAGGACGAAAATGACCTAAATTTTCAACCAATGACACAAATGTACTTATTGGATGCACAAGATTGGTTAAAAACCCTAATTGGACGAGAATAAGCCCAGGGAGGACGAAAATGACCTAAATGTTCAACCAATGACACAAATGTACTTATTGGATGCACAAGATTGGTTAAAAACCCTAATTGGACGAGAATAAGCCTTGGGAGGACGAAAATGACCTAAATGTTCAACCAATGACACAAAATCACTTATTGGATGCACAATATTGGAGAAAAACCCTAATTGGATGAGAATAAGCCTTGGGAGGACGAAAATGACCTAAATGTTCAACCAATGACACAAAATCACTTATTGGATGCACAAGATTGGTTAAAAATTGTAATTGGTCGAGAATAAGCCTTAGGAGGACGAAAATGACCTAAATGTTCAACCAATGACACAAATGTACTTATTGGATGCACAAGATTGGTTAAAAACCCTAATTGGACGAGAATAAGCCTTGGGAGGACGAAAATGACCTAAATGTTCAACCAATGACACAAATGTACTTATTGGATGCACAAGATTGGTTAAAAACCCTAATTGGACGAGAATAAGCCTTGGGAGGACGAAAATGACCTAAATGTTCAACCAACGACACAAATGTACTTATTCAATGCACAAGATTGGTTAAAAACCCTAATTGGACGAGAATAAGCCTTGGGAGGACAAAAATGACCTAAATGTTCAACCAACGACACAAAATCACTTATTGGATGCACGAGATTAATTAAAAACCCTAATTGGACGAGAATAAGCCTTGGGAGGACGAAAATGACCTAAATGTTCAACCAATGACACAAATGTACTTATTGGATGCACAAGATTGGTTAAAAACCCTAATTGGACGAGAATAAGCCTTGGGAGGACGAAAATGACCTAAATGTTCAACCAATGACACAAATGTACTTATTGGATTCACAAGATTGGTTAAAAACCCTAATTGGACAAGAATAAGCCTTGGGAGGACGAAAATGACATAAATGTTCAACCAATGACACAAATGTACTTATTGGATGCACAAGATTGGTTAAAAACCCTAATTGGACGAGAATAAGCCTTGGGAGGACGAAAATGACCTAAATGTTCAACCAATGACACAAATGTACTTATTGGATGCACAAGATTGGTTAAAAACCCTAATTGGACGAGAATAAGCCTTGGGAGGACGAAAATGATCTAAATGTTCAACCAATGACACAAAAGCACTTATTGGATGCACAAGATTGGTTAAAAACCCTAATTGGACGAGAATAAGCCTTGGGAGGACGAAAATGACCTAAATGTTCAACCAATGACACAAATGTACTTATTGGATGCACAAGATTGGTTAAAAACCCTAATTGGACGAGAATAAGCCTTGGGAGGACGAAAATGACCTAAAATTTCAACGAATGACACAAATGTACTTATTGGATGCACAAGATTGGTTAAAAACCCTAATTGGACGAGAATAAGCCTTGGGAGGACGAAAATGACCTAAATGTTCAACCAATGACACAAATGTACTTATTGGATGCACAAGATTGGTTAAAAACCCTAATTGGCAAGAATATGCCTTGGGAGGACGAAAATGACCTAAATGTTCAACCAATGACACAAAATCAATTATTGGATGCACAAGATTGGTTAAAAACCCTAATTGGACGAGAATAAGCCTTGGGAGGACGAAAATGACCTAAATGTTCAACCAATGACACAAATGTACTTATTGGATGCACAAGATTGGTTAAAAACCCTAATTGGACGAGAATAAGCCTTGGGAGGACGAAAATGACCTAAATGTTCAACCAATGACACAAATGTACTTATTGGATGCACAAGATTGGTTTAAAACACTAATTAAACGAGAATAAGCCTTCGGAGGACGAAAATGACCTAAATGTTCAACCAATGACACAAATGTACTTATTGGATGCACAATATTGGTTAAAAACTCTAATTGGACGAGAATAAGCCTTGGGAGGACGAAAATGACCTAAATGTTCAACCAATGACACAAATGTACTTATTGGATGCACAAGATTGGTTAAAAACCCTAATTGGTCGAGAATAAGCCTTGGGAGGACGAAAATGACCTAAATGTTCAACCAATGACACAAATGTACTTATTGGATGCACAAGATTGGTTAAAAACCCTAATTGGACGAGAATAAGCCTTGGGAAGACGAAAATGACCTAAATGTTCAACCAATGACACAAAATCACTTATTGGATGCACAAGATTGGTTAAAAACCCTAATTGGACGAGAATAAGCCTTAGGAGGACGAAAAGGACCTAAATGTTCAACCAATGACACAAAATCTTTTATTGGATGCACAAGATTGGTTCAAAACCCTAATTGGACGAGAATAAGCCTTGGGAGGACGAAAATGACCTAAATGTTCAACCAATGACACAAATGTACTTATTGGATGCACAAGATTGGTTAAAAACCCTAATTGGACGAGAATAAGCCTTGGGAGGACGAAAATGACCTAAATGTTCAACCAATGACACAAATGTACTTATTGGATGCACAAGATTGGTTAAAAACCCTAATTGGACGAGAATAAGCCTTGGGAAGACGAAAATGACCTAAATGTTCAACCAACGAAACAAAATCACTTATTGGATGCACGAGATTGGTTAAAAACCCTAATTGGACGAGAATAAGCCTTGGGAGGACGAAAATGACCTAAATGTTCAACCAATGACACAAATGTACTTATTGGATGCACAAGATTGGTTAAAAACCCTAATTGGACGAGAATAAGCCTTGGGAGGACGAAAATGACCTAAATGTTCAACCAATGACACAAATGTACTTATTGGATGCACAAGATTGGTTAAAAACCCTAATTGGACGAGAATAAGCCTTGGGAGGACGAAAATGACGTAATTGTTCAACCAATGACACAAATGTACTTATTGGATGCACAAGATTGGTTAAAAACCCTAATTGGACGAGAATAAGCCTTGGGAGGACGAAAATGACCTAAATGTTCAACCAATGACACAAATGTACTTATTGGATGCACAAGATTCGTTAAAAACCCTAATTGGACGAGAATAAGCCTTGGGAGGACGAAAATGACCTAAATGTTCAAACAATGACACAAATGCACTTATTGGATGCATAAGATTGGTTAAAAACCCTAATTGGACGAGAATAAGCCTTGGAAGGACGAAAATGACCTTAATGTTCAAACAACGACACAAATGTACTTATTGGATGCACAACATTGGTTAAAAACCCTAATTGGACGAGAATAAGCCTTGGGAGGACGAAAATGACCTAAATGTTCAACCAATGACACAAAATCACTTATTGGATGCACAAGATTGGTTAAAAACCCTAATTGGACGAGAATAAGCCTAGGGAGGACGAAAATGACCTAAATGTTCAACCAATGACACAAAATCGCTAATTGGATGCACAAGATTGGTTAAAAACCCTAATTGGAGGAGAATAAGCCTTGGGAGGACGAAAATGACCTAAACGTTCAACCGATGACACAAAAGTACTTATTGGATGCACAAGATTGGTTAAAAACCCTAATTGGACGAGAATAAGCCTATGGAGGATAAAAATGACCTAAATGTTCAACCAATGACACAAATGTACTTATTGGATGCACAAGATTGGTTGAAAACCCTAATTGGACGAGAATAGGCTTGGGAGGACGAAAATGACCTAAATGTTCAACCAATGACACAAAATCACTTATTGGATGCCCAAGATTGGTTAAAAACCCTAATTGGACGAGAATAAGCCTTGGGAGGACGAAAATGACCTAAATGTTCAACCAATGACACAAATGTACTTATTGGATGCACAAGATTGGTTAAAAACCCTAATTGGACGAGAATAAGCCTTGGGAGGACGTAAATGACCTAAATGTTCAACGTATGGCACAAAATCACTTATTGGATGCACAAGATTGGTTAAAAACCCTAATTGTACGAGAATAAGCATAGGGAGGACGAAAATGACCTAAATGTTCAACCAATGACACAAAATCACTTATTGGATGCACAAGATTGGTTAAAAACCCTAATTGGACGAGAATAAGCCTTGGGAGGACGAAAATGACTTAAATGTTCAACCAATGACACAAAATCACTTATTGGATGCACAAAATTGGTTAAAAATCCTAATTGGAAGAGAATAAGCCTAGGGAGGACAAAAATAACCTAAATACTCAATCAATGACCCAAAATCACTTATTGGATGCACAAGATTGGTTAAAAACCCTAATTGGACGAGAATAAGCCTTGGGAGGACAAAAATGACCTAAATGTTCAACCAATGACACAAATGTACTTATTGGATGCACAAGATTGGTTAAAAACCCTAATTGGACGAGAATAAGCCTAGGGAGGACGAAAATGACCTAAATGTTCAACCAATGACACAAATGTACTTATTGGATGCACAAGATTGGTTAAAAACCCTAATTGGACGAGAATAAGACTAGGGAGGACGAAAATGACCTAAATGTTTAATCAATGACACAAAATCACTTATTGGATGCACAAGATTGGTTAGAAACCCTAATTGGACGAGAATAAGCCTTGGGAGGACGGAAATGACCTAAATGTTCAACCAATGACACAAATGTACTTATTGGATGCACAAGATTAGTTAAAAACCCTAATTGGACGAGAATAAGACTAGGGATGACGAAAATGACCTAAATGTTCAACCAATGACACAAACTCACTTATTGGATGCACAAGATTGGTTAAAAACCCTAATTGGACGAGAATAAGCCTTTGGAGAACGAAAATGACCTAAATGTTCAACAAATGACACAAAATCACTTATTGGATGCACAAGATTGGTTAAAAACCCTAATTGGAAGAGAATAAGCCTAGGGAGGACGAAAATGACCTAAATGTTCAACCAAAGACACAAAAATCACTTATTGGATGCATAAGATTGGTTAAAAACCCTAATGGGACAAGAATAAGCCTTTAGAGGACGAAAATGACCTAAATGGTCAACCACTGACACAAATGTACTTATTGGATGCACAAGATTGGTTAAAAACCCTAATTGGACGAGAATAAGCCTTGCGAGGACAAAAATGACCTAAATGTTCAACTAATGACACAAAATCACTTATTGGATGTACAAGATTGGTTAAAAACCCTAGTTGGAAGAGAATAAGCCTAGGGAGGACGAAAATGACCTAAATGTTCAATTAAAGACACAAAAATCACTTATTCGATGCACAAGATTGGCAAAAAAACCTTAATTGGACGAGAATTAGCCTTGGGAGGACAAAAATGACCTAAATGTTCAACCAATGACACAAATGTACTTATTGGATGCACAAGATTGGTTAAAAACCCTAATTGGAACAGAATAAGCATAGGGAGGACGAAAATGACCTAAATGTTCAACAAATGACACAAAAATCACTTACTGGATGCACAAGATTGGTTAAAAACCCCAATTGGACGAGAATAAGCCTAGGGAGAACGAAAATGATCTAAATGTTCAACCAATGACACAAAATCACTTATTGGATGCACAAGATTGATTAAAAACCCTAATTGGAAGAGAATAAGCCTAGGGAGGACGAAAATCACCTAAATGCTCAACCAAAGACACAAAAATCACTTATTCGATGCACAAGATTGGTTAAAAACCTTAATTGGACGAGAATAAGCCTAGGGAGGATGAAAATGACATAAATGTTCAACCAATGACACAAATGTACTTATTGTATGCACAAGATTGGTTAAAAACCCTAATTGGACGATAATAAGCCTTGGGAGGACGAAAATGACCTAAATGTTCAACCAATAACACAAAATCACATATTGGATGCACAAGATTGGTTAAAAACCCTAATTGGACGAGAATAAGCATAGGGAGGACAAAAATGAAATAATGTTCAACCAATGACACAAAATCACTTATTGGATGCACAAGATTGGTTAAAAACCCTAATTGGACGAGAATAAGCCTTGGGAGGACGAAAATGACCTAAATGTTCAACCTATGGCTCAAAATGACTTATTGCATGCACAAGATTGGTTAAAAACCCTAATTGGACGAGAATAAGCCTAGGGACTACGAAAATGACCTAAATGTTCAACCAATGACACAAAATCACATATTGGATGCACAAGATTGGTTAAAAACCCTAATTGGACGAGAATAAGCCTAAGGAGGACGAAAATGACCTTAATGTTCAACCAATGACACAAAATCACTTATTGGATGCACAAGATTGGTTAAAAACCCTAATTGGACGAGAATAAGCCTTGGGAGGACGAAAATGACCTAAATGTTCAACCAATGACACAAAATCACTTATTGGATGCACAAAATTGGTTAAAAATCCTAATTGGAAGAGATTAAGCCTAGGGAGGACAAAAATAACCTAAATACTCAACCAATGACCCAAAATCACTTATTGGATGCACAAGATTGGTTAAAAACCCTAATTGGACGAGAATAAGCCTTGGGAGGACAAAAATGACCTAAATGTTCAACCAATGACACAAATGTACTTATTGGATGCACAAGATTGGTTAAAAACCCTAATTGGACGAGAATAAGCCTAGGGAGGACGTAAATGACCTAAATGTTCAACCAATGACACAAATGTACTTATTGGATGCACAAGATTGGTTAAAAATCCTAATTGGATGAGAATAAGCCTTGGGAGGACGAAAATGACCTAAATGTGCAACCAATGGCACAAAATCACTTATTGGATGCACAAGATTGGTTAAAAACCCTAATTGGACGAGAATAAGCCTAGGGAGGACGAAAATGACCTAAATGTTCAACCAATGACACAAAATCACTTATTGGATGCACAAGATTGGTTAAAAACCCTAATTGGACGAGAATAAGCCTAGGGAGGACGAAAATGACCTAAATGTTCAACCAATGACACAAATGTACTTATTGGATGCACAAGATTGGTTAAAAACCCTAATTGGACGAGAATAAGCATAGGGAGGACGAAAATGATCTAAATGTTCAACCAATGACACAAAATCACTTATTGGATGCACAAGATTGGTTAAAAACCCTAATTGGACGAGAATAAGCATTGGGAGGACGAAAATGACCTAAATGTTCAACCAATGACACAAATGTACTTATTGGATGCCCAAGATTGGTTAAAAACCCTAATTGGACGAGAATAAGCCTAGGGAGGACGAAAATGACCTAAATGTTCAACCAATGACACAAAATCACTTATTGGATGCACAACATTCGCTAAAAACCCTAATTGGACGAGAATAAGCCTTGGGACGACGAAAATGACCTAAATGTTCAACCAATGACACAAATGTACTTATTGGATGCACAAGAATTGTTAAAACCCCTAATTGGACGAGAATAAGCTTAGGGAGGACGAAAATGATCTAAATGTTCAACCAATGACACAAAATCACTTATTGGATGCACAAGATTGGTTAAAAACCCTAATTGGACGACAATAAGCTTTGGGAGGACGAAAATGACCTAAATGTTCAACCAATGACACAAATGTACTTATTGGATGCACAAGATTGGTTAAAAACCCTAATTGGACGAGAATAAGCCTAGGGAGGACGAAAATGACCTAAATGTTCAACCAATGTCACAAATGTACTTATTGGATGCACAAGATTGGTTTAAAACCCTAATTGGACGAGAATAAGCCTTGGGAGGACGAAAATGACCTAAATGTTCAAACAATGACACAAATGTACTTATTGGATGCACAACATTGGTTAAAAACCCTAATTGGACGAGAATAAGCCTAGGGAGGACGAAAATGACCTAAATGTTCAACCAATGACACAAATGTACTTATTGGATGCACAAGATTGGTTAAAAACCCTAATTGGACGAGAATAAGCCTAGGGAGCAAGAAAATGACCTAAATGTTCAACCAATGACACAAAATCACTTATTGGATGCACAAGATTGGTTAAAAACCCTAATTGGACGAGAATAAGCCTTGGGAGGACGAAAATCACCTGAATGTTCAACCAATGACACAAAATCACTTATTGGATGCACAAGATTGGTTAAAAACCCTAATTGGACGAGAATAAGCCTAGGGAGGACGAAAATGACCTAAATGTTCAACCAATGACACAAATGTACTTATTGGATGCACAAGATTGGTTAAAAACCCTAATTGGACGAGAATAAGACTAGGGAGGACGAAAATGACCTAAATGTTTAATCAATGACACAAAATCACTTATTGGATGCACAAGATTGGTTAGAAACCCTAATTGGACGAGAATAAGCCTTGGGAGGACGGAAATGACCTAAATGTTCAACCAATGACACAAATGTACTTATTGGATGCACAAGATTGGTTAAAAACCCTAATTGGACGAGAATAAGACTAGGGAGGACGAAAATGACCTAAATGTTCAACCAATGACACAAAATAACTTATTGGATGCACAAGATTGGTTAAAAACCCTAATTGGACGAGAATAAGCCTAGGGAGGACGAAAATGACCTAAATGTTCAACCAATGACACAAATGTACTTATTGGGTGCACAAGATTGGTTAAAAACCCTAATTGGACGAGAATAAGCCTAGGGAGGACGAAAATGACCTAAATGTTCAACCAATGACACAAATGTACTTATTGGATGCACAAGATTGGTTAAAAACCCTAATTGGACGAGAATATGCATTGGGAGGACGAAAATGACCTAAATGTTCAACCAATGACACAAAATCACTTATTGGATGCACAAGATTGGTTAAAAACCCTAATTGGACGAGAATAAGCCTTGGGAGGACGAAAATGACCTAAATATTCAACCACTGACACAAATGTACTTATTGGATGCACAAGATTGGTTAAAAACCCTAATTGGACGAGAATAAGCCTTGGGAGGACGAAAATGACCTAAATGTTCAACCAATGACACAAAATCACTTATTGGATGCACAAGATTGGTTAAAAACCCAAATTGGACGAGAATAAGCCTTGGGGGAGGAAAATGACCTAAATGTTCAACCAATAGCACAAAATCACTTATTGGAAGCACAACATTGGTTAAAAACCGTAATTGGACGAGAATAAGCCTAGGGAGGACGAAAATGACCTCAATGTTAAACCAATGACACAAAATCACTTATTGGATGCACAAGATTGGTTAAAAACCCTAATTGGACGAGAATAAGCCTTGGGAGGACGAAAATGACCTAAACGTTCAATCAATGACCCAAAATCACTTATTGGATGCACAAGATTGGTTAAAAACCCTAATTGGACGAGAATAAGCCTTGGGAGGACGAAAATGACCTAAATGTTCAACCAATGACACAAATGTACTTATTGGATGCACAAGATTGGTTAAAAACCCTAATTTAACGAGAATAAGCCTAGGGAGGACGAAAATGACCTAAATGTTCAACCAATGACACAAAATCACTTATTGGATGCACAAGATTTATTAAAAACCCTAATTGGACGAGAATAAGCCTTGGGAGGACGAAAATGACCTAAATGTTCAACCAATGACACAAATGTACTTATTTGATGCACAAGATTGGTTAAAAACCCTAATTGGACGAGAATAAGCATTGGGAGGACGAAAATGACCTAAATGTTCATCCAATGAAACAAATGTACTTATTGGATGCACAAGATTGGTTAAAAACCCTAATTGGACGAGAATAAGCCTTGGGAGGACAAAAATGACCTAAATGTTCAACCAATGACACAAATGTACTTATTGGATGCACAAGATTGGTTAAAAACCCTAATTGGACGAGAATAAGCCTAGGGAGGACGAAAATGACCTAAATGTTCAACCAATGACACAAAAGCACTCATTGGATGCACAAGATTGGTTAAAAACCCTAATTGGACGAGAATAAGCCTTGGGAGGACGAAAATGACCTAAATGTTCAACCAATGACACAAATGTACTTATTGGATGCACAAGATTGGTTAAAAACCCTAATTGGACGAGAATAAGCCTTGGGAGGACGAAAATGACCTAAATGTTCAACAAATGACACAAATATACTTATTGGATGCACAAGATTGGTTAAAAACCCTAATTGGACGAGAATAAGCCTTGGGAGGACGAAAATGACCTAAATGTTCAACCAATGACACAAAATCATTTATTGGATGCACAAGATTGGTTAAAAACCCTAATTGGAAGAGAATAAGCCTAGGGAGGACGAAAATGACCTAAATGCTCAACCAAAGACACAAAAATCACTTATTCGATGCACAAGATTGGTTAAAAACCTTAATTGGACGAGAATAAGCCTAGGGAGGATGAAAATGACATAAATGTTCAACCAATGACACAAATGTACTTATTGTATGCACAAGATTGGTTAAAAACCCTAATTGGACGAGAATAAGCCTTGGGAGGACGAAAATGACCTAAATGTTCAACCAATGACACAAAATCACATATTGGATGCACAAGATTGGTTAAAAACCCTAATTGGACGAGAATAAGCATAGGCAGGACAAAAATGACCTAATGTTCAACCAATGACACAAAATCACTTATTGGATGCACAAGATTGGTTAAAAACCCTAATTGGACGAGAATAAGCCTTGGGAGGACGAAAATGACCTAAATGTTCAACCTATGGCTTCAAATGACTTATTGCATGCACAAGATTGGTTAAAAACCCTAATTGGACGAGAATAAGCCTAGGGACTACGAAAAAGACCTAAATGTTCAACCAATGACACAAAATCACATATTGGATGCACAAGATTGGTTAAAAACCCTAATTGGACGAGAATAAGCCTAGGGAGGACGAAAATGACCTTAATGTTCAACCAATGACACAAAATCACTTATTGGATGCACAAGATTGGTTAAAAACCCTAATTGGACGAGAATAAGCCTTGGGAGGACGAAAATGACTTAAATGTTCAACCAATGACACAAAATCACTTATTGGATGCACAAAATTGGTTAAAAATCCTAATTGGAAGAGAATAAGCCTAGGGAGGACAAAAATAACCTAAATACTCAATCAATGACCCAAAATCACTTATTGGATGCACAAGATTGGTTAAAAACCCTAATTGGACGAGAATAAGCCTTGGGAGGACAAAAATGACCTAAATGTTCAACCAATGACACAAATGTACTTATTGGATGCACAAGATTGGTTAAAAACCCTAATTGGACGAGAATAAGCCTAGGGAGGACGAAAATGACCTAAATGTTCAACCAATGACACAAATGTACTTATTGGATGCACAAGATTGGTTAAAAACCCTAATTGGACGAGAATAAGACTAGGGAGGACGAAAATGACCTAAATGTTTAATCAATGACACAAAATCACTTATTGGATGCACAAGATTGGTTAGAAACCCTAATTGGACGAGAATAAGCCTTGGGAGGACGGAAATGACCTAAATGTTCAACCAATGACACAAATGTACTTATTGGATGCACAAGATTAGTTAAAAACCCTAATTGGACGAGAATAAGACTAGGGATGACGAAAATGACCTAAATGTTCAACCAATGACAAAAACTCACTTATTGGATGCACAAGATTGGTTAAAAACCCTAATTGGACGAGAATAAGCCTTTGGAGAACGAAAATGACCTAAATGTTCAACAAATGACATAAAATCACTTATTGGATGCACAAGATTGGTTAAAAACCCTAATTGGACGAGAATAAGCCTTAAGAGGACGAAAATGACCTAAATATTCAACCAATGACACAAATGTACTTATTGGCTGCAAAAGATTGGTTAAAAACCCTAATTGGAAGAGAATAAGCCTTGGGAAGACGAAAATGACCTAAATGTTCAATTAATGACACTAAATCACTTATTGGATGCACAAGATTGGTTAAAAACCCTAATTGGACGAGAATAAGCCAAGGGAGGACGAAAATGACCTAAATGTTCAACCAATGACACAAAATCACTTATTGGATGCACAAGATTGGTGAAAAACCCTAATTGGAAGAGAATAAGCCTAGGGAGGACGAAAATGACCTAAATGTCCAACCAAAGACACAAAAATCACTTATTGGATGCATAAGATTGGTTAAAAACCCTAATGGGACAAGAATAAGCCTTTAGAGGACGAAAATGACCTAAATGGTCAACCACTGACACAAATGTACTTATTGGATGCACAAGATTGGTTAAAAACCCTAATTGGACGAGAATAAGCCTTGGGAGGACAAAAATGACCTAAATGTTCAACTAATGACACAAAATCACTTATTGGATGTACAAGATTGGTTAAAAACCCTAATTGGAAGAGAATAAGCCTAGGAAGGACGAAAATGACCTAAATGTTCAACCAAAGACACAAAAATCACTTATTCGATGCACAAGATTGGCAAAAAAACCTTAATTGGACGAGAATTAGCCTTGGGAGGACAAAAATGACCTAAATGTTCAACCAATGACACAAATGTACTTATTGGATGCACAAGATTGGTTAAAAACCCTAATTGGAACAGAATAAGCATAGGGAGGACGAAAATGACCTAAATGTTCAACAAATGACACAAAAATCACTTATTGGATGCACAAGATTGGTTAAAAACCCCAATTGGACGAGAATAAGCCTAGGGAGAACGAAAATGATCTAAATGTTCAACCAATGACACAAAATCACTTATTGGATGCACAAAATTGGTTAAAAATCCTAATTGCACAAGAATAAGCCTTGGGAGGACGAAAATGACCTAAATGTTCAACCAATGACCCAAAATCACTTATTGGATGCACAAGATTGGTTAAAAACCCAAATTGGACGAGAATAAGCCTTGGGAGAACGAAAATGACCTAAATGTTCAACCAATGAAACAAAATCACTTATTGGATGCACAAGATTGGTTAAAAACCCTAATTGGACGAGAATAAGCCTTGGGAGGATGAAAATGACCTAAATATTCAACTAATGACACAAATGTACTTATTGGATGCACAAGATTGGTTAAAAACCCTAATTGGACGAGAATAAGCCTTGGGAGGACGAAAATGACCTAAATGTTCAACCAATGACACAAATGTACTTATTGGATGCACAAGATTGGTTAAAAACCCTAATTGGACGAGAATAACCCTTCGGAGGACGAAAATGACCTAAATGTTCAACCAATGACACAAATGTACTTATTGGATGCACAAGATTGGTTAAAAACCCTAATTGGACGAGAATAAGCCTTGGGAGGAAGAAAATGACCTAAATGTTCAACCAATGACACAAAATCACTTATTGGATGCACAAGATTGGTTAAAAACCCTAATTGGACGAGAATAAGCCTTGGGAGGACGAAAATGACCTAAATGTTCAACCAATGACACAAAATCACTTATTGGATACACAAGATTGGATAAAAACCCTAATTGGAAGAGAATAAGCATAGGGAGGACGAAAATGACCTAAATGTTCAACCAAAGACACAAAAATCACTTATTGGATGCATAAGATTGGTTAAAAACCCTAATGGGACGAGAATAAGCCTTTAGAGGACGAAAATGACCTAAATATTCAACCACTGACACAAATGTACTTATTGGATGCACAAGATTGGTTAAAAACCCTAATTGGACGAGAATAAGCCTTGGGAGGACGAAAATGACCTAAATGTTCAACCAATGACACAAAATCACTTATTGGATGCACAAGATTGGTTAAAAACCCTACTTTGACAAGAATAAGCCTTGGGAGGACGAAAATGACCTAAATGTTCAACCAATGACACAAATGTACTTATTGGATGCACAAGATTGGTTAAAAACCCTAATTGGACGAGAATAAGCCTTGGGAGGACGAAAATGACCTAAATGTTCAAACAATGACACAAAATCACTTATTGGATGCACAAGATTGGTTAAAAACCCTAATTGGACGAGAATAAGCCTTGGGAGAACGAAAATGACCTAAATGTTCAACCAATGACACAAAATCACTTATTGGATGCACAAGATTGGTTAAAAACCCTAATTGGACGAGAATAAGCCTTGGGGGGACGAAAATGACCTAAATGTTCAAACAATGACACAAATGTACTTATTGGATGCAAAAGATTGGTTAAAAACCCTAATTGGACGAGAATAAGCCTTGGGAGGACGAAAATGACCTAAATGTTCAACCAATGACACAAATGTACTTATTGGATGCACAAGATTGGTTAAAAACCCTAATTGGACGAGAATAAGCCTTGGGAGGACGAAAATGATCTAAATGTTCAAACAATGACACAAAATCACTTATTGGATGCACAAGATTGGTTAGAAACCCTAATTGGACGAGAATAAGCCTAGGGAGGACGAAAATGACCTAAATGTTCAACCAATGACACAAAATCACTTATTGGATGCACAAGATTGGTTAAAAACCCTAATTGGACGAGAATAAGCCTTGGGAGGACGAAAATGACCTAAATATTCAACCAATGACACAAAATCACTTATTGGATGCACAAGATTGGTTATAAACCCTAATTGGAAGAGAATAAGCCTTGGGAGGACGAAAATGACCTAAATGTTCAACCAATGACACAAAATCACTTATTGGATGCACAAGATTGGTTAAAAACCCTAATTGGACGAGAATAAGCCTTGGGAGGACTAAAATGACCTAAAGTTCATCCAATGACACAAAAGTACTTATTGGATGCACAAGATTGGTTAAAAACCCTAATTGGACGAGAATAAGCCTTGGGAGGACGAAAATGACCTAAATGTTCAACCAATGACACAAATGTACTTATTGGATGCACAAGATTGGTTAAAAACCCTAATTGGACGAGAATAAGGCTTAGGAGGACGAAAATGACCTAAATGTACAACCAATGACACAAAATCACTTATTGGATGCACAAGATTGGTTAAAAACCCTAATTGGACGAGAATAAGCCTTGGGAGGACGAAAAGGACCTAAATGTTCAACCAATGACACAAATGTACTTATTGGATGCACAAGATTGGTTAAAAACCCTAATTGGACGAGAATAAGCCTTGGGAGGACGAAAACGACCTAAATGTTCAACCAATGACACAAATGTACTTATTGGCTGCACAAGATTGGTTAAAAACCCTAATTGGATGAGAATAAGCCTTGGGAGGACGAAAATGACCTAAATGTTCAATTAATGACACAAAATCACTTATTGGATGCACAAGATTGGTTAAAAACCCTAATTGGACGAGAATAAGCCTTCGGAGGACGAAATTGACCTAAATGTTCAACCAATGACACAAAATCACTTATTGGATGCACAAGATTGGATAAAAATCCTAATTGGAAGAGAATAAGCCTAGGGAGGACGAAAATGACCTAAATGTTCAACCAAAGACACAAATATCACTTATTGGATGCATAAGATTGGTTCAAAACCCTAATGGGATGAGAATAAGCCTTTAGAGGACGAAAATGACCTAAATATTCAACCACTAACACAAATGTACTTATTGGATGCACAAGATTGGTTAAAAACCCTAATTGGACGAGAATAAGCCTTGGGAGGACGAAAATGACCTAAATGTTCAACCAATGACACAAAATCACTTATTGGATGCACAAGATTGGTTAAAAACCCTAATTGGAAGAGAATAAGCCAAGGGAGGACGAAAATTACCTAAATGTTCAACCAAAGACACAAAAATCACTTATTCGATGCACAAGATTGGTAAAAAACCTTAATTGGACGAGAATAAGCCTTGGGAGGACAAAAATGACCTAAATGTTCAACCAATGACACAAATGTACTTATTGGATGCACAAGATTGGTTAAAAACCCTAATTGGACGAGAATAAGCCTAGGGAGTATGAAAATGACCTAAATGTTCAACCAATGACACAAAAATCACTTATTGGATGCACAAGATTGGTTAAAAACCCTAATTGGACGAGAATAAGCCTTGGGAGAACGAAAATGACCTAAATGTTCAACCAATGACACAAATGTACTTATTGGATGCACAAGATTGGTTAAAAACCCTAATTGGACGAGAATAAGCCATGGGAGGACGAAAATGACCTAAATGTTCAACCAATGACACAAAATCACTTATTGGATGCATAAGATTGGTTTAAAACCCTAATTGGACGAGAATAAGCCTTGGGAGGACGAAAATGACCTAAATGTTCAACGAATGACACAAAATCACTTATTGGATGCACAAGATTGGTTAAAAACCCTAATTGGACGAGAATAAGCCTTGGGAGGACGAAAATGACCTAAATGTTCAACCAATGACACAAATGTACTTATTGGATGCACAAGATTGGTTAAAAACCCTAATTGGACGAGAGTAAGCCTTGGGAGGACGAAAATGACCTAATTGTTCATCCAACGACACAAAATCACTTATTGGATGCACAAGATTGGTTAAAAACCCTAATTGGACGAGAATAAGCCTTGGGAGGACGAAAATGACCTAAATGTTCAACCAATGACACAAAATCACTTATTGGATGCACAAGATTGGTTAAAAACCCTAATTGGACGAGAATAAGCCTTGGGAGGACGAAAATGACCTAAATGTTCAACCAATGACACAAAATCACTTATTGGATGCACAAGATTGGATAAAAACCGTAACTGGACGAGAATAAGCCTTGGGAGGACGAAAATGACGTAAATGTTCAACCAATGACACAAATGTACTTATTGGATGCACAAGATTGGTTAAAAACCCGAATTGGACGAGAATAAGCCTTGGGAGGACGAAAATGACCTAAATGTTCAACCAATGACACAAATGTACTTAATGGATGCACAAGATTGGTTAAAAACTGTAATTGGACGAGAATAAGCCTTGGGAGGACGAAAATGACCTAAATGTTCAACCAATGACACAAAATCACTTATTGGATGCACAAGATTGGTTAAAAACCCTAATTGGACGAGAATAAGCCTTGGGAGGACGAAAATGACCTAAATGTTCAACCAATGACACAAATGTACTTATTGGATGCACAAGATTGGTTAAAAACCATAATTGGACGACAATAAGCCTAGGGAGGACGAAAATGACCTAAATGTTAAACCAATGACACAAAATCACTTATTGTGTGCACAAGATTGGTTAAAATCCCTAATTAGGCGAGACTAAGCCTTGGGAGGACGCATATGACCTAAATGTTCAACCAATGACACAAAATCACTTATTGGATGCACAAGATTGGTTAAAAACCCTAATTGGACGAGAATAAGCCTTGGGAGGACGAAAATGACCTAAATGTTCAACCAATGACACAAAATCACTTATTGGATGCACAAGATTGGTTAAAAACCCTAACTGGACGAGAATAAGCCTAGGGAGGACGAAAATGACCTAAATGTTCAACCAATGACATAAAATCACTTATTGGATGCACTAGATTGGTTTAAAACCCTAATTGGACGAGAATAAGCATTCGAAGGACGAAAATGACTTAAATGTTCAACCAATGACACAAAATCACTTATTGGATGCACAAGATTGGTTAAAAACCCTAATTGGACGAGAATAAGCATTCAGAGGACGAAAATGACATAATGTTCAACCAATGACACAAAATCACTTATTGGATGCACAAGATTGGTTAAAAACCCTAATTGGACGAGAATAAGCCTTGGGAGGACGAAAATGACCTAAATGTTCAACCAATGACACAAAATCACTTATTGGATGCACAAGATTGGTTAATAACCCTAATTGGACGAGAATAAGCCTTGGGAGGACGAAAATGACCTAAATGTTCAACCAATGACACAAATGTACTTATTGGATGCACAAGATTGGTTAAAAACCCTAATTGGACGAGAATAAGCCTTGGGAGGACAAAAATGACCTAAATGTTCAACCAATGACGCAAATGTACTTATTGGATGCACAAAATTGAATAAAAACCCTAATTGGACGAGAATAAGCCTTGGGAGGACGAAAATGACCTAAATGTTCAACCAATGACACAAAATCACTTATTGGATGCACAAGATTGGTTAAAAACCCTAATTGGACGAGAATAAGCCTTGGGAGGACGAAAATGACCTAAATGTTCAACCAATGACACAAAATCACTTATTGGATGCACAAGATGTGTTAAAAACCCTAATTGGACGAGAATAAACCTTGGGAGGACGAAAATGACCTAAATGTTCAACCAATGACACAAATGTACTTATTGGATGCACAAGATTGGTTAAAAACCCTAATTGGACGAGAATAAGCCTTGTGAGGACGAAAATGACCTAAATGTTCAACCAATGACACAAATGTACTTATTGGATGCACAAGATTGGTTAAAAACCCTAATTGGACGAGAATAAGCCTTGGGAGGACAAAAATGACCTAAATGTTCAACCAAAGACACAAAATCACTTATTGGATGCACAAGATTGGTTAAAAACCCTAATTGGACGAGAATAAGCCTTGGGAGGACGAAAATGACCTAAATGTTCAACCAATGACACAAAATCACTTATTGGATGCACAAGATTGGTTAAAAACCCTAATTGGTTGAGAATAAGCCTTGGCAGGACGAAAATGACCTAAATGTTCAACCGATGACACAAAATAACTTATTGGATACACAAGATTGGTTAAAAACCCTAATTGGACGAGAATAAGCCTTGGGAGGACGAAAATGACCTAAATGTTCAACCAATGACACAAATGTACTTATTGGATGCACAAGATTGGTTAAAAACCCTAATTGGACAAGAATAAGCCTTGGCAGGATGAAAATGACCTAAATGTTCAACCAATGGCACAAAATCACTTATTGGATGCACAAGATTGTTAAAAAACCCTAATTGGACGAGAATAAGCCTAGGGAGGACGAAAATGACCTAAATGTTCAACCAATGGAACAGAATCACTTATTGGATGCACAAGATTGTTTAAAAATCCTAATTGGACGAGAATAAGCCTTGGGAGGACGAAAATGACCTAAATGTTCAACCAATGACACAAAATCACTTATTGGATACACAAGATTGGTTAAAAACCCTAATTGGACGAGAATAAGCCTTGGGAGGACGAAAATGACCTAAATGTTCAACCAATGACACAAATGTACTTATTGGATGCACAAGATTGGTTAAAAACCCTAATTGGACAAGAATAAGCCTTGGGACGACGAAAATCACCTAAATGTTCAACCAATGACACAAAATCACTTATTGGATGCACAAGATTGGTTAAAAACCCTAATTGGACGAGAATAAGCCTTGGGAGGACGAAAATGACCTAAATGTTCAACCAATGACACAAAATCACTTATTGGATGCACAAGATTTATTAAAAACTCTAATTGGACGAGAATAAGCCTAGGGAGGACGAAAATGACCTAAATGTTCAACCAATGACACAACGTACTTATTGGATGCACAAGATTGGTTAAAAACCCTAATTGGACGGGAATAAGCCTAGGGAGGACGAAAAATACCTAAATGTTCAACCAATGACACAAAATCACTTATTGGATGCACAAGATTGGTTAAAAACCCTAATTGGACGAGAATAAGCCTTGGGAGAACGAAAATGACCTAAATGTTCAACCAATGACACAAAATCACTTATTGGATGCACAAGATTGGTTAAAAACCCTAATTGGACCAGAATAAGCCTTGGGAGGACGAAAATGACCTAAATGTTCAACCAATGACACAAAAGTACTTATTGGATGCACAAGATTGGTTAAAAACCCTAATTGGACGAGAATAAGCCTTGGGAGGACGAAAATGACCTAAATGTTCAATCAATGACACAAAATCACTTATTGGATGCACAAGATTGGTTAAAAACCCTAATTGGAGGAGAATAAGCCTTGGGAGGACGAAAATGACCTAAATGTTCAACCAATGACACAAAATCACTTATTGGATGCACAAGATTTGTTAAAAACCCTAATTGGACGAGAATAAGCCTTGGGAGGACGAAAATGACCTAAATGTTCAACCAATGACACAAAATCACATATTGGATGCACAAGATTGGTTAAAAACCCTAATTGGACGAGAATAAGCCTTGGGAGAACGAAAATGACCTAAATGTTCAACCAATGACACAAAATCACTTATTGGATGCACAAGATTGGTTAAAAACCCTAATTGGACGAGAATAAGCCTTGGGAGGACGAAAAATGACCTAAATGTTCAACCAATGACACAAATGTACTTATTGGATGCTCAAGATAGGTTAAAAACCCTAATTGGACGAGAATAAGCCTTGGGAGGACGAAAATGACCTAAATGTTCAACCAATGACACAAAATCACTTATTGGATGCACAAGATTGGTTAAAAACCCTAATTGGACGAGAATAAGGCATGGGAGGACGAAAATGACCTAAATGTTCAACCAATTACACAAAATCACTTATTGGATGCACAAGATTGGTTAAAAACCCTAATTGGACGAGAATAAGCCTTGGGAGGACGAAAATGACCTAAATGTTCAACCAATGACACAAAATCACTTATTGGATGCACAAGATTAATTAAAAACCCTAATTGGACGAGAATAAGCCTTGGGAGGACAAAAATAACCTAAATGTTAAACCAATGACACAAAATCACTTATTGGATGCACAAGATTGGTTAAAAACCCTAATTGGACGAGAATAAGCCTTGGGAGGACGAAAATGACCTAAATGTTCAACCAATGACACAAAATCACTTATTGGATGCACAAGATTGGTTAAAAACCCTAATTGGACGAGAATAAGCCTATTGAGGACGAAAATGACCTAAATGTTCAACCAATGACACAAAATCACTTATTGGATGCACAAGATTGGTTAAAAACCCTAATAGGACGATAATAAGCCTTGGGACGACAAAAATGACCTAAATGTTCAACCAATGACACAAAATCTCTTATTGGATGCACAAGATTGGTTGAAAACCCTAATTGGACGAGAATAAGCCTTGGGAGGACCGAAATGACCAAAATGTTCAACCAATGACACAAATGTACTTATTGGATGCACAAGATTGGTTAAAAACCCTAATTGGACGAGAATAAGCCTAGGGAGGACGAAAATGACCTAAATGTTCAACCAATGACACAAAATCACTTGTTGGATGCACAAGATTGGTTAAAAACCCTAATTGGACGAGAATAAGCCTTGGGAGAACGAAAATGACCTAAATGTTCAACCAATGACACAAAATCACTTATTGGATGCACAAGATTGGTTAAAAACCCTAATTGGACGAGAATAAGCCTTGGGAGGACGAAAATGACCTAAATGTTCAACCAATGACACAAATGTACTTATTGGGTGCACAAGATTGGTTAAAAACCCTAATTGGACAAGAATATGCCTTGGGAGAACGAAAATGACCTAAATGTTCAACCAATGACACAAAATCACTTATTGGATGCACAAGATTGGTTAAAAACCCTAATTGGACGAGAATAAGCCTTGGGAGGACGAAAATGACCTAAATGTTCAACCAACGACACAAATGTACTTATTAGATGCACAAGATTGGTTAAAAACCCTAGTTGGACGAGAATAAGCCTAGGGAGGACGAAAATGACCTAAATGTTCAACCAATGACACAAAATCACTTATTGGATGCACAAGATTGGTTAAAAACCCTAACTGGACGAGAATAAGCCTTGGGAGGATGAAAAGTTAACAAAATGTTCAACCAATGACACAAATATACTTATTTGATGCAGAAGATTTGTTAAAAACCCTAATTGGCCGAGAATAAGCCTTGGGAGGACGTAAATGACCTAAATGTTCAACCAATGACACAAATGTATTTATTGGATACCCAAGATTGGTTAAAAACCCTAATTGGACGAGAATAAGCCTTGGGAGTACAAAAATGACCTAAATGTTCAACCCATGGCATAAAATCACTTATTGGATGCACAAGATTGGTTAAAAACCCTAATTGGACGTCAATAAGCCTAGGGAGGACGAAAATGACCTAAATGTTCAACCAATGACACAAATGTACTTATTGGATGCACAAGATTGGTTAAAAACCCTAATTGGACGAGAATTAGCCTAGGGAGGACGAAAATGACCTAAGTGTTCAACCAATGACACAAATGTACTTATTGGATGCACAAGATTGGTTAAAAACCCTAATTGGACGAGAATAAGACTTGGGAGGACGAAAATGACATAAATGTTCAACCAATGACACAAAATCACTTATTGGATACACAAGATTGGTTAAAAACCCTAATTGGACGAGAATAAGCCTTGGGAGAACGAAAATGACCTAAATGTTCAACCAATGACACAAAATCACTTATTGGATGCACAAGATTGGTTAAAAACCCTAATTGGACGAGAATAAGCCTTGGGAGGACGAAAATGACCTAAATGTCAACCAAAGAAACAAAATCACTTATTGGATGCACAAGATTGGTTAAGAACCCTAATTGGACGAGAATAAGCCTAGGGAGGAAGAAAATGACCTAAATGTTCAACCAATGACACAAAATCACTTATTGGATGCACAAGATTGGTTAAAAACCCTAATTGGACGAGAATAAGCCTTGGGAGGACGAAAATGACCTAAATGTTCAACCAATGACACAAAATTACTTATTGGATGCACGAGATTGGTTAAAAACCCTAATTGGACGAGAATATGCCTTGGGAGGACGAAAATGACCTAAATGTTCAACCAATGACACAAATGTACTTATTGGATGCACAAGATTGGTTAAAAACCCTAATTGGACGAGAATAAGCCTTGGGAGGACAAAAATGACCTAAATGTTCAACCAATGACACAAATGTACTTATTGGATGCACCAGATTGGTTAAAAACCTTAATTGGATGAGAATAAGCCTTGGGAGCACGAAAATGACCTAAATGTTCAACCAATGAAACAAAATCACTTATTGGATGCACAAGATTGGTTAAAAACCCTAATTGGACGAGAATAAGCCTTGGGAGGACGAAAATGACCTAAATGTTCAACCAATGACACAAATGTACTTATTGGATGCACAAGATTGGTTAAAAACCCTAATTGGACGAGAATAAGCCTAGGGAGGACGAAAATGACCTAATTGTTCATCCAACGACACAAAATCACTTATTGGATGCACAAGATTGGTTAAAAACCCTAATTGGACGAGAATAAGCCTTGGGAGGACGAAAATGACCTAAATGTTCAACCAATGACACAAAATCACTTATTGGATGCACAAGATTAATTAAAAACCCTAATTGGACGAGAATAAGCCTTAGGAGGACGAAAATGACCTAAATGTTCAACCAATGACACAAATGTACTTATTGGATGCACAAGATTGGTGAAAAACCCTAATTGGACGAGAATAAGCCTTGGGAGGACGAAAATGACCTAAATGTTCAACCAAGGACACAAAAGCACTTATTGGATGCACAAGATTGGTTAAAAACCCTAATTGGACGAGAATAAGCCTTGGGAGGACGAAAATGACCTAAATGTTCAACCAAGGACACAAAATCACTTATTGGATGCACAAGATTGGTTAAAAACCCTAATTGGACGAGAATAAGCCTTGGGAGAACGAAAATGACCTAAATGTTCAACCAATGACACAAAATCACTTATTGGATGCACAAGATTGGTTAAAAACCCTAATTGGACGAGAATAAGCCTTGGGAGGACGAAAATGACCTAAATGTTCAACCAATGACACAAAATCACTTATTGGATACACAAGATTGGATAAAAACCCTAATTGGAAGAGAATAAGCATAGGGAGGACGAAAATGACCTAAATGTTCAACCAAAGACACAAAAATCACTTATTGGATGCATAAGATTGGTTAAAAACCCTAATGGGACGAGAATAAGCCTTTAGAGGACGAAAATGACCTAAATATTCAACCACTGACACAAATGTACTTATTGGATGCACAAGATTGGTTAAAAACCCTAATTGGACGAGAATAAGCCTTGGGAGGACGAAAAAGACCTAAATGTTCAACCAATGACACAAAATCACTTATTGGATGCACAAGATTGGTTAAAAACCCTAATTGGAAGTGAATAAGCCTAGGGATGACGAAAATTACCTAAATGTTCAACCAAAGACACAAAAATCACGTATTCGATGCACAAGATTGGTAAAAAAACCTTAATTAGACGAGAGTAAGCCTTGGGAGGACAAAAATGACCTAAATGTTCAACCAATGACACAAATGTACTTATAGGATGCACAAGATTGGTTAAAAACCCTAATTGGACGAGAATAAACATTGGGAGGACGCAAATGACCTAAATGTTCAACCACTGACACAAATATACTTATTGGATGCACAAGATTAATTAAAAACCCTAATTGGACGAGAATAAGCCTTGGGAGGACGAAAATGACCTAAATGTTCAACCAATGACACAAAATCACTTATTGGATGCACAAGATTGATTAAAAACCCTAATTGGAAGAGAATAAGCTTAGGGAGGACGAAAATGTCCTAAATGTTCAACCAAAGACACAAAAATCACTTATTCGATGCACAAGATTAGTAAAAAACCTTAATTGGACGAGAATAAGCCTTGGGAGGAAAAAAATGACCTAAATGTTCAACCAATGACACAAATGTACTTATTGGATGCACAAGATTGGTTAAAAACCCTAATTGGACGAGAATAAGCCTAGAGAGTACGAAAATGACCTAAATATTCAACCAATGACACAAAAATCACTTATTGGATGCACAAGATTGGTTAAAAACCCTAATTGGACGAGAATAAGCCTTGGGAGAACGAAAATGACCTAAATGTTCAACCAATGACACAAATGTACTTATTGGATGCACAAGATTAGTTAAAAACCCTAATTGGACAAGAATAAGCCTTGGGAGGACGAAAATGACCTAAATGTTCTACCAATGACACAAATGTACTAATTGGCTGCACAAGATTGGTTAAAAACCCTAATTGGACAAGAATAAGCCTTGGGAGGACGAAAATGACCTAAATGTTCAACCAATGACACAAAATCACTTATTGGATGCACAAGATTGGTTAAAAACCCTAATTGGAAGAGAATAATCCTAGGGAGGACGAAAATTACCTAAATGTTCAACCAAAGACACAAAAATCACTTATTCGATGCACAAGATTGGTTAAAAACCCTAATTTGACGAGAATAAGCCTTGGGAGAACGAAAATGACATAAATGTTCAACCAATGACACAAAATCACTTATTGGATGCACAAGATTGGTTAAAAACCCTAATGGGACAAGAATAAGCCTTGGGAGGACGAAAATGACCTAAATGTTCAACCAATGACACAAAATCACTTATTGGATGCACAAGATTGGTTAAAAACCCTAATTGGACGAGAATAAGCCTTGGGAGGACGAAAATGACCTGAATGTTCAACCAATGACACAAAATCACTTATTGGATGCACAAGATTGGTTAAAAACCCTAATTGGACGAGAATAAGCTTTGGGAGGACGAAAATGACCTAAATGTTCAACCAATGACACAAATGTACTTATTGGATGCACAAGATTGGTTAAAACCCCTAATTTGACGAGAATAAGTCTTGGGAGGACGAAAATGACCTAAATGTTCAACCAATGACACAAAATCACTTATTGGATGCACAAGATTGGTTAAAAACCCTAATTGGACGAGAATAAGCCTTAGGAGGACGAAAATGACCTAAATGTTCAACCAATGACACAAAATCACTTATTGGATGCACAAGATTGGTTAAAAACCCTAATTGGACGAGAATAAGCCTTGGGAGGACTAAAATGACCTAAAGTTCATCCAATGACACAAAAGTACTTATTGGATGCACAAGATTGGTTAAAAACCCTAATTGGACGAGAATAAGCCTTGGGAGGACGAAAATGACCTAAATGTTCAACCAATGACACAAATGTACTTATTGGATGCACAAGATTGGTTAAAAACCCTAATTGGACGAGAATAACCCTTCGGAGGACGAAAATGACCTAAATGTTCAACCAATGACACAAATGTACTTATTGGATGCACAAGATTGGTTAAAAACCCTAATTGGACGAGAATAAGCCTTGGGAGGAAGAAAATGACCTAAATGTTCAACCAATGACACAAAATCACTTATTGGATGCACAAGATTGGTTAAAAACCCTAATTGGACGAGAATAAGCCTTGGGAGGACGAAAATGACCTAAATGTTCAACCAATGACACAAAATCACTTATTGGATACACAAGATTGGATAAAAACCCTAATTGGAAGAGAATAAGCATAGGGAGGACGAAAATGACCTAAATGTTCAACCAAAGACACAAAAATCACTTATTGGATGCATAAGATTGGTTAAAAACCCTAATGGGACGAGAATAAGCCTTTAGAGGACGAAAATGACCTAAATATTCAACCACTGACACAAATGTACTTATTGGATGCACAAGATTGGTTAAAAACCCTAATTGGACGAGAATAAGCCTTGGGAGGACGAAAATGACCTAAATGTTCAACCAATGACACAAAATCACTTATTGGATGCACAAGATTGGTTAAAAACCTTAATTGGATGAGAATAATCCTTGGGAGGACGAAAATGACCTAAATTTTCAACCAATGACACAAAAGTACTTATTAGATGCACAAGATTGGTTAAAAACCCTAATTGGACGAGAATAATCCTTGGGAGGACGAAAATGACCTGAATTTTCAACCAATGACACAAAAGTACTTATTGGATGCACAAGATTGGTTAAAAACCCTAATTGGACGAGAATAAGCCTTGGGAGGACGAAAATGACCTAAATGTTCAACCAATGACACAAAATCACTTATTGGATTCACAAGATTGGTTAAAAACCCTAATTGGACGTGAATAAGCCTTGGGAGGACGAAAATGACATAAATGTTCAACCAATGACACAAAATCACTTATTGGATGCACAAGATTGGTTAAAAACCCTAATTGGACGAGAATAAGCCTTGGGAGGACTAAAATGACCTAAAGTTCATCCAATGACACAAAAGTACTTATTGGATGCACAAGATTGGTTAAAAACCCTAATTGGACGAGAATAAGCCTTGGGAGGACGAAAATGACATAAATGTTCAACCAATGACACAAATGTACTTATTGGATGCACAAGATTGGTTAAAAACCCTAATTGGACGAGAATAAGCCTTGGGAGGACGCAAATGACCTAAATGTTCAACCAATAGCACAAAATCACTTATTGGATGCACAAGATTGGTTAAAAACCCTAATTGGACGAGAATAAGCCTAGGGAGGACGAAAATGACCTAAATGTTCTACCAATGACACAAAATCACTTATTGGATGCACAAGATTGGTTAAAAACCCTAATTGGACGAGAATAAGCCTTGGGAGGACGAAAATGACCTAAATGTTCAACCAATGACACAAAATCACATATTGGATGCACAAGATTGGTTAAAAACCCTAATTGGACGAGAATAAGCCTAGGGAGGACGAAAATGACCTTAATGTTCAACCAATGACACAAAATCACTTATTGGATGCACAAGATTGGTTAAAAACCCTAATTGGACGAGAATAAGCCTTGGGAGGAAGAAAATGACCTAAATGTTCAACCAATGACACAAATGTACTTATTGGATGCACAAGATTGGTTAAAAACCCTAATTGGACGAGAATAAGCCTTGGGAGAACGAAAATGACCTAAATGTTCAACCAATGACACAAATGTACTTATTGGATGCACAAGATTGGTTAAAAACCCTAATTGGACAAGAATAAGCCTTGCGAGGACGAAAATGACCTAAATGTTCAACCAATGACACAAATGTACTTATTGGCTGCACAAGATTGGTTAAAAACCCTAATTGGACGAGAATAAGCCTTGGGAGGACAAAAATGACCTAAATGTTCAACCAATGACACAAAATCACTTATTGGATGCACAAGATTGGTTAAAAACCCTAATTGGACGAGAATAAGCCTTAGGAGGACGAAAATGACCTAAATGTTCAACCAATGACACGAAATCATTTATTGGATGCAGAAGATTGGTTAACAACCCTAATTGGACGAGAATAAGCCTTGGGAGGACGAAAATGACCTAAATGTTAAACCAATGACACAAAATCACTTATTGGATGCACAAGATTGGTTAAAAACCCTAATTGGACGAGAATAAGCCTTGGGAGGACGAAAATGACGTATATGTTCAACCAATGACACAAAATCACTTATTGGATGCACAAGATTGGTTAAAAACCCTAATTGGACGAGAATAAGCCTAGGGAGGACGAAAATGACCTAAATGTTCAACCAATGACACAAATGTACTTATTGGATGCACAAGTTTGGTTAAAAACCCTAAATGGACGAGAATAAGCCTTGAAAGGACGAAAATGACCTAAATGTTCAACCAATGACACAAAATCACTTATTGGATGCACAAGAATGGTTAAAAACCCTAATTGGACGAGAATAAGCCTAGGGAGGACGAAAATGACCTAAATGTTCAACCAATGAGACAAATGTACTTATTGGATGCACAAGATTGGTTAAAAACCCTAATTGGACGAGAATAAGCCTAGGGAGGACGAAAATGACCTAAATGTTCAACCAATGACACAAAATCAATGATTGGATGCACAAGATTGGTTAAAAACCCTAATTGGACGAGAATAAGCCTAGGGAGGACGAAAATGACCTAAATGTTCAACCAATGACACAAAATCACTTATTGGATGCACAAGATTGGTTAAAAACCCTAATTGGAAGTGAATAAGCCTAGGGAGGACGAAAATTACCTAAATGTTCAACCAAAGACACAAAAATCACGTATTCGATGCACAAGATTGGTAAAAAAACCTTAATTGGACGAGAGTAAGCCTTGGGAGGACAAAAATGACCTAAATGTTCAACCAATGACACAAATGTACTTATAGGATGCACAAGATTGGTTAAAAACCCTAATTGGACGAGAATAAACATTGGGAGGACGCAAATGACCTAAATGTTCAACCACTGACACAAATATACTTATTGGATGCACAAGATTAATTAAAAACCCTAATTGGACGAGAATAAGCCTTGGGAGGACGAAAATGACCTAAATGTTCAACCAATGACACAAAATCACTTATTGGATGCACAAGATTGATTAAAAACCCTAATTGGAAGAGAATAAGCTTAGGGAGGACGAAAATGTCCTAAATGTTCAACCAAAGACACAAAAATCACTTATTCGATGCACAAGATTAGTAAAAAACCTTAATTGGACGAGAATAAGCCTTGGGAGTAAAAAAATGACCTAAATGTTCAACCAATGACACAAATGTACTTATTGGATGCACAAGATTGGTTAAAAACCCTAATTGGACGAGAATAAGCCTAGAGAGTACGAAAATGACCTAAATATTCAACCAATGACACAAAAATCACTTATTGGATGCACAAGATTGGTTAAAAACCCTAATTGGACGAGAATAAGCCTTGGGAGAACGAAAATGACCTAAATGTTCAACCAATGGCACAAATGTACTTATTGGATGCACAAGATTAGTTAAAAACCCTAATTGGACAAGAATAAGCCTTGGGAGGACGAAAATGACCTAAATGTTCAACCAATGACACAAATGTACTAATTGGCTGCACAAGATTGGTTAAAAACCCTAATTGGACAAGAATAAGCCTTGGGAGGACGAAAATGACCTAAATGTTCAACCAATGACACAAAATCACTTATTGGATGCACAAGATTGGTTAAAAACCCTAATTGGAAGAGAATAATCCTAGGGAGGACGAAAATTACCTAAATGTTCAACCAAAGACACAAAAATCACTTATTCGATGCACAAGATTGGTAAAAAACCTTAATTGGACGAGAATAAGCCTTGGGAGGACAAAAATGACCTAAATGTTCAACCAATGACACAAATGTACTTATTGGATGCACAAGATTGGTTAAAAACCCTAATTGGACGAGAATAAGCCTAGGGAGTATGAAAATGACCTAAATGTTCAACCAATGACACAAAAATCACTTATTGGATGCACAAGATTGGTTAAAAACCCTAATTGGACGAGAATAAGCCTTGGGAGAACGAAAATGACCTAAATGTTCAACCAATGACACAAATGTACTTATTGGATGCACAAGATTGGTTAAAAACCCTAATTGGACAAGAATAAGCCTTGCGAGGACGAAAATGACCTAAATGTTCAACCAATGACACAAATGTACTTATTGGCTGCACAAGATTGGTTAAAAACCCTAATTGGACGAGAATAAGCCTTGGGAGGACAAAAATGACCTAAATGTTCAACCAATGACACAAAATCACTTATTGGATGCACAAGATTGGTTAAAAACCCTAATTGGACGAGAATAAGCCTTAGGAGGACGAAAATGACCTAAATGTTCAACCAATGACACAAATGTACTTATTGGATGCACAAGATTTGTTAAAAACCCTAATAAGCCTTGGGAGGACAAAAATGACCTAAATGTTCAACCAATGACACAAATGTACTTATTGGATGCACAAGATTGGTTTAAAACCCTAATTGGACAAGAATAAGCCTAGGGTGGACGGAAATGACCTAAATGTTCAACCAATGACACAAATGTACTTATTGGATGCACAAGATTGGTTAAAAACCCTAATTGGAAGAGAATAAGCCTAGGGAGGACGAAAATGACCTAAATTTTCAACCAAAGACTCAAAAATCACTTATTGGATGCATAAGATTGGTTAAAACCCCTAATGGGACGAGAATAAGCCTTTAGAGGACGAAAATGACCTAAATGTTCAACCACTAACACAAATGTACTTATTGGATGCACAAGATTGGTTAAAAACCCTAATTGGACGAGAGTAAGCCTTGGGAGGACAAAAATGACCTAAATGTTCAACCAATGACACAAAATCACTTATTGGATGTACAAGATTGGTTAAAAACCCTAATTGGAAGAGAATAAGCCTAGGGAGGACGAAAATGACCTAAATGTTCAACCAATGACACAAAAATCACTTATTCGATGCACAAGATTGGTAAAAAAACCTTAATTGGACGAGAATAAGCCTTGGGAGGACAAAAATGACCTAAATGTTCAACCAATGACACAAATGTACTTATTGGATGCACAAGATTGGTTAAAAACCCTAATTGGAAGAGAATAAGCATAGGGAGGACGAAAATGACCTAAATGTTCAACCAATGATACAAAAATCACTTATTGGATGCACAAGATTGGTTAAAAACCCTAATTTGACGAGAATAAGCCTTGGGAGAACGAAAATGACATAAATGTTCAACCAATGACACAAAATCACTTATTGGATGCACAAGATTGGTTAAAAACCCTAATGGGACAAGAATAAGCCTTGGGAGGACGAAAATGACCTAAATGTTCAACCAATGACACAAAATCACTTATTGGATGCACAAGATTGGTTAAAAACCCTAATTGGACGAGAATAAGCCTTGGGAGAACGAAAATGACCTAAATGTTCAACCAATGACACAAAATCACTTATTGGATGCACAAGATTGGTTAAAAACCCTAATTGGACGAGAATAAGCCTTGGGCGGACGAAAATGACCTAAATGTTCAACCAATGACACAAATGTACGTATTGGATGCCCAAGATTTGTTAAAAACCCTAATTGGACGATAATAAGCCTTGGGAGGACGAAAATGACCTAAATGTTCAACCAATGACACAAAATCACTTATTGGATGCACAAGATTGGTTAAAAACCCTAATTGGACGAGAATTAGCCTAGGGAGGACGAAAATGACCTAAGTGTTCAACCAATGACACAAATGTACTTATTGGATGCACAAGATTGGTTAAAAACCCTAATTGGACGAGAATAAGACTTGGGAGGAAGAAAATGACATAAATGTTCAACCAATGACACAAAATCACTTATTGGATGCACAAGATTGGTTAAAAACCCTAATTGGACGAGAATAAGCCTTGGGAGAACGAAAATGACCTAAATGTTCAACCAATGACACAAAATCACTTATTGGATGCACAAGATTGGTTAAAAACCCTAATTGGACGAGAATAAGCCTTGGGAGGACGAAAATGACCTAAATGTTCAACCAATGACACAAATGTACTTATTGGATACCCAAGATTTGTTAAAAACCCTAATTGGACGATAATAAGCCTTGGGAGGACGAAAATGAGGTAAATGTTCAACCAATGACACAAAATCACTTATTGGATGCACAAGATTGGTTAAAAACCCTAATTGGACAAGAATAAGCCTAGGGAGAACGAAAATGACCTAAATGTTTAACCAATGACACAAAATCACTTATTGGATGCATAAGATTTGTTAAAAACCCTAATTGGACGAGAATAAGCCTTGGGAGGACGAAAATGAGCTAAATGTTCAACCAATGACACAAATGTACTTATTGGATGCACAAGATTGGTTAAAAACCCTAATTAGACGAGAATAAGCCTTGGGAGGACGAAAATGACCTAAATGTTCAACCAATGACACAAATGTACTTATTGGATACCTAAGATTGGTTAAAAACCCTAATTGGACGAGAATAAGCCTTGGGAGGACGAAAATGACCTAAATGTTCAACCAATGACACAAATGTACTTATTGGATGCACAAGATTGGTTAAAAACCCTAATTGGACGAGAATAAGCCTTGCGAGGACGAAAATGACCTAAATGTTCAACCAATGACCCAAAATCACTTATTTGATGCACAAGATTGGTTAAAAACCCTAATTGGACGAGAATAAGCCTTGGGAGGACGAAAATGACCTAAATGTTCAACCAATGACACAAATGTACTTATTGGATGCACAAGATTGGTTAAAAACCCTAATTGGACGAGAATAAGCCTTGGGGGGACAAAAATGACCTAAATGTTCAACCAATGACACAAAATCATTTATTGGATGCAAAAGATTGGTTAAAAACCCTAATTGGACGAGAATAAGCCTTGGGAGGACAAAAATGACCTAAATGTTCAACCAATGACACAAATGTACTTATTGGATGCACAAGATTGGTTAAAAACCCTAATTGGACGAGAATAAGCCTTGGGAGGACGAAAATGACCTAAATGTTCAACCAATGGCACAAAATCACTTATTGTATGCACAAGATTGGTTAAAAACCCTAATTGGACGAGAATAAGCCTTGGGAGGACGAAAATGACCTAAATGTTCAACCAATGACACAAATGTACTTATTGGATGCACAAGATTGGTTAAAAACCCTAATTGGACGAGAATAAGCCTTGGGAGGACGAAAATTACCTAAATATTCAACCAATGACTCAAAATCACTTATTGGATGCACAAGATTGGTTAAAACCCCTAATTGGACGAGAATAAGCCTTGGGAGGACGAAAATGACCTAAATGTTCAACCAATGACACAAAATCACTTATTGGATGCACAAGATTGGTTAAAACCCCTAATTGGACGAGAATAAGCCTTGGGAGAACGAAAATGACCTAAATGTTCAACCAATGACACAAAATCACTTATTGGATGCACAAGATTGGTTAAAAACCCTAATTGGACGAGAATAAGCCTTGGGAGGACGAAAATGACCTAAATGTTCAACCAACGACACAAATGTACTTATTAGATGCACAAGATTGGTTAAAAACCCTAGTTGGACGAGAATAAGCCTAGGGAGGACGAAAATGACCTAAATGTTCAACCAATGACACAAAATCACTTATTGGATGCACAAGATTGGTTAAAAACCCTAACTGGACGAGAATAAGCCTTGGGAGGATGAAAAGTTAACAAAATGTTCAACCAATGACACAAATATACTTATTTGATGCAGAAGATTTGTTAAAAACCCTAATTGGCCGAGAATAAGCCTTGGGAGGACGTAAATGACCTAAATGTTCAACCAATGACACAAATGTATTTATTGGATACCCAAGATTGGTTAAAAACCCTAATTGGACGAGAATAAGCCTTGGGAGTACAAAAATGACCTAAATGTTCAACCCATGGCATAAAATCACTTATTGGATGCACAAGATTGGTTAAAAACCCTAATTGGACGTCAATAAGCCTAGGGAGGACGAAAATGACCTAAATGTTCAACCAATGACACAAATGTACTTATTGGATGCACAAGATTGGTTAAAAACCCTAATTGGACGAGAATTAGCCTAGGGAGGACGAAAATGACCTAAGTGTTCAACCAATGACACAAATGTACTTATTGGATGCACAAGATTGGTTAAAAACCCTAATTGGACGAGAATAAGACTTGGGAGGACGAAAATGACATAAATGTTCAACCAATGACACAAAATCACTTATTGGATACACAAGATTGGTTAAAAACCCTAATTGGACGAGAATAAGCCTTGGGAGAACGAAAATGACCTAAATGTTCAACCAATGACACAAAATCACTTATTGGATGCACAAGATTGGTTAAAAACCCTAATTGGACGAGAATAAGCCTTGGGAGGACGAAAATGACCTAAATGTCAACCAAAGAAACAAAATCACTTATTGGATGCACAAGATTGGTTAAGAACCCTAATTGGACGAGAATAAGCCTAGGGAGGAAGAAAATGACCTAAATGTTCAACCAATGACACAAAATCACTTATTGGATGCACAAGATTGGTTAAAAACCCTAATTGGACGAGAATAAGCCTTGGGAGGACGAAAATGACCTAAATGTTCAACCAATGACACAAAGGTACTTATTGGATGCACAAGATTGGTTAAAAACCCTAATTGGACGAGAATAAGCCTTGGGAGAACGAAAATGACCTAAATGTTCAACCAATGACACAAAATCACTTATTGGATGCACAAGATTGGTTAAAAACCCTAATTAGACGAGAATAAGCCTTGGGAGGACGAAAATGACCTAAATGTTCAACCAATGACACAAATAAACTTATTGGATGCACAAGATTGGTTAAAAACCCTAATTGGACGAGAATAAGCCTAGGGAGGACGAAAATGACCTAAATGTTCAACCAATGACACAAAATCACTTGTTGGATGCACAAGATTGGTTAAAAACCCTAATTGGACGAGAATAAGCCTTGGGAGAACGAAAATGACCTAAATGTTCAACCAATGACACAAAATCACTTATTGGATGCACAAGATTGGTTAAAAACCCTAATTGGACGAGAATAAGCCTTGGGAGGACGAAAATGACCTAAATGTTCAACCAATGACACAAATCACTTATTGGATGCACGAGATTAGTTAAAAACCCTAATTGGACGAGAATAAGCCTAGGGAGGACGAAAATGACCTAAATGTTCAACCAATGACACAAAATCACTTATTGGATGCACAAGATTGGTTAAAAACCCTAATTGGACGAGAATAAGCCTTGGGAGGTCGAAAATTACCAAAATGTTCAACCAATGACACAAAATCACTTATTGGATGCACAAGATTGGTTAAAAACCCTAATTGGACGAGAATAAGCCTTGGGAGGACGAAAATGACCTAAATGTTCAACCAATGACACAAAATCACTTATTGGATACACAAGATTGGATAAAAACCCTAATTGGAAGAGAATAAGCATTGGGAGGACGAAAATGACCTAAATGTTCAACCAAAGACACAAAAATCACTTATTCGATGCACAAGATTAGTAAAAAACCTTAATTGGACGAGAATAAGCCTTGGGAGGAAAAAAATGACCTAAATGTTCAAACAATGACAGAAAATCACTTATTGGATGCATAAGATTGGTTAAAAACCCTAATGGGACGAGAATAAGCCTTTAGAGGACGAAAATGACCTAAATATTCAACCACTGACACAAATGTACTTATTGGATGCACAAGATTGGTTAAAAACCCTAATTGGACGAGAATAAGCCTTGGGAGGACGAAAATGACCTAAATGTTCAACCAATGACACAAAATCACTTATTGGATGCACAAGATTGGTTAAAAACCCTAATTGGAAGTGAATAAGCCTAGGGAGGACGAAAATTACCTAAATGTTCAACCAAAGACACAAAAATCACGTATTCGATGCACAAGATTGGTAAAAAAACCTTAATTGGACGAGAGTAAGCCTTGGGAGGACAAAAATGACCTAAATGTTCAACCAATGACACAAATGTACTTATAGGATGCACAAGATTGGTTAAAAACCCTAATTGGACGAGAATAAACATTGGGAGGACGCAAATGACCTAAATGTTCAACCACTGACACAAATATACTTATTGGATGCACAAGAATAATTAAAAACCCTAATTGGACGAGAATAAGCCTTGGGAGGACGAAAATGACCTAAATGTTCAACCAATGACACAAAATCACTTATTGGATGCACAAGATTGATTAAAAACCCTAATTGGAAGAGAATAAGCTCAGGGAGGACGAAAATGTCCTAAATGTTCAACCAAAGACACAAAAATCACTTATTCGATGCACAAGATTAGTAAAAAACCTTAATTGGACGAGAATAAGCCTTGGGAGGAAAAAAATGACCTAAATGTTCAACCAATGACACAAATGTACTTATTGGATGCACAAGATTGGTTAAAAACCCTAATTGGACGAGAATAAGCCTAGAGAGTACGAAAATGACCTAAATATTCAACCAATGACACAAAAATCACTTATTGGATGCACAAGATTGGTTAAAAACCCTAATTGGACGAGAATAAGCCTTGGGAGAACGAAAATGACCTAAATGTTCAACCAATGACACAAATGTACTTATTGGATGCACAAGATTAGTTAAAAACCCTAATTGGACAAGAATAAGCCTTGGGAGGACGAAAATGACCTAAATGTTCAACCAATGACACAAATGTACTAATTGGCTGCACAAGATTGGTTAAAAACCCTAATTGGACAAGAATAAGCCTTGGGAGGACGAAAATGACCTAAATGTTCAACCAATGACACAAAATCACTTATTGGATGCACAAGATTGGTTAAAAACCCTAATTGGAAGAGAATAATCCTAGGGAGGACGAAAATTACCTAAATGTTCAACCAAAGACACAAAAATCACTTATTCGATGCACAAGATTGGTTAAAAACCCTAATTTGACGAGAATAAGCCTTGGGAGAACGAAAATGACATAAATGTTCAACCAATGACACAAAATCACTTATTGGATGCACAAGATTGGTTAAAAACCCTAATGGGACAAGAATAAGCCTTGGGAGGACGAAAATGACCTAAATGTTCAACCAATGACACAAAATCACTTATTGGATGCACAAGATTGGTTAAAAACCCTAATTGGACGAGAATAAGCCTTGGGAGGACGAAAATGACCTAAATGTTCAACCAATGTCACAAATGTACGTATTGGATGCACAAGATTTGTTAAAAACCCTAATTGGACGAGAATAAGCCTTGGGAGGACGAAAATGACCTAAATGTTCAACCAATGACACAAAATCACTTATTGGATGCACAAGATTGGTTAAAAACCCTAATTGGACGAGAATAAGCCTTGGGAGGACGAAAATGACCTAAATGTTCAACCAATGACACAAATGTACTTATTGGATGCAAAAGATTGGTTAAAAACCCTAATTGGACGAGAATAAGCCTTGGGAGGACGAAAATGACTTAAATGATTAACCCATGACACAAATGTACTTATTGGATGCACAAGATTGGTTCAAAACCCTAATTGGACGAGAATAAGCCTTGGGAGGACAAAAATGACATAAATGTTCAACCAATGACACAAAATCATTTATTGGATGCACAAGATTGGTTAAAAACCCTAATTGGACGAGAATAAGCCTTGGGAGGACGAAAATGACCTAAATGTTCAACCAATGACACAAAATCACTTATTGGATGCACAAGATTGGTTAAAAACCCTAATTGGACGAGAATAAGCCTTGGGAGGACGAAAATGACCTAAATGTTCAACCAATGACACAAAATCACTTATTGGATGCACAAGATTGGTTAAAAACCCTAATTGGAGGAGAATAAGCCTTGGGAGGACGAAAATTACCTAAATGTTCAACCAATGACACAAATGTACTTATTGGATGCACAAGATTGGTTAAAAACCCTAATTGGACGAGAATAAGCCTTGGGAGGACGAAAATAACCTAAATGTTCAAACAATGACACAAAATCACTTATTGGATGCACAAGATTGGTTAAAAACCCTAATTGGACGAGAATAAGCCTTGGGAGGACGAAAATGACCTAAATGTTCAACCAATGACACAAAATCACTTATTGGATGCACAAGATTGGTTAAAAACCCTAATTGAACGTGAATAAGTCTAGGGAGGACGAAAATGACCTAAATATTCAACCAATGACACAAAAGTACTTATTGGATGCACAAGATTGGTTAAAAACCCTAATTGGATGAGAATAAGCCTTGGGAGGACGAAAATGACCTAAATGTTCAAACAATGACACAAAATCACTTATTGGATGCACAAGATTGGTTAAAAACCCTAATTGGTCGAGAATAAGCCTTGGGAGGACGAAAATGACCTAGATGTTCAACCAATGGCACGAAATCACTTATTGGATGCACAAGATTGGTTGTAAACCCTAATTGGACGAGAATAAGCCTTAAAAGGACCTAAATGTTCAACCAATGACACAAATGTACTTATTGGATGCACAATATTGGTTAAAAACCCTAATTGGATGAGAATAAGCCTTGGGAGGACGACAATGACCTAAATGTTCAACCAATGACACAAATGTACTTATTGGATGCACAAGAATGGTTTAAAACCCTAATTGGACGAGAAATAGCCTTGGGAGGACGAAAATGACCTAAATGTTCAACCAATGGAACAAAATCACTTATTGGATGCACAAGATTGGTTAAAAACCCTAATTGGACGAGAATAAGCCTTGGGAGGACGAAAATGACCTAAATGTTCAACCAATGACACAAAATCACTTATTGGATGCACAAGATTGGTTAAAAACCCTAATTGGACGAGAATACGCCTTGGGAGGACGAAAATGACCCAAATGTTCAACCAATGACATAAATGTACTTATTGGATGCACAAGATTGGTTAAAAACCCTAATTGGACGAGAATAAGGCTTGGGAGGACGAAAATAACCTAAATGTTCAAACAATGACACAAAATCACTTATTGGACGCACAAGATTGGTTAAAAAGCCTAATTGAACGAGAATAAGCCTAGGGAGAACGAAAATGACCCAAATGTTCAACCAATGAAACAAAATCACTTATTGGATGCACAAGATTGGTTAAAAACCCTAATTGGACGAGAATAAGCCTTGGGAGGACGAAAATGACCTAAATGTTCAACCAATGACACAAAATCACTTATTGGATGCACAAGATTGGTTAAAAACCCTAATTGGACGAGAATAAGCCTTTGGAGGACGAAAATGTTCGAAATGTTCAACCAATGACACAAAACCACTTATTGGATGCACAAGATTGGTTAAAAACCCTAATTGGACGAGAATAAGCCTTGGGAGGACGAAAATGACCTAAATGTTCAACCAATGACACAAAATCACTTATTGGATGCACAAGATTGGTTAAAAACCCTAATTGGAGGAGAATAAGCCTAGGGAGGACGAAAATGACCTAAATGTTCAAACAATGACTCAAAATCACTTATTGGATGCACAAGATTGGTTAAAAACCCTAATTGGACGAGAATAAGCCTTGGGAGGACGAAAATGACCTAAATGTTCAACCAATGACACAAAATCACTTATTGGATGCACAAGATTGGTTAAAAACCCTAATTGGACGAGAATAAGCCTTGGGAGGACGAAAATGACCTAAATGTTCAACCAATGACACAAAATCACTTATTGGATGCACAAGATTGGTTAAAAACCCTAATTGGAAAGAATAAGCCTAGGGAGGACGAAAATGACCTAAATGTTCAACCAATGACACAAATGTACTTATTGGATGCACAAGATTGGTTAAAAACCCTAATTGGACGAGAATAAGCCTAGGGAGGACGAAAATGACCTAAATGTTCATCCAATGACACAAAATCACTTATTGGATGCACAAGATTGTTTAAAAACCCTAATTGGACGAGAATAAGCCTTGGGAGGACGAAAATGACCTAAATGTTCAACCAATGACACAAAATCACTTATTGGATGCACAAGATTGGTTAAAAACCCTAAATGGACGAGAATAAGCATTCGGAGGATGAAAATGAGTTAAATGTTCAACCAATGACACAAAATCACTTATTGGATTCAGAAGATTGGTTAAAAACCCTAATTGGACGAGACTAAGCCTTGGGAGGACGAAAATGACCTAAATGTTCAACCAATGACACAAAATCACTTATTGGATGCACAAGATTGGTTAAAAACCCTAATTGGACGAGAATAAGCCTTGGGAGGACGAAAATGACCTAAATGTTCAACCAATGACACAAAATCACTTATTGGATGCACAAGATTGGTTAAAAACCCTAATTGGACGAGAATAAGCATTCGGAAGACGAAAAGGACTTAAATGTTCAACCAATGACACAAAATCACTTATTGGATGCACTAGATTGGTTAAAAACCCTAATTTTTCGAGAATAAGCATTCGGAATACGAAAATGACTTAAATGTTTAACCAATGACACAAAGTTACTTATTGGATGCACAAGATTGGTTAAAAACCCTAATTGGACGAGAATAAGCCTAGGGAGGACGAAAATGACTTAAATGTTCAACCAATGACACAAAATCACTTATTGGATGCACAAGATCGGTTAAAAACCCTAATTGGACTAGAATAAGTATTCGGAGGACGAAAATGACCTAAATGTTCCACCAATGACACAAAATCACTTATTGGATGCACAAGATTGGTTAAAAACCCTAATTGGACGAGAATAAGCCTTGGGAGGACGAAAATGACCTAAATGTTCAACCAATGACACAAAATCACTTATTGGATGCACAAGATTGGTTAAAAACCCTAATTGGACAAGAATAAGCCTTGGGAGAACGAAACTGACCTAAATGTTCAACCAATGACACAAAATCACTTATTGGATGCACAAGATTGGTTAAAAACCCTAATTGGACGAGAATAAGCCTTGGGAGGACGAAAATGACCTAAATGTTCAACCAATGACACAAAATCACTTATTGGATGCACAAGATTGGTTAAAAACCCTAATTGGACGGGAATAAGCCTTGGGAGGACAAAAGTGACCTAAATGTTCAACCAATGACACAAATGTACTTATTGGATGCACAAGATTGGTTAAAAACCCTAATTGGACGAGAATAAGCCTAGGGAGGACGAAAATGACCTAAATGTTCTACCAATGACACAAAATCACTTATTGGATGCACAAGATTGGTTAAAAACCCTAATTGGACGAGAATAAGCCTTGGGAGGACGAAAATGACCTAAATGTTCAACCAATGACACAAAATCACATATTGGATGCACAAGATTGGTTAAAAACCCTAATTGGACGAGAATAAGCCTTGGGAGAACGAAAATGACCTAAATGTTCAACCAATGACACAAAATCACTTATTGGATGCACAAGATTGGTTAAAAACCCTAATTGGACGAGAATAAGCCTTGGGAGGACGAAAATGACCTAAATTTTCAACCAATGACACAAAATCACTTATTGGATGCACAAGATTGGTTAAAAACCTTAATTGAACGAGAATAAGCCAAGGGAGGACGAAAATGACCTAAATGTTCAACCAATGACACAAATGTACTTACTGGATGCACAAGATTGGTTAAAAATCATAATTGGACGAGAAAAAGCCTTGGGAGGACGAAAATGACCTAAATGTTCAACCAATGACACAAATGTACTTATTGGATGCACAAGATTGGTTAAAAACCCTAATTGGATGAGAATAATCCTTGGGAGAACGAAAATGACCTAAATGTTCAACCAATGACACAAAATCACTTATTGGATGCACAAGATTGGTTAAAAACTCTAATTCGACGAGAATAAGCCTTGGGAGGACGAAAATGACCTAAATGTTCAACCAATGACACAAATGCACTTATTGGATGCACAAGATTGGTTAAAAACCCTAATTGGACGAGAATAAGCCTTGGGAGAACGAAAATGACCTAAATGTTCAACCAATGACACAAAATCACTTATTGGATGCACAAGATTGGTTAAAAACCCTAATTGGACGAGAATAAGCCTTGGGAGGACGAAAATGATCTAAATGTTCAACCAATGACACAAAATCACTTATGGGATGCACAAGATTGGTTACAAAACCCTAATTGGACGAGAATAAGCATTGGGAGGACGAAAATGACCTAAATGTTCAACCAATGACACAAAATCAATTATTGGATGCACAAGATTGGTTAAAACCCTAATTGGACGAGAATAAGCATTGGGAGGACGAAAATGACCTAAATGTTCAACCAATGACACAAAATCACTTATTGGATGCACAAGATTGGTTAAAACCCCTAATTGGACGAGAATAAGCCTAGCGAGGACGAAAATGATCTAAATGTTCAACCAATGACACAAAATCACTTATTGGATGCACAAGATTGGTTAAAAACCCTAATTGGACGCGAATAAGCTTTAGGAGGACGAAAATGACGTAAATGTTCAACCAATGATACAAATGTACTTATTGGATGCAAAAGATTGGTTAAAAACCCTATTGGACGAGAATAAGCCTTGGGAGGACGAAAATGACCTAAATGTTCAACCAATGACACAAATGTACTTATTGGATGCAAAAGATTGGTTAAAAACCCTAATTGGACGAGAATAAGCCTTGAGATGACGAAAATGACCTAAATGTTCAACCAATGACACAAAATCACTTATTGGATGCACAAGATTGGTTAAAAACCCTAATTGGACGAGAATAAGCATTGGGAGGACGAAAATGACCTAAATGTCCAACCAATGACACAAATGTACTTATTGGATGCACAAGATTGGTTAAAAACCCTAATTGGATGAGAATAAGCCTAGGGAGGACGAAAATGACCTAAATGTTCAACCAATGACACAAAATCACTTATTGGATGCACAAGATTGGTTAAAAACCCTAATTGGACGAGAATAAGCGTTGGGAGGACGAAAATGACCTAAATGTTCAACCAATGGCACAAAATCACTTATTGGATGCACAAGATTGGTTAAAAACCCTCATTGGACGAGAATAAGCATAAGGAGTACGAAAATGACCTAAATGTTCAACCAATGACACAAAATCACTTATTGGATGCACAAGATTGGTTAAAAACCCTAATTGGACGAGAATAAGCCTTGGGAGGACGAAAATGACCTAAATGTTCAACCAATGACACAAAATCACTTATTGGATGCACAAGATTGGTTAAAAACCCTAATTGGAAGAGAATAATCCTACAGAGGTTGAAAATGACCTAAATGTTCAACCAATGACACAAATGTACTTATTGGATGCACAAGATTGGTTAAAAACCCTAATTGGACGAGAATAAGCCTAGGGAGGACGAAAATGAACTAAATGTTCAACCAATGACACAAATGTACTTACTGGATGCACAAGATTGGTTAAAAACCCTAATTGCACGAGAATAAGCCTTGGGAGGACGAAAATGACCTAAATGTTCATTCAATGACACAAATGTACTTATTGGATGCACAAGATTGGTTAAAAACCCTAATTGGACGAGAATAAGCCTTGGGAGGACGAAAATGACCTAAATGTTCAACCAATGACACAAAATCACTTATTGGATGCACAAGATTGGTTAAAAACCCTAATTGGACGAAAATAAGCATAGGGAGGACGAAAATGACCTAAATGTTCAACCAATGACACAAATGTACTTATTGGATGCATAAAATTGGTTAAAAACCCTAATTGGACAAGAATAAGCCTTGGGAGGACGAAAATGACCTAAATGTTCAACCAATGACACAAAATCACTTATTGGATGCACAAGATTGGTTAAAAACCCTAATTGGACGAGAATAAGCCTATGGAGGACGAAAATGACCTAAATTTTCAACCAATGACACAAATGTACTTATTGGATGCACAAGATTGGTTAAAAACCCTAATTGGACGAGAATAAGCCTTGGGAGGACGAAAATGACCTAAATGTTCAACCAATGACACAAAATCACTTATTGGATGCACAAGATTGGTTAAAAACCCTAATTGGACGAGAATAAGCGTTGGGAGGACGAAAATGATCTAAATGTTCAACCAATGACACAAAATCACTTATTGGATGCACAAGATTGGTTAAAAAACCCTAATTGGACGAGAATAAGCATTGGGAGGACGAAAATGACCTAAATGTTCAACCAATGACACAAAATCAATTATTAGATGCACAAGATTGGTTAAAACCCTAATTGGACGAGAATAAGCATTGGGAGGACGAAAATGACCTAAATGTTCAACCAATGACACAAATGTACTTATTCGATGCAAAAGATTGGTTAAAACCCCTAATTGGACGAGAATAAGCCTAGGGAGGACGAAAATGATCTAAATGTTCAACCAATGACACAAAATCACTTATTGGATGCACAAGATTGGTTAAAAACCCTAATTGGACGAGATTAAGCTTTAGGAGGACGAAAATGACCTAAATGTTCAACCAATGACACAAATGTACTTATTGGATGCACAAGATTGGTTAAAAACCCTAATTGGACGAGAATAAGCCTTGGGAGGACGAAAATGACCTAAATGTTCAACCAATGACACAAAATCACTTATTGGATGCACAAGATTGGTTAAAAACCCTAATTGGACGAGAATAAGCCTTGGGAGGACGAAAATGACCTAAATGTTCAACCAATGACACAAATGTACTTATTGGCTGCACAAGATTGGTTAAAAACCCTAATTGGACGAGAATAAGCCTTGGGAGGACGAAAATGACCTAAATAAATGTTCAACCAATGACACAAATGTACTTATTGGCTGCACAAGATTGGTTAAAAACCCTAATTGGACGAGAATAAGCCTAGGGAGGACGAAAATGACCTAAATGTTCAACCAATGACACAAAATCACTTATTGGATGCACAAGATTGGTTAAAAACCCTAATTGGAAGAGAATAAGCATAGGGAGGACGAAAATGACCTAAATGTTCAACGAATGACACAAAAATCACTTATTGGATGCACAAGATTGGTTAAAAACCCTAATTGGACGAGAATAAGGCTTGGGAGAACGAAAATGACCTAAATTTTCAACCAATGACACAAAATCACTTATTGGATACACAAGATTTGTTAAAAACCCTAATTGGACGAGAATAAGCCTAAGGAGGACGAAAATGACCTAAATGTCCAACCAATGACACAAATGTACTTATTGGATTCACAAGATTGGTTAAAAACCCTAATTGGACGAGAATAAGCCTTGGGAGGACGAAAATGACCTAAATGTTCATCCAATGACACAAAATCACTTATTGGATGCACAAGATTGGTTAAAAACCCTAATTGGACGAGAATAAGCCTTGGGAGGATGAAAATGACCTAAATGTTCAACCGATGACACAAAATCACTTATTGGATGCACAAGATTGGTTAAAAACACTAATTGGAAGAGAATAACCCTTGGGAGGACGAAAATGACCTAAATGTTCAACCAAAGACACAAAAATCACTTATTCGATGCACGAGATTGGTAAAAAACCTTAATTGGACGAGAAAAAGCTTTTAGAGGACGAAAATGACCTAAATGTTCAACCAATGACACAAATGTACTTATTGGATGCACAAGATTGGTTAAAAACCCTTATTGGAAGAGAATAAGCATAGGGAGGACGAAAATGACCTAAATGTTCAACCAATGACACAAAAATCACTTATTGGATGCACAAGATTGGTTAAAAACCCTAATTGGACGAGAATAAGGCTTGGGAGAACGAAAATGACCTAAATTTTCAACCAATGACACAAAATCACTTATTGGATGCACAAGATTGGTTAAAAACCCTAATTGGACGAGAATAAGCCTTGGGAGGACGAAAATGACCTAAATGTTCAACCAATGACACAAATGTACTAATTGGATGCACAAGATTGGTTAAAAACCCTAATTGGACGAGAATAAGTCTTGGGAGGACGAAAATCACCAAAATGTTCAACCAATGGCACAAAATCACTTATTGGATGCACAAGATTGGTTCAAAACCCTAATTGGACGAGAATAAGCCTAGGGAGGACGAAAACGACCTAAATGTTCAACCAATGACACAAATGTACTTATTGGATGCACAAGATTGGTTAAAAACCCTAATTGGACGAGAATAAGCCTTGGGAGGACAAAAATGACCTAAATGTTCAACCAATGACACAAATTTACTTATTGGATGCACAAAATTGGTTAAAAACCCTAATTGGACGAGAATAAGCCTTGGGAAGACGAAAGTGACCTAAATGTTCAACCAATGACACAAAACCCCTTATTGGATGCACAAGACTGGTTAAAAACCCTAATTGGACGAGAATAAGCCTAGGGAGGATGAAAATGACCTAAATGTTCAACCAATGACACAATCACTTATTGGATGCACAAGATTGGTAAAAAACCCTAATTGGACGAGAATAAGCCTAGGGAGGACGAAAATGACCTAAATGTTCAACCAATGACACAAATGTACTTATTGGATGCACAAGATTGGTTAAAAACCCTAATTGGACGAGAATAAGCCTTGGGAGGACGAAAATGACCTAAATGTTCAACCAATGACACAAAATCACTTATTGGATGCACAAGATTGGTTAAAAACCCTAATTGGACGAGATTAAGCATAGGGAGGACGAAAATGACCTAAATGTTCAACCAATGACACAAAATCACTTATTTCATGCACAAGATTGGTTAAAAACCCTAATTGGACGAGAATAAGCCTAGGGAGGACGAAAATGACCTAAATGTTCAACCAATGACACAAATGTACTTATTGGATGCACAAGATTGGTTAAAAACCCTAATTGGACGAGAATAAGCCTAGGGAGGACGAAAATGACCTAAATGTTATACGAATGACACAAATGTACTTATTGGATGCACAAGATTGGTTAAAAACCCTAATTGGACGAGAATAAGCCTAGGGAGGACGAAAATGACCTAAATGTTCAACCAATGACACAAAATCACTTATTGGATGCACAAGATTGGTTAAAAACCCTAATTGGAAGAGAATAAGCATAGGGAGGACGAAAATGACCTAAATGTTCAACCAATGACACAAAATCACTTATTGGATGCACAAGATTAGTTAAAAACCCTAATTGGACGAGAATAAGCCTAGGGAGGACGAAAATGACCTAAATGTTCAACCAATGACACAAATGTACTTATTGGATGCACAAGATTTGTTAAAAACCCTAATTGGACGAGAATAAGCCTAGGGAGGACGAAAAAGACCTAAATGTTCAACCAATGACACAAAAACACTTATTGGATGCACAAGATTGGTTAAAAACCCTAATTGGACGAGAATAAGCCTTGGGAGGACGAAAATGACCTAAATGTTCAACCAATGACACAAAATCACTTATTGGATGCACAAGATTGGTTAAAAACCCTAATCGGACGAGAATAAGCCTAGGGTGGACGAAAATGACCTAAATGTTCAACCAATGACACAAAATCACTTATTGGATGCACAAGATTGGTTAAAAACCCTAATTGGACGAGAATAAGCCTTGGGAGGACGAAAATGACCTAAATGTTCAACCAATTACACAAATGTACTTATTGGATGCACAAGATTGGTTAAAAACCCTAATTGGATGAGAATAAGCCTTGGGAAGACTAAAATGACCTAAATGTTCAATCAATGACACAAATGTACTTATTGGATGCACAAGATTGGTTAAAAACCCTAATTGGACGAGAATAAGCCTTGGGAGGACGAAAATGACCTAAATGTTCAACCAATGACACAAAATCACTTATTGGATGCACAAGATTGGTTAAAAACCCTAATTGGACGAGAATAAACCTTGGGAGGACGAAAATGACCTAAATGTTCAACCAATGACACAAAATCACTTATTGGATACACAAGATTGGTTAAAAACCCTAATTGGACGAGAATAAGCCTAGGGAGGACGAAAATGACCTAACTGTTCAACCAATGACACAAATGTACTTATTGGATGCACAAGATTGGCTAAAAACCCTAACTAGACGAGAACAAGCCTAGGGAGAACGAAAATGACCTAAATGTTCAACCAATGACACAAAATCACTTATTTGATGCACAAGATTGGTTAAAAACCCTAATTGGACGAGAATAAGCCTAGGGAGGACGAAAATGACCTAAATGTTCAACCAATGACACAAAATCACTTATTGGATGCACAAGATTGGTTAAAAACCCTAATTGGAAGTGAATAAGCCTAGGGAGGACGAAAATTACCTAAATGTTCAACCAAAGACACAAAAATCACGTATTCGATGCACAAGATTGGTAAAAAAACCTTAATTGGACGAGAGTAAGCCTTGGGAGGACAAAAATGACCTAAATGTTCAACCAATGACACAAATGTACTTATAGGATGCACAAGATTGGTTAAAAACCCTAATTGGACGAGAATAAACATTGGGAGGACGCAAATGACCTAAATGTTCAACCACTGACACAAATATACTTATTGGATGCACAAGATTAATTAAAAACCCTAATTGGACGAGAATAAGCCTTGGGAGGACGAAAATGACCTAAATGTTCAACCAATGACACAAAATCACTTATTGGATGCACAAGATTGATTAAAAACCCTAATTGGAAGAGAATAAGCTTAGGGAGGACGAAAATGTCCTAAATGTTCAACCAAAGACACAAAAATCACTTATTCGATGCACAAGATTAGTAAAAAACCTTAATTGGACGAGAATAAGCCTTGGGAGTAAAAAAATGACCTAAATGTTCAACCAATGACACAAATGTACTTATTGGATGCACAAGATTGGTTAAAAACCCTAATTGGACGAGAATAAGCCTAGAGAGTACGAAAATGACCTAAATATTCAACCAATGACACAAAAATCACTTATTGGATGCACAAGATTGGTTAAAAACCCTAATTGGACGAGAATAAGCCTTGGGAGAACGAAAATGACCTAAATGTTCAACCAATGGCACAAATGTACTTATTGGATGCACAAGATTAGTTAAAAACCCTAATTGGACAAGAATAAGCCTTGGGAGGACGAAAATGACCTAAATGTTCAACCAATGACACAAATGTACTAATTGGCTGCACAAGATTGGTTAAAAACCCTAATTGGACAAGAATAAGCCTTGGGAGGACGAAAATGACCTAAATGTTCAACCAATGACACAAAATCACTTATTGGATGCACAAGATTGGTTAAAAACCCTAATTGGAAGAGAATAATCCTAGGGAGGACGAAAATTACCTAAATGTTCAACCAAAGACACAAAAATCACTTATTCGATGCACAAGATTGGTAAAAAACCTTAATTGGACGAGAATAAGCCTTGGGAGGACAAAAATGACCTAAATGTTCAACCAATGACACAAATGTACTTATTGGATGCACAAGATTGGTTAAAAACCCTAATTGGACGAGAATAAACCTTGGGAGGACGAAAATGACCTAAATGTTCAACCACTGACACAAATGTACTTATTGGATGCACAAGATTGGTTAAAAACCCTAATTGGACGAGAATAAGCCTTGGGAGGACGAAAATGACCTAAATGTTCAACCGATGACACAAAATCACTTATTGGATGCACAAGATTGGTTAAAAACACTAATTGGAAGAGAATAACCCTTGGGAGGACGAAAATGACCTAAATGTTCAACCAAAGACACAAAAATCACTTATTCGATGCACGAGATTGGTAAAAAACCTTAATTGGACGAGAATAAGCCTTTAGAGGACGAAAATGACCTAAATGTTCAACCAATGACACAAATGTACTTATTGGATGCACAAGATTGGTTAAAAACCCTTATTGGAAGAGAATAAGCATAGGGAGGACGAAAATGACCTAAATGTTCAACCAATGACACAAAAATCACTTATTGGATGCACAAGATTGGTTAAAAACCCTAATTGGACGAGAATAAGGCTTGGGAGAACGAAAATGACCTAAATTTTCAACCAATGACACAAAATCACTTATTGGATGCACAAGATTGGTTAAAAACCCTAATTGGACGAGAATAAGCCTTGGGAGGACGAAAATGACCTAAATGTTCAACCAATGACACAAATGTACTTATTGGATGCACAAGATTGGTTAAAAACCCTAATTGGACGAGAATAAGTCTTGGGAGGACGAAAATGACCTAAATGTTCAACCAATTACACAAAATCACTTGTTGGATGCACAAGATTGGTTAAAAACCCTAATTGGACGAGAATAAGCCTTGGGAGGACGAAAATGTCCTAAATGTTCAACCAATGACACAAATGTACTTATTGGATGCACAAGATTGGTTAAAAACCCTAATTGGACGAGAATAACCCTTGGGAAGTCGAAAATGACCTATATGTTCAACCAATGACACAAAATCACTTATTGGATGCACAAGATTGGTTAAAAACCCTAATTAGACGAGAATAAGCCTAGGGAGGACGAAAATGACCTAAATGTTCAACCAATGACACTAATGTACTTATTGGATGCACAACATTTGTTAAAATCCCTAATTGGACGATAATAAGCCTTGGGAGGTCGAAAATGACCTAAATGTCCAACCAATGACACAAAATCACTTGTTGGATGCACAAGATTGGTTAAAAACCCTAATTGGACGAGAATAAGCCTTAGGAGGTCGAAAAATGACCTAAATGTTCAACCAATGACATAAATGTACTTATTGGATGCACAAGATTGGTTAAAACCCTAATTGGACGACAATAAGTCTTGGGAGGACGAAAATGACCTAAATGTTCAACCAATGACACAAAATCACTTATTGGATGCACAAGATTGGTTAAAAACCCTAATTGGACGAGAATAAGCCTTGGGAGGACGAAAATGACCTAAATGTTCAACCAATGACACAAAATCACTTATTGGATGCACAAGATTGGTTAAAAACCCTAATTGGATGAGAATAAGCTTTTGGAGGACATAAATGACCTAAATGTTCAACCAATGAAACAAATGTACTTATTGGATGCACAAGATTGTTAAAAAACCCTAATTGGACGAGAATATGCCTTGGGAGGACGAAAATGACCTAAATGTTCAACCAATGGCATAAAATCACTTATTGGATGCACAAGATTGTTAAAAATCCCTAATTGGACGAGAATAAGCCTAGGGAGGACGAAAATGACCTAAATGTTCAACCAATGACACAAAATCACTTATTGGATGCACAAGATTGGTTAAAAACCCTAATTGGACGAGAATAAGCCTTGGGAGGACGAAAATGACCTAAATGTTCAACCAATGACACAAAATCACTTATTGGATGCACAAGATTGGTTAAAAACCCTAATTTGACGAGAATAAGCGTTGGGAGGACGAAAATGACCTAAATGTTCAACCAATGACACAAAATCACTTATTGGATGCACAAGATTGGTTAAAAACCCTAATTGGACGAGAATAAGCCTAGGGAGGACGAAAATGACCTAAATGTTCAACCAATGACACAAAATCACTTATTGGATGCACAAGATTGGTTAAAAACCCTAATTGGACGAGAATAAGCTTTTGGAGGTCATAAATGACCTAAATGTTCAACTAATGACACAAATGTACTTATTGGATGCACAAGATTGTTAAAAAACCCTAATTGGACGAGAATAAGTATTGGGAGGACGAAATTGACCTAAATGTTCAACCAATGACACAAAATCACTTATTGGATGCACAAGATTGGTTAAAAACCCTAATTGGACGAGAATAAGCCTTGGGAGGACGAAAATGACCTAAATGTTCAACCAATGACACAAATGTACTTATTGGATGCACAAGATTGGTTAAAAACCCGAATTGGACGAGAATAAGCCTTGGGAGGACGATAATGACCTAAATGTTCAACCAATGACACAAATGTACTTATTGGATGCACAAGATTGGTTAAAAACCCTAATTGGACGAGAATAAGCCTTGGGAGGATGAAAATGACCTAAATGTTCAACCAATGACACAAAATCACTTATTGGATGCGCAAGATTGGTAAAAAAACCCTAATTGGACGAGAATAAGCCTTAAGAGGAAGAAAATGACCTAAATGTTCAACCAATGACACAAATGTACTTATTGGATGCACAAGATTGGTTAAAAACCCTAATTGGACGAGAATAAGCCTTGGGAGGACGAAAATGTCCTAAATGTTCAACCAATGACACAAATGTACTTATTGGATGCACAAGATTGGTTAAAAACCCTAATTGGACGAGAATAACCCTTGGGAAGTCGAAAATGACCTATATGTTCAACCAATGACACAAAATCACTTATTGGATGCACAAGATTGGTTAAAAACCCTAATTAGACGAGAATAAGCCTAGGGAGGACGAAAATGACCTAAATGTTCAACCAATGACACTAATGTACTTATTGGATGCACAACATTTGTTAAAATCCCTAATTGGACGATAATAAGCCTTGGGAGGTCGAAAATGACCTAAATGTCCAACCAATGACACAAAATCACTTGTTGGATGCACAAGATTGGTTAAAAACCCTAATTGGACGAGAATAAGCCTTAGGAGGTCGAAAAATGACCTAAATGTTCAACCAATGACATAAATGTACTTATTGGATGCACAAGATTGGTTAAAAACCCTAATTGGACGACAATAAGTCTTGGGAGGACGAAAATGACCTAAATGTTCAACCAATGACACAAAATCACTTATTGGATGCACAAGATTGGTTAAAAACCCTAATTGGACGAGAATAAGCCTTGGGAGGACGAAAATGACCTAAATGTTCAACCAATGACACAAAATCACTTATTGGATGCACAAGATTGGTTAAAAACCCTAATTGGATGAGAATAAGCTTTTGGAGGACATAAATGACCTAAATGTTCAACCAATGAAACAAATGTACTTATTGGATGCACAAGATTGTTAAAAAACCCTAATTGGACGAGAATATGCCTTGGGAGGACGAAAATGACCTAAATGTTCAACCAATGGCATAAAATCACTTATTGGATGCACAAGATTGTTAAAAATCCCTAATTGGACGAGAATAAGCCTAGGGAGGACGAAAATGACCTAAATGTTCAACCAATGACACAAAATCACTTATTGGATGCACAAGATTGGTTAAAAACCCTAATTGGACGAGAATAAGCCTTGGGAGGACGAAAATGACCTAAATGTTCAACCAATGACACAAAATCACTTATTGGATGCACAAGATTGGTTAAAAACCCTAATTGGACGAGAATAAGCTTTTGGAGGACATAAATGAACTAAATGTTCAACCAATGACACTAATGTACTTATTGGATGCACAAGATTGGTTAAAAACCCTAATTGGACGAGAATATGCCTTGGGAGGACGAAAATGACCTAAATGTTCAACCAATGGCATAAAATCACTTATTGGATGCACAAGATTGTTAAAAATCCCTAATTGGACGAGAATAAGCCTAGGGAGGACGAAAATGACCTAAATGTTCAACCAATGACACAAAATCACTTATTGGATGCACAAGATTGGTTAAAAACCCTAATTGGACGAGAATAAGCCTTGGGAGGACGAAAATGACCTAAATGTTCAACCAATGATACAAATCACTTATTGGATGCACAAGATTGGTTAAAAACCCTAATTGCACGAGAATAAGCCTAGGGAGGACGAAAATGACCTAAATGTTCAACCAATGACACAAAATCACTTATTGGATGCACAAGATTGGTAAAAAACCCTAATTGGACGAGAATAAGCTTTTGGAGGACATAAATGACCTAAATGTTCAACCAATGACACAAATGTACTTATTGGATGCACAAGATTGGTTAAAAACCCTAATTGGACGAGAATAAGCCTTGGGAGGACGTAAATGACCTAAATGTTCAACCAATGACACAAATGAACTTATTGGATGCACAAGATTGGTTAAAAACCCTAATTGGGCGAGAATAAGCCTTGGGAGGACGTAAATGACCTAAATGTTCAACGTATGGCACAAAATCACTTATTGGATGCACAAGATTGGTTAAAAACCCTAATTGGACAAGAATAAGCCTTGGGAGGACGAAAATGACCTAAATGTTCAACCAATGACACAAATGTACTTATTGGATGCACAAGATTGGTTAAAAACCCTAATTGGACGAGAATAAGCCTTGGGAGGACGAGAATGACCTAAATGTTCAACCAATGACACAAATGTACTAATTGGATGCACAAGATTGGTTAAAAACCCTAATTAGACGAGAATAAGCCTAGGGAGGACGAAAATGACCTAAATGTTCAACAAATGACACAAATGTACTTATTGGATGCACAAGATTGGTTAAAAACCCTAATTGGACGAGAATAAGCCTTGGGAGGACGAAAATGACCTAAATGTTCAACCAATGACACAAAATCACTTATTGGATGCACAAGATTGGTTAAAAACCCTAATTGGACAAGAATAAGCCTTGGGAGGACGAAAATGACCTAAATGTTCAACCAATGAAGCAAATGTACTTATTGGATGCACAAGATTGGTTAAAAACCCTAATTGGACGAGAATAAGCCTTGGGAGGACGAAAATGACCTAAATGTTCAACCAATGACACAAAATCACTTATTGGATGCACAAGATTGGTTAAAAACCCTAATTGGACGAGAATAAGCATTGGGAGGAAGAAAATGACCTAAATGTTCAACCAATGACACAAAATATCTTATTGGATGCAGAAGATCGGTTAAAAACCCTAATTGGACGAGAATAAGCCTTGGGAGGACGAAAATGACCTAAATGTTCAACCAATGACACAAAATCACTTATTGGATGCACAAGATTGGTTAAAAACCCTAATTGGACGAGAATAAGCCTTGGGAGGACGAAAATGACCTAAATGTTCAACCAATGACACAAAATCACTTATTGGATGCACAAGATTGGTTAAAAACCCTAATATATCGAGATTAAGCTTTGGGAGGACGAAAATGACCTAAATGTTCAACCAATGACACAAAATCACTTATTGGATGCACAAGATTGGTTAAAAACCCTAATTGGAGGAGAATAAGCCTAGGGAGGACGAAAATGACCTAAATGTTCAACCAATGACACAAAATCACTTATTGGATGCACAAGATTGGTTAAAAACCCTAATTGGACGAGAATAAACCTTGGGAGGACGAAAATGACCTAATTGTTCAACCAATGACACAAATGTACTTATTGGATGCACAAGATTGGTTAAAAACCCTAACTAGACGAGAACAAGCCTAGGGAGGACGAAAATGACCTAAATGTTCAACCAATGACACAAAATCACTTATTGGATGCACAAGATTGGTTAAAAACCCTAATTGGACGAGAATAAGCCTAGGGAGGACGAAAATGACCTAAATGTTCAACCAATGACACAAAATCACTTATTGGATGCACAAGATTGGTTAAAAACCCTAATTGGATTAGAATAAGCCTAGGGAGGACGAAAATGACCTAAATGTTCAACCAATGACACAAAATCACTTATTGGATGCCAAATATTGTTTAAAACCCCTAATTGGATTTGAATAAGCCTAGGGAGGACGAAAATGACCTAAATGTTCAACCAATGACACAAAATCACTTATTGGATGCACAAGATTGGTTAAAAACCCTAATTGGATTAGAACAAGCCTAGGGAGGACGAAAATGGCCTAAATGTTCAACCAATGACAAAAAATCACTTATTGGATGCACAAGATTGGTTAAAAACCCTAATTGAATTAGAATAAGCCTAGGGAAGACGAAATTGACCTAAATGTTCAACCAATGACACAAACTCACTTGTGGGATGCACAAGATTGATTAAAAACCCTAATTGAATTAGAATTAGCCTTGAGAGGATGAAAATGACCTAAATGTTGAACCAATGACACAAAATCGCTTATTGGATGCACAAGATTGGTTAAAAACCCTAATTGGACGAGAATAAGCCTTGGGAGGACGAAAATGACCTAAATGTTCAACCAATGACACAAAATCACTTATTGGATGCACAAGATTGGTTAAAAACCCTAATTGGACGAGAATAAGCCTTGGGAGGACGAAAATGACCTAAATGTTCAACCAATGACACAAATGTACTTATTGGCTGCACAAGATTGGTTAAAAACCCTAATTGGACGAGAATAAGCCTTGGGAGGACGAAAATGACCTAAATAAATGTTCAACCAATGACACAAATGTACTTATTGGCTGCACAAGATTGGTTAAAAACCCTAATTGGACGAGAATAAGCCTAGGGAGGACGAAAATGACCTAAATGTTCAACCAATGACAGAAAATCACTTATTGGATGCATAAGATTGGTTAAAAACCCAAATTGGACGAGAATAAGCCTTTGGAGGACGAAAATGACCTAAATGTTCAACCAATGACACAAATGTACTTATTGGATGCACAAGATTGGTTAAAAACCCTAATTGGACGAGAATAAGCCTTTGGAGGACGAAAATGACCTAAATGTTCAACCAATAACACAAAATCACTTTTTGGATGCACAAGATTGGTTAAAATCCCTAATTGGAAGAGAATAAGCCTTGGGAGAACGAAAATGACCTAAATGCTCAACCAATGACACAAAATCACATATTGGATGCACAAGATTGGTTAAAAACCCTAATTGGACGAGAATGAGCCTAGGGAGGACGAAAATGACCTAAATGTTCAACCAATGACACAAAATCACTTATTGGATGCACGAGTTGGTTAAAAACCCTAATTGGACGACAATAAGCCTTTGGAGGACGAAAATGACCTAAATGTTCAACCAATGACACAAATGTACTTATTGGAAGCACAAGATTGGTTAAGAACCCTAATTGGACGAGAATAAGCCTTGGGAGGACGAAAATGACATAAATGTTCAACCAACGACACAAATGTACTTATTGGATGCACAAGATTGGTTAAAAACCCTAATTGGAAGAGAATAAGCCTAGGGAGGATGAAAATGACCTAAATGTTCAACCTGTGGATCAAAATCACTTATTGGATGCACAAGATTGGTTAAAAACCCTAATTGGACGAGAATAAGCTTAGGGAGGAAGAAAATGACCTAAATGTTCAACCACTGACACAAAATCACTTATTGGATGCACGAGTTGGTTAAAAACCCTAATTGGACGACAATAAGCCTTGGGAGGACGAAAATGACCTAAATGTTCAACCAATGACACAGAATCACTTATTGGATGCACAAGATTGGTTAAAAACCCTATTTGGACGAGAATAAGCCTAGGGAGGACGAAAATGACCTAAATGTTCAACCAATGACACAAAATCACTTATTGGATGCATAAGATTGGTTAAAAACCCTAATTGGACGAGAATAAGCCTTTGGAGGACGAAAATGACCTAAATGTTCAACCAATGACACAAATGTACTTATTGGAAGCACAAGATTGGTTAAGAACCCTAATTGGACGAGAATAAGCCTTGGGAGGACGAAAATGACATAAATGTTCAACCAACGACACAAATGTACTTATTGGATGCACAAGATTGGTTAAAAACCCTAATTGGAAAAGAATAAGCCTAGGGAGGATGAAAATGACCTAAATGTTCAACCTGTGGATCAAAATCACTTATTGGATGCACAAGATTGGTTAAAAACCCTAATTGGACGAGAATAAGCTTAGGGAGGAAGAAAATGACCTAAATGTTCAACCACTGACACAAAATCACTTATTGGATGCATAAGATTGGTTAAAAACCCTAATTGGACGAGAATAAGCCTTTGGAGGACGAAAATGACCTAAATGTTCAACCAATGAGACAAATGTACTTATTGGATGCACAAGATTGGTTAAGAACCCTAATTGGAGGAGACTAAGCCTTGGGAGGACGAAAATGACCTAAATGTTCAACCAATGACAAAAAATCACTTATTGGATGCACAAGATTGGTTAAAAACCCTAATTGGACGAGAATAAGCCTAGGGAGGACGAAAATGACCTAAATGTTCAACCAATGACACAAAATCACTAATTGGATGCACAAGATTGGTTAAAAACCCTAATTGGAGGAGAATAAGTCTTGGGAGGACGAAAATGACCTAAACGTTCAACCGATGACACAAATGTACTTTTTGGATGCACAACATTGGTTAAAAATCCTAATTGGATGAGAATAAGCCTTGGGAGGACGAAAATTACCTACATGTTCAACCAATGACACAAAATCACTTATTGGATGCACAAGATTGGTTAAAAACCCTAATTGGACGAGAATAAGCCTTGGGAGGACGAAAATGACCTAAATGTTCAACCAATGACACAAATGTACTTATTGGATGCACAAGATTGGTTAAAAACCCTAATTGGACGAGAGTAAGCCTTGGGAGGACGAAAATGACCTAATTGTTCATCCAACGACACAAAATCACTTATTGGATGCACAAGATTGGTTAAAAACCCTAATTGGACGAGAATAAGCCTTGGGAGGACGAAAATGACCTAAATGTTCAACCAATGACACAAAATCACTTATTGGATGCACAAGATTGGTTAAAAACCCTAATTGGACGAGAATAAGCCTTGGGAGGACGAAAATGACCTAAATGTTCAACCAATGACACAAATGTACTTATTGGATGCAAAAGATTGGTTAAAAACCCTAATTGGACGAGAATAAGCCTTGGGAGGACGAAAATGACTTAAATGATTAACCCATGACACAAATGTACTTATTGGATGCACAAGATTGGTTCAAAACCCTAATTGGACGAGAATAAGCCTTGGGAGGACAAAAATGACATAAATGTTCAACCAATGACACAAAATCATTTATTGGATGCACAAGATTGGTTAAAAACCCTAATTGGACGAGAATAAGCCTTGGGAGGACGAAAATGACCTAAATGTTCAACCAATGACACAAAATCACTTATTGGATGCACAAGATTGGTTAAAAACCCTAATTGGACGAGAATAAGCCTTGGGAGGACGAAAATGAACTAAAGTTCAACCAATGACACAAAAGTACTTATTGGATGCACAAGATTGGTTAAAAACCCTAATTGGACGAGAATAAGCCTTGGGAGGACGAAAATGACCTAAATGTTCAACCAATGACACAAAATCACTTATTGGATGCACAAGATTGGTTAAAAACCCTAATTGGACGAGAATAAGCCTTGGGAGGATGAAAATGACCTAAATGTTCAACCAATGACACAAAATCACTTATTGGATGCAGAAGATTGGTTAAAAACCCTAATTGGACGAGAATAAGCCTTGGGAGGACGAAAATGATCTAAATGTTCAACCAATGACACAAAATCACTTATTGGATGCACAAGATTGGTTAAAAACCCTAATTGGACGAGAATAAGCCTTGGGAGGACGAAAATGACCTAAATGTTCAACCAATGACACAAAATCACTTATTGGATGCACAAGATTGGTTAAAAACCCTAATTGGACGAGAATAAGCCTTGGGAGGACAAAAATGACTTAAATGTTCAACCAATGACACAAATGTACTTATTGGATGCACAAGATTGGTTAAAAACCCTAATTGGACGAGAATAAGCCTTGGGAGGACGAAAATGACCTAAATGTTCAACCAATGACACAAAATCACTTATTGGATGCACAAGATTGGTTAAAAACCCTAATTGGACGAGAATAAGCCTTGGGAGGACGAAAATGACCTAAATGTTCAACCAATGACACAAAATCACTTATTGGATGCACAAGATTGGTTAAAAACCCTAATTGGACGAGAATAAGCCTTGGGAGGACGAAAATTGCCTAAATGTTCAACCAATGACACAAAATCACTTATTGGATGCACAAGATTGGTTAAAAACCCTAATTGGACGAGAATAAGCCTTGGGAGGAGGATAATGACCTAAATGTTCAACCAATAACACAAATGTACTTATTGGATGCACAAGATTGATTAAAAACCCTAATTGGATGAGAATAAGGCTTGGGAGGACGAAAATGACCTAAATGTTCAACCAATGGCACAAAATCACTTATTGGATGCACAAGATTGGTTAAAAACCCTAATTGGACGAGAATAAGCCTTGGGAGGACGAAAATGACCTAAATGTTCAACCAATGACACAAAATCACTTATTGGATGCACAAGATTGGTTAAAAACCCTAATTGGACGAGAATAAGCCTTTGGAGGACGAAAATGTTCGAAATGTTCAACCAATGACACAAAACCACTTATTGGATGCACAAGATTGGTTAAAAACCCTAATTGGACGAGAATAAGCCTTGGGAGGACGAAAATGACCTAAATGTTCAACCAATGACACAAAATCACTTATTGGATGCACAAGATTGGTTAAAAACCCTAATTGGAGGAGAATAAGCCTAGGGAGGACGAAAATGACCTAAATGTTTAACCAATGACACAAAATCACTTATTGGATGCACAAGATTGGTTAAAAACCCTAATTGGACGAGAATAAGCCTTGGGAGGACGAAAATGACCTAAATGTTCAACCAATGACACAAAGGTACTTATTGGATGCACAAGATTGGTTAAAAACCCTAATTGGACGAGAATAAGCCTTGGGAGAACGAAAATGACCTAAATGTTCAACCAATGACACAAAATCACTTATTGGATGCACAAGATTGGTTAAAAACCCTAATTGGACGAGAATAAGCCTTGGGAGGACGAAAATGATCTAAATGTTCAACCAATGACACAAAATCACTTATTGGATGCTCAAGATTGGTTAAAAACCCTAATTGGACGAGAATAAGCCTTGGGAGGACGAAAATGACCTAAATGTTCAACCAATGACACAAAATCACTTATTGGATGCACAAGATTGGTTAAAAACCCAAATTGGACGAGAATAAGCCTTGGGAGGACTAAAATGACCTAAATGTTCAACCAATGACACAAAATCACTTATTGGATGCACAAGATTAGTTAAAAACGCGAATTGGACGAGAATAAGCCTTGGGAGGACGATAATGACCTAAATGTTCAACCAATAACACAAAATCACTTATTGGATGCACAAGATTGGTTAAAAACCCTAATTGGACGAGAATAAGCCTTGGGAGGACGAAAATGACCTAAATGTTCAACCAATGACACAAAATCACTTATTGGATGCACAAGATTGGTTAAAAACCCTAATTGGACGAGAATAAGCCTTGACAGGACAAAAATGACCTAAATGTTCAACCAATGACACAAAATCACTTATTGGATGCACAACATTGGTTAAAAACCCTAATTGGACGAGAATAAGTCTAGGGAGGACGATAATGACCTAAATGTTCAACCAATGACACAAAATCACTTATTGGATGCACAAGATTGGTTAAAAACCCTAATTGGACGAGAATAAGCCTTGGGAGGACGAAAATGACCTAAATGTTCAACCAATGACACAAAATCACTTATTGGATGCACAAGATTGGTTAAAAACCCTAATTATACGAGAATAAGCCTTTGGACGACGAAAATGACCTAAATGTTCAACCAATGACACAAAATCACTTATTGGATGCACAAGATTGGTTAAAAACCCTAATTGGACGAGAATAAGCCTTGGGAGGACGAAAATGACCTAAATGTTCAACCAATGACACGAATGTACTTATTGGATGCACAAGATTGGTTAAAAACCCTAATTGGACGAGAATAAGCATTGGGAGGACGAAAATGACCTAAATGTTCAACCAATGACACAAAATCACTTATTGGATGCACAAGATTGGTTAAAAACCCTAATTGGACGAGAATAAGCCTAGGGAGGACGAACATGACCTAAATGTTCAACCAAAGACACAAATGTTCTTATTGGATGCACAAGATTGGTTAAAACCCCTAATTAGACGAGAATAAGCCTACGGAGGACGAAAATAATCTAAATGTTCAACCAATGACACAAAATCACTTATTGGATGCACATGATTGGTTAAAAACCCTAATCGGACGAGAATAAGCCTTGGGAGAACGAAAATGACCTAAATGTTCAACCAATGACACAAAATCACTTATTGGATGCACAAGATTGGTTAAAAACCCTAATTGGACGAGAATAAGCCTTGGGAGGACGAAAATGACCTAAATGTTCAACCAATGACACAAATGTACTTATTGGATGCACAAGATTGGTTAAAAACCGTAATTGGACGACAATAAGCCTAGGGAGGACGAAAATGACCTAAATGTTAAACCAATGACACAAAATCACTTATTGTATGCACAAGATTGGTTAAAATCCCTAATAAAGCGAGACTAAGCCTTGGGAGGACGCATATGACCTAAATGTTCAACCAATGACACAAAATCACTTATTGGATGCACAAGATTGGTTAAAAACCCTAATTGGACGAGAATAAGCCTTGGGAGGACGAAAATGACCTAAATGTTCAACCAATGACACAAAATCACTTATTGGATGCACAAGATTGGTTAAAAACCTTAATTGGACAAGAATAAGTCTTGGGAGGACGAAAATGACCTAAATGTTCAACCAATGACACAAAATCACTTATTGGATGCACAAGATTGGTTAAAAACCCTAATTGGACGAGAATAAGCCTAGGGAGGACGAAAATGACCTAAATGTTCAACCAATGACACAAAATCACTAATTGGATGCACAAGATTGGTTAAAACACCTAATTGGAAGAGAATAAGCCTAGGGAGGACGAAAATGACCTAAATGTTCAACCAAAGACACAAAAATCACTTATTCGATGCACGAGATTGGTAAAAAACCTTAATTGGACGAGAATAAGCCTTGGGAGGACAAAAATGACCTAAATGTTCAACCAATGACACAAAAATCACTTATTGGATGCACAAGATTGGTTAAAAACCCTAATTGGAAGAGAATAAGCATAGGGAGGACGAAAATGACCTAAATGTTCAACCAATGACACAAAAATCACTTATTGGATGCACAAGATTGGTTAAAAACCTTAATTGGACGAGAATAAACCTGGGGAGGACGAAAATGACATAAATGTTCAACCAATGACACAAATGTACTTTTTGGATGCACAAGATTGGTTAAAAACCCTAATTGGCAAGAATAAGCCTTGGGAGGACGAAAATGACCTAAATGTACAACCTATGGCTCAAAATCACTTATTGGATGCACAAGATTGGTTAAAAACCCTAATTGGACGAGAATAAGCCTAGGGAGGACGAAAATGACCTAAATGTTCAACCAATGACACAAATGTACTTATTGGATGCACAAGATTGGTTAAGAACCCTAATTGGACGAGACTAAGCCTTGAGAGGACGAAAATGACCTAAATGTTCAACCAATGACACAAAATCAATTATTGGATGCACAAGATTGGTTAAAAACCCTATTTGGACGAGAATAAGCCTAGGGAGGACGAAAATGACCTAAATGTTCAACCACTGACACAAAATCACTTATTGGATGCATAAGATTGGTTAAAAACCCTAATTGGACGAGAATAAGCCTTTGGAGGACGAAAATGACCTAAATGTCCAACCAATGAGACAAATGTACTTATTGGATGCACAAGATTGGTTAAGAACCCTAATTGGAGGAGACTAAGCCTTGGGAGGACGAAAATGACCTAAATGTTCAACCAATGACAAAAAATCACTTATTGGATGCACAAGATTGGTTAAAAACCCTAATTGGAAGAGAATAAGCCTCGGGAGGACAAAAATGACCTAAATGTTCAACCTATGGCTCAAAATCACTTATTGGATGCACAAGATTGGTTAAAAACCTTAATTGGACGAGAATAAGCCTAGGGAGGACGAAAATGACATAAATGTTCAACCAATGACACAAATGTACTTTTTGGATGCACAAGATTGGTTAAAAACCCTAATTGGAAGAGAATAAGCATAGGGAGGATGAAAATGACCTAAATGTTCAACCAATGACACAAAAATCACTTATTGGATGCACAAGATTGGTTAAAAACCCTAATTGGACGAGAATAAGGCTGGGGAGATCGAAAATGACCTAAATTTTCAACCAATGACACAAAATCACTTATTGGATGCACAAGATTGGTTAAAAACCCTAATTGGAAGAGAATAAGCATAGGGAGGACGAAAATGACCTAAATGTTCAACCAATGACACAAAAATCACTTATTGGATGCACAAGATTGGTTAAAAACCTTAATTGGACGAGAATAAGCCTGGGGAGGACGAAAATGACATAAATGTTCAACCAATGACACAAATGTACTTTTTGGATGCACAAGATTGGTTAAAAACCCTAATTGGCAAGAATAAGCCTTGGGAGGACGAAAATGACCTAAATGTACAACCTATGGCTCAAAATCACTTATTGAATGCACAAGATTGGTTAAAAACCCTAATTGGACGAGAATAAGCCTAGGGAGGACGAAAATGACCTAAATGTTCAACCAATGACACAAATGTACTTATTGGATGCACAAGATTGGTTAAGAACCCTAATTGGACGAGAATAAGCCTTGGGAGGACGAAAATGACCTAAATGTTCAACCAATGACACAAATGTACTTATTGGATGCACAAGATTGGTTAAAAACCCTAATTGGATGAGAATAAGCCTTGGGAGGACGAAAATGACCTAAATGTTCAACTAATGACACAAATGTACTTATTGGATGCACAAGATTGGTTAAAAACCCTAATTGGACGAGAATAAGCCTTGGGAGGACGAAAATGACCTAAATGTTCAACCAATGACACAAAATCACTTATTGGATGCACAAGATTGGTTAAAAACCCTAATTGGACGAGAATAAGCCTAGGGATGACGAAAATGACCTAAATGTTCAACCAATGACACAAAATCACTTATTAGATGCACAAGATTGGTTATAACCCTAATTGGACGAGAATAAGCCTTGGGAGGACAAAACTGACCTAAATGTCCAACCAATAACACAAAATCACTTCTTGGATCCACAAGATTGGTTAAAAACCCTATTTGGATGAGAATAAGGCTAGGGAGGACGAAAATGACCTAAATGTTCAAAAAATGACACAAATGTACTTATTAAATGCACAAGATTGGTTAAAAACCCTAATTGGACGAGAATAAGCCTTGGGAGGACGAAAATGACCTAAATGTTCAACCAATGACACAAAATCACTTATTGGATGCACAAGATTGGTTAAAAACCCTAATTGGACGAGAATAAGCCTAGGGAGGACAAAAATTACCTAAATGTTCAACCAATAACACAAAATCACTTATTGGATGCACAAGATTGGTTAAAAACCCTAATTGGACGAGAATAAGCCTTGGGAGGACGAAAGTGACCTAAATGTTCAACCAATGACACAAATGTACTTATTGGATGCACAAGATTGGTTAAAAACCCTAATTGGACAAGAATAAGCCTAGGGAGGACGAAAATGACCTAAATGGTGAACCAATGACACAAATGTACTTATTGGATGCACAAGATTGAATAAAAACCCTAATTGGACGAGAATAATCCTTGGGAGGACGAATATGACCTAAATGTTCAACCAAGGACACAAATGTACTTATTGGATGCACAAGATTGGTTAAAAACCCTAATTGGACGAGAATAAGTGTTGGGAGGACGAAAATCACCTAAATGTTCAACCAACGACACAAAGTCACTTATTGGATGCACAATATTGGTTAAAAACCCTAATTGGACGAGAATAAGCCTTGGGAGAACGAAAATGACCTAAATGTTCAACCAATGACACAAAATCACTTATTGGATGCACAAGATTGGTTAAAAACCCTAATTGGACGAGAATAAGCCTTGGGAGGACGAAAATGACCTAAATGTTCAACCAATGACACAAAATCACTTATTAGATGCACAAGATTGGTTAAAAACCCTAATAGGACGAGAATAAGCCTTGGGAGGACGAAAATGACCTAAATGTTCAACCAATGACACAAATGTACTTATTGGATGCACAAGATTGGTTAAAAACCCTAATTGGACGAGAATAAGCCTTGGGAGGACAAAAATGACCCAAATGTTCAAACAATGACACAAAATCACATATTGGATGCACAAGATTGGTTAAAAACCCTAATTGTACGAGAATAAGCCTTGGGAGGACGAAAATGACCTAAATGTTCAACCAATGACACAAAATCACTTATTGGATGCACAAGATTGGTTAAAAACCCTAATTGGACGAGAATAAGCCTTGGGAGGACGAAAATGACCTAAATGTTCAACCAATGACACAAAATCACTTATTGGATGCACAAGATTGGTTAAAAACCCTAATTGGACGAGAATAAGCCTTGGGAGGACGAAAATGACCAAAATATTCAACCAATGACACAAATGTACTTATTGGATGCACAAGATTGGTTAAAAACCCTAATTGGACGAGAATAAGCCTAGGGAGGACGAAAATGACCTAAATGTTCAACCAATGACACAAATGTACTTATTGGATGCACAAGATTGGTTAAAAACCCTAATTGGACGAGAATAAGCCTTGGGAGGACGAAAATGACCTAAATGTTCAACCAATGACACAAAATCACTTATTGGATGCACAAGATTGGTTAAAAACCCTAATTGGAAGAGAATAATCTTTAGGAGGACGGAAATGACCTAAATGTTCAACCAATGACACAAAATCACTTATTGGATGCACAAGATTGGTTAAAAACCCTAATTGGACGAGAATAATCTTTAGGAGGACGAAAATGACCTAAATGTTCAACCAATGACACAAATGTACTTATTGGATGCACAAGATTGGTTAAAAACCCTAATTGGACGAGAATAAGCCTAGGGAGGACGAAAATGACCTAAATGTTCAACCAATGACACAAAAGTAGTTATTGGATGCACAAGATTGGTTAAAAACCCTAATTGGACGAGAATAAGCCTTGGGAGGACGAAAATGACCTAAATGTTCAACCAATGACACAAAATCACTTATTGGATGCACAAGATTGGTTAAAAACCCTAATTGGACGAGAATAAGCCTTGGGAGGACGAAAATGACCTAAATGTTCAACCAATGACACAAATGTACTTATTGGATGCAAAAGATTGGTTAAAAACCCTAATTGGACGAGAATAAGCCTTGGGAGGACGAAAATGACTTAAATGATTAACCCATGACACAAATGTACTTATTGGATGCACAAGATTGGTTCAAAACCCTAATTGGACGAGAATAAGCCTTGGGAGGACAAAAATGACATAAATGTTCAACCAATGACACAAAATCATTTATTGGATGCACAAGATTGGTTAAAAACCCTAATTGGACGAGAATAAGCCTTGGGAGGACGAAAATGACCTAAATGTTCAACCAATGACACAAAATCACTTATTGGATGCACAAGATTGGTTAAAAACCCTAATTGGACGAGAATAAGCCTTGGGAGGACGAAATTATGACCTAAATGTTCAACCAATGACACAAAATCACTTATTGGATGCACAAGATTGGTTAAAAACCCTAATTGGACGAGAATAAGCCTTGGGAGGATGAAAATGACCTAAATGTTCAACCAATGACACAAAATCACTTATTGGATGCACAAGATTGGTTAAAAACCCTAATTGCAAGAGGATAAGCCTTGGGAGGACGAAAATGACCTAAATGTTCATCCAATGACACAAATGTATTTATTGGATGCACAAGATTGGTTAAAAACCCTAATTGGACGAGAATAAGCCTTGGGAGGACGAAAATGACCTAAATGTTCAACCAATGACACAAAATCACTTATTGGATGCACAAGATTGGTTAAAAACCCTAATCGAACGAGAATAAGCCTTGGGAGGACGAAAATGACCTAAATGTTCAACCAATGACACAAAATCACTTATTGGATGCACAAGATTGGTTAAAAACCCTAATTGGACGAGAATAAGCCTAGGGAGGATGAAAATGACCTAAATGTTCAACCAATCACACAAAATCACTTATTGGATGCACAAGATTGGTTAAAAACCCTAATTGGACGAGAATAAGCCTTGGGAGGACGAAAATGACCTAAATGTTCAACCAATGACACAAAATCACTTATTGGATGCACAAGATTGGTTAAAAACCCTAATTGGACCAGAATAAGCCTAGGGAGGACGAAAATTACCTAAATGTTCAACCAATGACACAAAATCACTTATTGGATGCACAAGATTGGTTAAAAACCCTAATTGGACGAGAATAAGCCTTGGGAGGACGAAAATGACCTAAATGTTCAACCAATGACACAAAATCACTTATTGGATGCACAAGATTGGTTAAAAACCCTAATTGGATGAGATTAAGCCCTGGGAGGACGAAAATGACCTAAATGTTCAACCAATGACACAAAATCACTTATTGGATGCACAAGATTGGTTAAAAACCCTAATTGGACGAGAATAAGCCTAGGGAGGACGAAAATGACCTAAATGTTCAACCAATGACACAAATGTACTTATTGGATGCACAAGATTGGTTAAAAACCCTAATTGGACGAGAATAAGCCTTGGGAGGACGAAAATGATATAAATGTTCAACCAATGAAACAAATGTACTTATTGGATGCACAAGATTGGTTAAAAACCCTAATTGGACGAGAATAAGCCTTGGGAGGACGAAAATGACCTAAATGTTCAACCAATGACACAAAATCACTTATTGGATGCACAAGATTGGTTAAAAACCCTAATTGGACGAGAATAAGCCTTGGGAGGACGAAAATGACCTAAATGTTCAACAAATGACACAGATGTACTTATTGGATGCACAAGATTGGTTAAAAACCCTAATTGGACGAGAATAAGCCTTGGGAGGACGAAAATGACCTAAATGTTCAACCAATGACACAAAATCACTTATTGGATGCACAAGATTGGTTAAAAACCCTAATTTGACGAGAATAAGCCAAGGGAGGACGAAAATGACCTAAATGTTCAACCAATGACACAAAATCACTTATTGGATGCACAAGATTGGTTAAAAACCCTAATTGGACGAGAATAAGCCTATGGAGGACGAAAATGACCTAAATGTTCAACCAATGACACAAAATCACTTATTGAATGCACAAGATTGGTTAAAAACCCTAATTGGACGAGAATAAGCCTAGGGAGGACGAAAATGACCTAAATGTTCAACCAATGACACAAATGTACTTATTGGATGCACAAGATTGGTTAAGAACCCTAATTGGACGAGACTAAGCTTTGAGAGGACGAAAATGACCTAAATGTTCAACCAGTGACACAAAATCAATTATTGGATGCACAAGATTGGTTAAAAACCCTATTTGGACGAGAATAAGCCTAGGGAGGACGAAAATGACCTAAATGTTAAACCACTGACACAAAATCACTTATTGGATGCATAAGATTGGTTAAAAACCCTAATTGGACGAGAATAAGCCTTTGGAGGACGAAAATGACCTAAATGTCCAACCAATGTGACAAATGTACTTATTGGATGCACAAGATTGGTTAAGAACCCTAATTGGAGGAGACTAAGCCTTGGGAGGACGAAAATGACCTAAATGTTCAACCAATGACATAAAATCACTTATTGGATGCACAAGATTGGTTAAAAACCCTAATTGGAAGAGAATAAGCCTTGGGAGGACAAAAATGACCTAAATGTTCAACCTATGGCTCAAAATCAATTATTGGATGCACAAGATTGGTTAAAAACCTTAATTGGACGAGAATAAGCCTAGGGAGGACGAAAATGACATAAATGTTCAACCAATGACACAAATGTACTTTTTGGATGCACAAGATTGGTTAAAAACCCTAATTGGAAGATAATAAGCATAGGGAGGACGAAAATGACCTAAATGTTCAACCAATGACATAAAAATCACTTATTGGATGCACAAGATTGGTTAAAAACCCTAATTGGACGAGAATAAGCCTTGGGAGGACGAAAATGACCTAAATGTTTAACCAATGACACAAATGTACTTATTGGCTGCACAAGATTTGTTAAAAACCCTAATTGGACGAGAATAAGCCTTGGGAGGACGAAAATGACCTAAATAAATGTTCAACCAATGACACAAATGTACTTATTGGCTGCACAAGATTGGTTAAAAACCCTAATTGGACGAGAATAAGCCTAGGGAGGACGAAAATGACCTAAATGTTCAACCAATGACAGAAAATCACTTATTGGATGCATAAGATTGGTTAAAAACCCAAATTGGACGAGAATAAGCCTTTGGAGGACGAAAATGACCTAAATGTTCAACCAATGACACAAATGTACTTATTGGATGCACAAGATTGGTTAAAAACCCTAATTGGACGAGAATAAGCCTTGGGAGGACGAAAATGACCTAAATGTTCAACCAATGACACAAAATCACTTATTGGATGCACAAGATTGGTTAAAAACCCTAATTGGACGCGAATAACCCTTGGGAGGACGAAAATGACCTAAATGTTCAACCAATGACACAAATGTACTTATTGGATGCACAAGATTGGTTAAAAACCCTAATTGGACGAGAATAAGCCTTGGGAGGACGAAAATGACCTAAATGTTCAACCAATGACACAAAATCACTTATTGGATGCACAAGATTGGTTAAAAACCCTAATTGGACGAGAATAAGCCTTGGGAGGACGAAAATGACCTAAATGTTCAACCAATGACACAAATGTACTTATTGGATGCACAAGATTGGTTAAGAACCCTAATTGGACAAGAATAAGCCTTGGGAGGACGAAAATGACATAAATGTTCAACCAATGACACAAATGTACTTATTGGATGCACAAGATTGGTTAAAAACCCTAATTGGACGAGAATAAGCCTTGGGAGGACGAAAATGACCTAAATGTTCAACCAATGACACAAAATCACTTATTGGATGCACAAGATTGGTTAAAAACCCTAATTGGACGTGAATAAGCCTTGGGAGGACGAAAATGACCTAAATGTTCAACAAATGACACAAAATCACTAATTGGATGCAAAAGATTGGTTAAAAACCCTAATTGGACGAGAATAAGCCTTGGGAGGACGCAAATGACCTAAATGTTCAACCAATAGCACAAAATCACTTATTGGATGCACAAGATTGGTTAAAAACCCTAATTGGACGAGAATAAGCCTAAGGAGGACGAAAATGACATAAATGTTCAACCAATGACACAAATGTACTTATTGGATGCACAAGATTGGTTAAAAACCCTAATTGGACGAGAATAAGCCTTGGGAGGACGAAAATGACCTAAATGTTCAACCAATGACACAAAATCACTTATTGGATGCACAAGATTGGTTAAAAACCCTAATTGGACGAGAATAAGCCTTGGGAGGATGAAAATGACCTAAATGTTCAACCAATGACACAAAATCACTTATTGGATGCAGAAGATTGGTTAAAAACCCTAATTGGACGAGAATAAGCCTTGGGAGGACGAAAATGATCTAAATGTTCAACCAATGACACAAAATCACTTATTGGATGCACAAGATTGGTTAAAAACCCTAATTGGACGAGAATAAGCCTTGGGAGGACGAAAATGACCTAAATGTTCAACCAATGACACAAAATCACTTATTGGATGCACAAGATTGGTTAAAAACCCTAATTGGACGAGAATAAGCCTTGGGAGGACGAAAATGACCTAAATGTTCAACCAATGACACAAATGTACTTATTGGATGCAAAAGATTGGTTAAAAACCCTAATTGGACGAGAATAAGCCTTGGGAGGACGAAAATGACTTAAATGATTAACCCATGACACAAATGTACTTATTGGATGCACAAGATTGGTTCAAAACCCTAATTGGACGAGAATAAGCCTTGGGAGGACAAAAATGACATAAATGTTCAACCAATGACACAAAATCATTTATTGGATGCACAAGATTGGTTAAAAACCCTAATTGGACGAGAATAAGCCTTGGGAGGACGAAAATGACCTAAATGTTCAACCAATGACACAAAATCACTTATTGGATGCACAAGATTGGTTAAAAACCCTAATTGGACGAGAATAAGCCTTGGGAGGACGAAAATGACCTAAATGTTCAACCAATGACACAAAATCACTTATTGGATGCACAAGATTGGTTAAAAACCCTAATTGGACGAGAAAAATCCTAGGGAGGACGAAAATGACCTAAATGTTCAACCAATGACACAAATGTACTTATTGGATGCACAAGATTGGTTAAAAACCCTAATTGGACGAGAATAAGCCTTGGGAGGACGAAAATGACCTAAATGTTCATCCAACGACACAAAATTACTTATTGGATGCACAAGATTGGTTAAAAACCCTAATTGGACGAGAATAAGCCTTGGGAGGACGAAAATGACCTAAATGTTCAACCAATGACACAAAATCACTTATTGGATGCACAAGATTGGTTAAAAACCCTAATTGGACCAGAATAAGCCTAGGGAGGACGAAAATGACCTAAATGTTCAACCAATGACTCAAATGTACTTATTGCATGCACAAGATTGGTTAAAAACCCTAATTGGACGAGAATAAGCCTTGGGAGGACGAAAATGACCTAAATGTTCAACCAATGACACAAAATCACTTATTGGATGCACAAGATTGGTTAAAAACCCTAATTGGACGAGAATAAGCCTTAGGAGGACGAAAATGACCTAAATGTTCAACAAATGACACAAAATCACTAATTGGATGCACAAGATTGGTTAAAAACCCTAATTGGACGAGAATAAGCCTTGGGAGGACGAAAATGACCTAAATGTTCAACCAATGACACAAAATCACTTATTGGATGCACAAGATTGGTTAAAAACCCTAATTTGACGAGAGTAAGCCTTGGGAGGACGAAAATGACCTAAATGTTCAACAAATGACACAAAATCACTTATAGGATGCACAAGATTGGTTAAAAACCCTAATTGGACGAGAATAAGCCTTGGGAGGACGAAAATGACCTAAATGTTCAACCAATGACACAAAATCACTTATTGGATGCACAAGATTGGTTAAAAACCCTAATTGGACGAGAATAAGTATTGGGAGGACGAAAATGACCTAAATGTTCAACCAATGACACAAAATCACTTATTGGATGCACAAGATTGGTTAAAAACCCAAATTGGACGAGAATAAGCCTTGGGAGGACGAAAATGACCTAAATGTTCATAAATGTTCAACCAATGACACAAAATCACTTATTGGATGCACAAGATTGGTTAAAAACCCTAATTGGACGAGAATAAGCCTTGGGAGGACGAAAATGACCTAAATGTTCAACCAATGACACAAAATCACTTATTGGATGCACAAGATTGGTTAAAAACCCTAATTAGACAAGAATAAGCCTAGGGAGGACGAAAATGACCTAAATGTTCAACCAATGACACAAAATCACTTATTGGATGCACAAGATTTGTTAAAAACTCTAATTTGATGAGAAAAAGCCTAGGGAGGACGAAAATGACCTAAATGTTCAACCAATGACACAAAATCACTTATTGGATGCTCAAGATTGGTTAAAAACCCTAATTGGACGAGAATAAGCCTTGGGAGGACGAAAATGACCTAAATGTTCAACCAATGACACAAAATCACTTATTGGATGCACAAGATTGGTTAAAAACCCAAATTGGACGAGAATAAGCCTTGGGAGGACTAAAATGACCTAAATGTTCAACCAATGACACAAAATCACTTATTGGATGCACAAGATTAGTTAAAAACGCGAATTGGACGAGAATAAGCCTTGGGAGGACGATAATGACCTAAATGTTCAACCAATAACACAAAATCACTTATTGGATGCACAAGATTGGTTAAAAACCCTAATTGGACGAGAATAAGCCTTGGGAGGACGAAAATGACCTAAATGTTCAACCAATGACACAAAATCACTTATTGGATGCACAAGATTGGTTAAAAACCCTAATTGGACGAGAATAAGCCTTGACAGGACAAAAATGACCTAAATGTTCAACCAATGACACAAAATCACTTATTGGATGCACAACATTGGTTAAAAACCCTAATTGGACGAGAATAAGTCTAGGGAGGACGATAATGACCTAAATGTTCAACCAATGACACAAAATCACTTATTGGATGCACAAGATTGGTTAAAAACCCTAATTGGACGAGAATAAGCCTTGGGAGGACGAAAATGACCTAAATGTTCAACCAATGACACAAAATCACTTATTGGATGCACAAGATTGGTTAAAAACCCTAATTATACGAGAATAAGCCTTTGGACGACGAAAATGACCTAAATGTTCAACCAATGACACAAAATCACTTATTGGATGCACAAGATTGGTTAAAAACCCTAATTGGACGAGAATAAGCCTTGGGAGGACGAAAATGACCTAAATGTTCAACCAATGACACAAAATCACTTATTGGATGCACAAGATTGGTTAAAAACCCTAATTGGATGAGAATAAGCTTTTGGAGGACATAAATGACCTAAATGTTCAACCAATGAAACAAATGTACTTATTGGATGCACAAGATTGTTAAAAAACCCTAATTGGACGAGAATATGCCTTGGGAGGACGAAAATGACCTAAATGTTCAACCAATGGCATAAAATCACTTATTGGATGCACAAGATTGTTAAAAATCCCTAATTGGACGAGAATAAGCCTAGGGAGGACGAAAATGACCTAAATGTTCAACCAATGACACAAAATCACTTATTGGATGCACAAGATTGGTTAAAAACCCTAATTGGACGAGAATAAGCCTTGGGAGGACGAAAATGACCTAAATGTTCAACCAATGACACAAAATCACTTATTGGATGCACAAGATTGGTTAAAAACCCTACTTGGGCGAGAATAAGCCTTGGGAGGACGAAAATGACCTAAATGTTCAACCAATGACACAAAATCACTTATTGGATGCACAAGATTGGTTAAAAACCCTAATTGGACGAGAATAAGCCTTGGGAGGACGAAAATGACCTAAATGTTCAACCAATGACACAAAATCACTTATTGGATGCACAAGATTGGTTAAAAACCCTAATTGGACGAGAATAAGCCTTGGGAGGACGAAAATGACCTAAATGTTCAACCAATGACACAAAATCACTTATTGGATGCACAAGATTGGTTAAAAACCCTAATTGGACGTGAATAAGCCTTGGGAGAACGAAAATGACCTAAATGTTCAACCAATGACACAAAATCACTTATTAGATGCACAAGATTGGTTAAAAACCCTAATTGGACGAGAATAAGCCTTGAAATACGAAAATGACCTAAATGTTCAACCAATGACACAAATGTACTTATTGGATGCACAAGATTGGTTAAAAACCCTAATTGGACGAGAATAAGCCTAGGGAGGACGAAAATGACCTAAATGTTCAACCAATGACACAAATGTACTTATTGGATGCACAAGATTGGTTAAAAACCCTAATTGGACGAGAATAAGCCTTGGGAGGACGAAAATGACCTAAATGTTCAACCAATGACACAAAATCACTTATTGGATGCACAAGATTGGTTAAAAACCCTAATTGGAAGAGAATAATCTTTAGGAGGACGGAAATGACCTAAATGTTCAACCAATGACACAAAATCACTTATTGGATGCACAAGATTGGTTAAAAACCCTAATTGGACGAGAATAATCTTTAGGAGGACGAAAATGACCTAAATGTTCAACCAATGACACAAATGTACTTATTGGATGCACAAGATTGGTTAAAAACCCTAATTGGACGAGAATAAGCCTAGGGAGGACGAAAATGACCTAAATGTTCAACCAATGACACAAAATCACTTATTGGATGCCCAAGATTGGTTAAAAACCCTAATTGGACGAGAATAAGCATTGAGAGGGTGAACATGACCTAAAAGTTAGACCAATGACACAAAATCACTTATTGGATGCACAAGATTGGTTAAAAACCCTAATTGGACGAGAATAAGCCTTGGGAGGACGAAAATGACCTAAATGTTCAACCAATGACACAAATGTACTTATTGGATGCACAAGATTGGTTAAAAACCCTAATTAGACGAGAATAAGCCTTGGGAGGACGAAAATGACCTAATTGTTCAACCAATGACACAAAATGACTTATTGGATGCACAAGATTGGTTAAATACCCTAATTGGACGAGAATAAGCTTAGGGAGGACGAAAATGACCTAAATGTTCAACCAATGACACAAAAATCACTTATTCGATGCACAAGATTGGTTAAAAACCTTAATTGGACGAGAATAAGCCTAGGGAGGACGAAAATGACCTAAATGTTCAACCAATGACACAAAATCACTTATTGGATGCACAAGATTGGTTAAAAACCCTAATTGGACGAGAATAAGCCTTGGGAGAACGAAAATAACCTAAATGTTAAACCAATGACACAAAATCACTTATTGGATGCATAAGATTGGTTAAAAACCCTAATTGGACGAGAATAAGCCTTGGGAGAACGAAAATGACCTAAATGTTCAACCAATGACACAAATGTACTTATTGGATGCACAAGATTGGTTAAAAACCCTAATTGGACGAGAATAAGCCTAGGGAGGACGAAAATGACCTAAATGTTTAACCAATGACACAAATGTACTTATTGAATGCACAAGATTGGTTAAAAACCCTAATTGGACGAGAATAAGCCTAGAGAGGACGAAAATGACCTAAACGTTCAACCAATGACACAAAATAACTTATTGGATGCACAAGATTGGTTAAAAATCCTAATTGGACGAGAATAAGCCTTGGGAGGACGAAAATGACCTAAATGTTCAACCAATGACACAAAATCACTTATTGGATGCACAAGATTGGTTAAAAACCCTAATTGGACGAGAATAAGCCTAAGGAGGACGAAAATGACCTAAATGTTCAACCAATGACACAAATGTACTTATTGGATGCACAAGATTGGTTAAAAACCCTAATTGGATGAGAATAAGCCTAAGGAGGACGAAAATGACCTAAATGTTCAACCAATGACACAAATGTACTTATTGGATGCACAAGATTGGTTAAAAACCCTAATTGGACGAGAATAAGCCTTGGGAGGACGAAAATGACCTAAATGTACAACCAATGACACAAAATCACTTATTGGATGCACAAGATTGGTTAAAAACCCTAATTGGACGAGAATAAGCCTTGGGAGGACGAAAATGACCTAAATGTTCAACCAATGACACAAAATCACTTGTTGGATGCACAAGATTGGTTAAAAACCCTAATTGGACGAGAATAAGCCTAGGGAGGACGAAAATGACCTAAATGTTCAACCAATGACACAAAAATCACTTATTCGATGCACAAGATTGGTTAAAAACCTTAATTGGACGAGAATAAGCCTAGGGAGGACGAAAATGACCTAAATATTAAACCAATGACACAAAATCACTTATTGGATGCACAAGATTTGTTAAAAACCCTAATTGGATGAGAATAAGCCTAAGGAGGACGAAAATGACCTAAATGTTCAACCAATGACACAAATGTACTTATTGGATGCACAAGATTGGTTAAAAACCCTAATTGGACGAGAATAAGCCTTGGGAGGACGAAAATGACCTAAATGTTCAACTAATGACAAAAAATCACTTATTGGATGCACAAGATTGGTTAAAAACCCTAATTGGACGAGAATAAGACTTGGGAGGACGAAAATGACCTAAATGTTCAACCAATGACACAAATGTACTTATTGGATGCACAGGATTGGTTAAAAACCGTAATTGGACGAGAATAAGACTTGGGAGGACGAAAATGACCTAAATGTTCAACCAATGACACAAAATCACTATTTGGATGCACAAGATTGGTTAAAAACCCTAATTGGACGAGAATAAGCCTAGGGAGGACGAAAATGACCTAAATGTTTAACCAATGACACAAATGTACTTATTGGATGCACAAGACTGGTTAAAAAACCTAATTGGACGAGAATAAGCAATGGGAGGACAAAAATGACCTAAATGTTCAACCAATGACACAAAATCATTTATTGGATGCACAAGATTGGTTAGAAACCCTAATTGGACGAGAATAAGCCTAGGGAGGACGAAAATGACCTAAATGTTCAACCAATGACATAAATGTACTTATTGGATGCACAAGATTGGTTAAAAACCCTAATTGGACGAGAATAAGCTTTGGGAGGACGAAAATGGCCTAAATGTTCAACTAATGACACAAAATCACTTATTGGATGCACAAGATTGGTTAAAAACCCTAATTGGACGAGAATAAGCCTTGGGAGGACGAAAATGACCTAAATGTTCAACCAATGACACAAATGTACTTATTTGATGCACAAGATTGGTTAAAAACCCTAATTGGACGAGAATAAGCCTTGGGAGGACGAAAATGACCTAAATGTTCAACCAATGACACAAAAGCACTTATTGGATGCACAAGATTGGTTAAAAACCCTAATTGGTCGAGAATAAGCCTTGGGAGGACGAAAATGACCTAAATGTTCAACCAATGACACAAAATCACTTATTGGATGCACAAGATTGGTTAAAAACCCTAATTGGACGAGAATAAGCCTAGGGAGGACGAAAATGACCTGAATGTTCAATCAGTGACACAAATGTACTTATTCGATGCACAAGATTGGTTAAAAACCCTAACTGGATGAGAATAAGCCTTGGCAGGACGAAAATGACCTAAATGTTCAACCAATGGCACAAAATCACTTATTGGATGCACAAGATTGTTAAAAAACCCTAATTGGACGAGAATAAGCCTAGGGAGGACGAAAATGACCTAAATGTTCAACCAATGACAAAAAATCACTTATTGGATACACAAGATTGGTTAAAAACCCTAATTGGACAAGAATAAGCCTTGGCAGGACGAAAATGACCTAAATGTTCAACCAATGGCACAAAATCACTTATTGGATGCACAAGATTGGTTAAAAACCCTAATTGGACGAGAATAAGCCTTGGGAGAACGAAAATGACCTAAATGTTCAACCAATGACACAAATGTACTTATTGGATGCACAAGATTGGTTAAAAACCCTAATTGAACGAGAATAAGCCTTGGGAGGACGAAAATGACCTAAATGTCCAACCAATGACACAAATGTACTTATTGGATGCACAAGATTGGTTAAAAACCCTAATTGGACGAGAATAAGCCTAGGGAGGACGAAAATGACCTAAATGTCCAACCAATGACACAAATGTACTTATTGGATGCACAAGATTGGTTAAAAACCTTAATTGGACGAGAATAAGACTAAGGAGGACGAAAATGACCTAAATGTTTAATCAATGACACAAAATCACTTATTGGATCCACAAGATTGGTTAGAAACCCTAATTGGTCGAGAATAAGCCTTGGGAGGACGAAAATGACCTAAATGTTCAACCAATGACACAAAATCACTTATTGGATGCACAAGATTGGTTAAAAACCCTAATTGGACGAGAATAAGCCTAGGGAGGACGAAAATGACCTAAATGTTCAACCAATGACACAAAAATCACTTATTCGATGCACAAGATTGGTTAAAAACCTTAATTGGACGAGAATAAGCATAGGGAGGACGAAAATGACCTAAATATTAAACCAATGACACAAAATCACTTATTGCATGCACAAGATTTGTTAAAAACCCTAATTGGATGAGAATAAGCCTAAGGAGGACGAAAATGACCTAAATGTTCAACCAATGACACAAATGTACTTATTGGATGCACAAGATTGGTTAAAAACCCTAATTGGACGAGAATAAGCCTTGGGAGGACGAAAATGACCTAAATGTTCAACCAACGGCACAAAATCACTTATTGGAAGCACAAGATTGGTTAAAAACTCTAATTGAACAAGAATAAGCCTTTGGAGGACGAAAATAACCTAAATGTTCAACCAATGACACAAATGTACTTATTGGATGCACAAGATTGGTTAAAAACCCTAATTGGACGAGAATAAGCCTTGGGAGGACGAAAATGACCTAAATGTTCAACCAATGACACAAATGTACTTATTGGATGCACAAGATTGGTTAAAAACCCTAATTGGACGAGAATAAGCCTTGGGAGGACGAAAATGACCTAAATGTTCAACCTATGACACAAATTTACTTATTGGATGCAAAAGATTGGTTAAAAACCCTAATTGGACGAGAATAAGCCTAGGGAGGATGAAAATGACCTAAATGTTCAACCAATGACACAAAATCACTTATTGGATGCACAAGATTGGTTAAAAACCCTAATTGGACGAGAATAAGCCTTGGGAGGACGAAAATGACCTAAATGTTCAACCAATGACACAAATGTACTTATTGGATGCACAAGATTGATTAAAAACCCTAATAGCACGAGAATAAGTCTTGGGAGGACGAAAATGACCTAAATGTTCAACCAATGACACAAATGTACTTATTGGATGCACAAGATTGGTTAAAAACCCTAATTGGACGAGAATAAGCCTAGGGAGGACGAAAATGACCTAAATGTTCAACCAATGACACAAAATCACTTATTGGATGCACAAGATTGGTTAAAAACCCTAATTGGACAAGAATAAGCCTAGGGAGAACGAAAATGACCTAAATGTTTAACCAATGACACAAAATCACTTATTGGATGCATAACATTGGTTAAAAACCCTAATTGGACGAGAATAAGCCCTGGGAGTACGAAAATGACCTAAATGTTCAACCAATGACACAAATGTACTTATTGGATGCCCAAGATTTGTTAAAAACCCTAATTGGACGAGAATAAGCCTAGGGAGGACGAAAATGACCTAAATGTTCAACCAAAGACACAAAAACACTTATTGGATGCACAAGATTGGTTAAAAACCCTAATTGGACGAGAATAAGCCTAGGGAGGACGAAAATGACCTAAATGTTCAACCAATGACACAAAATCACTTATTGGATGCACAAGATTGGTTAAAAACCCTAATTGGACGAGATTAAGCATTGGGAGGACGAAAATGACCTAAATGTTCAACCAATGACACAAATGTACTTATTGGATGCACAAGATTGGTTAAAAACCCTAATTGGACGAGAATAAGCCTAGGGAGGACGAAAATGACCTAAATGTTCAACCAATGAAACAAATGTACTTATTGGATGCACAAGATTGGTTAAAAACCTTAATTGGACGAGAATAAGACTAGGGAGGACGACAATGACCTAAATGTTGAATCAATGACACAAAAACACTTATTGGATCCTCAAGATTGGTTAGATACCCTAATTGGACGAGAATAAGCCTAGGGAGGACGAAAATGACCTAAATGTTCAACCAATGACACAAAATCACTTATTGGATGCACAAGATTGGTTAAAAACCCTAATTGGACGAGAATAAGCCTAGGGAGGACGAAAATGACCTAAATGTTCAACCAATGACACAAAAATCACTTATTCGATGCACAAGATTGGGTGAAAACCTTAATTGGACGAGAATAAGCCTAGGGAGGACGAAAATGACCTAAATGTTCAACCAATGACACAAAATCACTTATTGGATGCACAAGATTGGTTAAAAACCCTAATTGGACGAGAATAAGCCTTGGTAGAACGAAAATAACCTAAATGTTAAACCAATGACACAAAATCACTTATTGGATGCATAAGATTGGTTAAAAACCCTAATTGGACGATAATAAGCCTTGGGAGGACGAAAATGACCTAAATGTTCAACCAATGACACAAATGTACTTATTGGATGCACAAGATTGGTTAAAAACCCTAATTGGATGAGAATAAGCCTTGGGAGGACGAAAATGACCTAAATGTTCAACCAATGGCATAAAATCACTTATTGGATGCACAAGATTGGTTAAAAACCCTAATTGGATGAGAATAAGCCTAGGGAGTACGAAAATGACCTAAATGTTCAACCAATGACACAAAATCACTTATTGCATGCACAAGATTGGTTAAAAACCCTAATTGGACGAGAATAAGCCTAGGGAGGACGAAAATGACCTAAATGTTCAACCAATAACACAAATGTACTTATTGGATGCACAAGATTGGTTAAAAACCCTAATTGGACGAGAATAAGCCTTGGTAGGACGAAAATGACCTAAATGTTCAACTAACGACACAAAATCACCTATTGAATGCACAAGATTGGTTAAAAACCCTAATTGGACGAGAATAAGCCTAGGGAGGACGAAAATGACCTAAATGTTCAACCAATGACACAAAATCACTTATTGGATGCACAAGATTGGTTAAAAACCCTAATTGGAAGTGAATAAGCCTAGGGAGGACGAAAATTACCTAAATGTTCAACCAAAGACACAAAAATCACGTATTCGATGCACAAGATTGGTAAAAAAACCTTAATTGGACGAGAGTAAGCCTTGGGAGGACAAAAATGACCTAAATGTTCAACCAATGACACAAAATCACTTGTTGGATGCACAAGATTGGTTAAAAACCCTAATTGGACGAGAATAAGCCTAGGGAGGACGAAAATGACCTAAATGTTCAACCAATGACACAAAAATCACTTATTCGATGCACAAGATTGGTTAAAAACCTTAATTGGACGAGAATAAGCCTAGGGAGGACGAAAATGACCTAAATATTAAACCAATGACACAAAATCACTTATTGGATGCACAAGATTTGTTAAAAACCCTAATTGGATGAGAATAAGCCTAAGGAGGACGAAAATGACCTAAATGTTCAACCAATGACACAAATGTACTTATTGGATGCACAAGATTGGTTAAAAACCCTAATTGGACGAGAATAAGCCTTGGGAGGACGAAAATGACCTAAATGTTCAACTAATGACAAAAAATCACTTATTGGATGCACAAGATTGGTTAAAAACCCTAATTGGACGAGAATAAGACTTGGGAGGACGAAAATGACCTAAATGTTCAACCAATGACACAAATGTACTTATTGGATGCACAAGACTGGTTAAAAAACCTAATTGGACGAGAATAAGCAATGGGAGGACAAAAATGACCTAAATGTTCAACCAATGACACAAAATCATTTATTGGATGCACAAGATTGGTTAGAAACCCTAATTGGACGAGAATAAGCCTAGGGAAACCGAAAATGACCTAAATGTTCAACCAATGACATAAATGTACTTATTGGATGCACAAGATTGGTTAAAAACCCTAATTGGACGAGAATAAGCCTTGGTAGGACGAAAATGACCTAAATGTTCAACTAACGACACAAAATCACTTATTGAATGCACAAGATTGGTTAAAAACCCTAATTGGACGAGAATAAGCCTAGGGAGGACGAAAATGACCTATATGTTCAACCAATGACACAAAATCACTTATTGGATGCACATGATTGGTTAAAAACCCTAATTGGACGATAATAAGGCGTGGTAGGACGAAAATGACCTAAATGTTCAACTAACGACACAAAATCACTTATTGGATGCACAAGATTGGTTAAAAACCCTAATTGGACGAGAATAAGCCTAGGGAGGACGAAAATGAACTAAATGTTCAACCAATGACACAAAATCACTTATTGGATGCACAAGATTGGTTAAAAACCCTAATTGGAAGAGAATCAGCCTAAGGAGGACAAAAATAACCTAAATACTCAACCAATGACACAAAATCACTTATTGGACGCACAAGATTGGTTAAAAACCCTAATTGGACGAGAATAAGCCTAGGGAAGACGAAAATGACCTAAATGTTCAACCAATGACACAAAAATCACTTATTCGATGCACAAGATTGGGTGAAAACCTTAATTGGACGAGAATAAGCCTAGGGAGGACGAAAATGACCTAAATGTTCAACCAATGACACAAAATCACTTATTGGATGCACAAGATTGGTTAAAAACCCTAATTGGACGAGAATAAGCCTTGGTAGAACGAAAATAACCTAAATGTTAAACCAATGACACAAAATCACTTATTGGATGCATAAGATTGGTTAAAAACCCTAATTGGACGATAATAAGCCTTGGGAGGACGAAAATGACCTAAATGTTCAACCAATGGCATAAAATCACTTATTGGATGCACAAGATTGGTTAAAAACCCTAATTGGATGAGAATAAGCCTAGGGAGTACGAAAATGACCTAAATGTTCAACCAATGACACAAAATCACTTATTGGATGCACAAGATTGGTTAAAAACCCTAATTGGACGAGAATAAGCCTAGGGTGGACGAAAATGACCTAAATGTTCAACCAATAACACAAATGTACTTATTGGATGCACAAGATTGGTTAAAAACCCTAATTGGACGAGAATAAGCCTTGGTAGGACGAAAATGACCTAAATGTTCAACTAACGACACAAAATCACTTATCGGATGCACAAGATTGGTTAAAAACCCTAATTGGACGAGAATAAGCCTAGGGAGGACGAAAATGAACTAAATGTTCAACCAATGACACAAAATCACTTATTGGATGCACCAGATTGGTTAAAAACCCTAATTGGAAGAGAATCAGCCTAGGGAGGACAAAAATCACCTAAATACTCAACCAATGACACAAAATCACTTATTGGATGCACAAGATTGGTTAAAAACCCTAATTGGACGAGAATAAGCCTTGGGAGGACAAAAATGACCTAAATGTTCAACCAATGACACAAATGTACTTATTAGATGCACAAGATTGGTTAAAAACCCTAATTGGACGAGAATAAGCCTTGGGAGGACGAAAATGACCTAAATGTTCAACCAATGACACAAAATTACTTATTGGATGCACAAGATTGGTTAAAAACCCTAATTGGATGAGAATAAGCCTTGGGAGGACGAAAATGACCTAAATGTTCAACCAATGACACAAAATCACTTATTGGATGCACAAGATTGGTTAAAAAGCCAAATTGGACGAGAATAAGCCTTGGGAAGACGAAAATGACTTTAATGTTCAACCAATGACACAAATGTACTTATTGGATGCACAAGAATGGTTTAAAACCCTAATTGGACGAGAAATAGCCTTGGGAGGACGAAAATGACCTAAATGTTCAACCAATGGAACAAAATCACTTATTGGATGCACAAGATTGGTTAAAAACCCTAATTGGACGAGAATAAGCCTTGGGAGGACGAAAATGACCTAAATGTTCAACCAATGACACAAATGTACTTATTGGATGCACAAGATTGGTTAAAAACCCTAATTGGAAGAGAATAAGCCTAGGGAGGACGAAAATGACCTAAATGTGCAGCCAATGACACAAATGTACTTATTGGATACACAAGATTGGTTAAAAACCCTAATTGGACGAGAATAAGCATTGGGAGGACAAAAGTGACCTAAATGTTCAACCAATGACACAAAATCACTTATTGGATGCACAAGATTGGTTAAAAACCCTAATTGGAGGAGAATAAGCCTAGGGAGGACGAAAATGACCTAAATGTTCAACCAATGACACAAAATCACTTATTGGATGCACAAGATTGTTTAAAAACCCTAATTGGACGATAATAAGCCTTGGGAGGACGAAAATGACCTAAATGTTCAACCAATGACACAAATGTACTTATTGGATGCACAAGATTGGTTAAAAACCCTAATTGGACGAGAATAAGCCTTGGGAGGACAAAAATGACCTAATGTTCAACCAATGACACAAATGTACTTATTGGATGCACAAGATTGGTTAAAAACCCTAATTGGACGAGAATAAGCCTAGGTAGGACGATAATGACCTAATTGTTCAACCAATGACACAAAATCGCTTATTGGATGCACAAGATTGGTTAAAAACCCTAATTGGACGATAATAAGCCTTGGGAGGACGAAAATGACCTAAATGTTCAACCAATGACACAAATGTACTTATTGGATGCACAAGATTGGTTAAAAACCCTAATTGGACGAGAATAAGCCTAGGGAAGACGAAAATGACCTAAATGTTCAACCAATGACACAAAAGCACTTATTGGATGCACAAGATTGGTTAAAAACCCTAATTGGACGAGAATAAGCCTTGGGAGGACGAAAATGACCTAAATGTTCAACCAATGACCCAAAATAACTTATTGGATGCACAAGATTGGTTAAAAACCCTAATTGGACGAGAATAAGCCTTGGGAGGACGAAAATGACCTAAATGTTCAACCAATAACACAAATGTACTTATTGGATGCACAAGATTGGTTAAAAACCCTAATTGGACGAGAATAAGCCTTGGGAGGACGAAAATGACCTAAATGTTCAACCAATAACACAAATGTACTTATTGGATGCACAAGATTGGTTAAAAACCCTAATTGGACGAGAATAAGCCTTGGGAGGACGAAAATGACCTAAATGTTCAACCAACGACACAAAATCACTTATTGGATGCACAAGATTGGTTAAAAACCCTAATTGGACGAGAATAAGACTAGGGAGGACGAAAATGACCTAAATGTTCAACCAATGACACAAAATCACTTATTGGATGCACAAGATTGGTTAAAAACCCTAATTGGACGAGAATAAGCCTTGGGAGGACGAAAATGAACTAAATGTTCAACCAATGACACAAATGTACTTATTGGATGCACAAGATTTGTTAAAAACCCTAATTGGACGAGAATAAGCCTTGGGAGGACGAAAATGACCTAAATGTTCAACCAATGGCATAAAATCACTTATTGGTGGCACAAGATTGGTTAAAAAACCTAATTGGATGAGAATAAGCCTAGGGAGTACGAAAATGACCTAAATGTTCAACCAATGACACAAAATCACTTATTGGATGCACAAGATTGGTTAAAAACCCTAATTGGACGAGAATAAGCCTAGGGAGGACGAAAATAACCTAAATGTTCAACCAATAACACAAATGTACTTATTGGATGCACAAGATTGGTTAAAAACCCTAATTGGACGAGAATAAGACTTGGGAGGACGAAAATGACCTAAATGTTCAACCAATGAAACAAATGTACTTATTGGATGCACAAGATTGGTTAAAAACCTTAATTGGACGAGAATAAGACTAGGGAGGACGACAATGACCTAAATGTTGAATCAATGACACAAAAACACTTATTGGATCCTCAAGATTGGTTAGATACCCTAATTGGACGAGAATAAGCCTAGGGAGGACGAAAATGACCTAAATGTTCAACCAATGACACAAAATCACTTATTGGATGCACAAGATTGGTTAAAAACCCTAATTGGACGAGAATAAGCCTAGGGAGGACGAAAATGACCTAAATGTTCAACCAATGACACAAAAATCACTTATTCGATGCACAAGATTGGGTGAAAACCTTAATTGGACGAGAATAAGCCTAGGGAGGACGAAAATGACCTAAATGTTCAACCAATGACACAAAATCACTTATTGGATGCACAAGATTGGTTAAAAACCCTAATTGGACGAGAATAAGCCTTGGTAGAACGAAAATAACCTAAATGTTAAACCAATGACACAAAATCACTTATTGGATGCATAAGATTGGTTAAAAACCCTAATTGGACGATAATAAGCCTTGGGAGGACGAAAATGACCTAAATGTTCAACCAATGACACAAATGTACTTATTGGATGCACAAGATTGGTTAAAAACCCTAATTGGATGAGAATAAGCCTTGGGAGGACGAAAATGACCTAAATGTTCAACCAATGGCATAAAATCACTTATTGGATGCACAAGATTGGTTAAAAACCCTAATTGGATGAGAATAAGCCTAGGGAGTACGAAAATGACCTAAATGTTCAACCAATGACACAAAATCACTTATTGCATGCACAAGATTGGTTAAAAACCCTAATTGGACGAGAATAAGCCTAGGGAGGACGAAAATGACCTAAATGTTCAACCAATAACACAAATGTACTTATTGGATGCACAAGATTGGTTAAAAACCCTAATTGGACGAGAATAAGCCTTGGTAGGACGAAAATGACCTAAATGTTCAACTAACGACACAAAATCACCTATTGAATGCACAAGATTGGTTAAAAACCCTAATTGGACGAGAATAAGCCTAGGGAGGACGAAAATGACTTAAATGTTCAACCAATGACACAAAATCACTTATTGGATGCACATGATTGGTTAAAAACCCTAATTGGACGATAATAAGGCGTGGTAGGACGAAAATGACCTAAATGTTCAACTAACGACACAAAATCACTTATTGGATGCACAAGATTGGTTAAAAACCCTAATTGGACGAGGATAAGCCTAGGGAGGACGAAAATGAACTAAATGTTCAACCAATGACACAAAATCACTTATTGGATGCACAAGATTGGTTAAAAACCCTAATTGGAAGAGAATCAGCCTAGGGAGGACAAAAATAACCTAAATACTCAACCAATGACACAAAATCACTTATTGGATGCACAAGGTTGGTTAAAAACCCTAATTGGACGAGAATAAGCCTTGGGAGGACGAAAATGACCTAAATGTTCAACCAATGACACAAAATCACTTATTTGATGCACAAGATTGGTTACAAACCCTAATTGGACGAGAATAAGCCTTGGGAGGACGAAAATGACCTAAATGTTCAACCAATGACACAAATGTACTTATTGGATGCACAAGATTGGTTAAAAACCCTAATTGGACGAGAATAAGCCTTGGGAGGACGAAAATGACCTAAATGTTCAACTAATGACAAAAAATCACTTATTGGATGCACAAGATTGGTTAAAAACCCTAAATTGACGAGAATAAGACTTGGGAGGACGAAAATGACCTAAATGTTCAACCAATGACACAAATGTACTTATTGGATGCACAGGATTGGTTAAAAACCCTAATTGGACGAGAATAAGCCTAGGGAGGACGAAAATGACCTAAATGTTCAACCAATGAGACAAAATCACTATTTGGATGCACAAGATTGGTTAAAAACCCTAATTGGACGAGAATAAGCCTAGGGAGGACGAAAATGACCTAAATGTTCAACCAATGACACAAATGTACTTATTGGATGCACAAGATTGGTTAAAACACCTAATTGGACGAGAATAAGCAATGGGAGGACGAAAATGACCTAAATGTTCAACCAATGACACAAAATCATTTATTGGATGCACAAGATTGGTTAGAAACCCTAATTGGACGAGAATAAGCCTAGGGAGGACGAAAATGACCTAAATGTTCAACCAATGACATAAATGTACTTATTGGATGCACAAGATTGGTTAAAAACCCTAATTGGACGAGAATAAGCCTTGGGAGGAAGATAATGGCCTAAATGTTCAACTAACGACACAAAATCACTTATTGGATGTACAAGATTGGTTAAAAACCCTAATTGGACGAGAATAAGCCTTGGGAGGACAAAAATGACCTAAATGTTAAACCAATGACACAAAAATCACTTATTGGATGCACATGATTGGTTAAAAACCCTAATTGGACGATAATAAGGCGTGGTAGGACGAAAATGACCTAAATGTTCAACTAACGACACAAAATCACTTATTGGATGCACAAGATTGGTTAAAAACCCTAATTGGACGAGAATAAGCCTAGGGAGGACGAAAATGACTTAAATGTTCAACCAATGACACAAAAATCACTTATTCGATGCACAAGATTGGCTGAAAACCTTAATTGGACGAAAATGACCTAAATGTTCAACCAATGACACAAAATCACTTATTGGATGCACAAGATTGGTTAAAAACCCTAATTGGACGAGAATAAGCCTTGGTAGAATGAAAATAACCTAAATGTTAAACCAATGTCACAAAATCACTTATTGGATGCATAATATTGGTTAAAAACCCTAATTGGACGATAATAAGCCTTGGGAGGACGAAAATGACCTAAATGTTCAACCAATGACACAAATGTACTTATTGGGTGCACAAGATTGGTTAAAAACCCTAATTGGACGAGAATAAGCCTTGGGAGGACGAAAATGACCTAAATGTTCAACCAATGACACAAATGTACTTATTGGATGCACAAGATTGGTTAAAAAACCTAATTGGACGAGAATAAGCAATGGAAGACGAAAATGACCTAAATGTTCAACCAATGACACAAAATCATTTATTGGATGCACAAGATTGGTTAGAAACCCTAATTGGACGAGAATAAGCCTAGGGAGGACGAAAATGACCTAAATGTTCAACCAATGACATAAATGTACTTATTGGATGCACAAGATTGGTTAAAAACCCTAATTGGACGAGAATAAGCCTTGGGAGGTCGAAAATGACCTAAATGTTCAACCAATGAAACAAAATCACTTATTGGATGCATAAGATTGGTTAAAAACCCTAATTGGACGAGAATAAGCCTAAGGAGGACGAAAATGACCTAAATGTTCAACCAATGACACAAAATCACTTATTGGATGCGTAAGATTGGTTAAAAACCCTAATTGGACGAGAATAAGCATAGGGAGGACGAAAATGACCTAAATGTTCAACCAATGATACAAAATTAATTATTGAATGCACAAGATTGGTTAAAAACCCTAATTGGACGAGCATAAGCCTATGGAGGACGAAAATCACCTAAATGTTCAACCAATGACACAAAATCACTTATTGGATGCACAAGATTGGTTAAAAACCCTAATTGGACGAGAATAAGCCTTGGGAGGACGAAAATGACCTAAATGTTCAACCAATGACACAAATGTACTTATTGGATGCACAAGATTGGTTAAAAACCGTAATTGGACGACAATAAGCCTAGGGAGGACGAAAATGACCTAAATGTTAAACCAATGACACAAAATCACTTATTGTATGCACAAGATTGGTTAAAATCCCTAATAAAGCGAGACTAAGCCTTGGGAGGACGCATATGACCTAAATGTTCAACCAATGACACAAAATCACTTATTGGATGCACAAGATTGGTTAAAAACCCTAATTGGACGAGAATAAGCCTTGGGAGGACGAAAATGACCTAAATGTTCAACCAATGACACAAAATCACTTATTGGATGCACAAGATTGGTTAAAAACCCTAACTGGACGAGAATAAGCCTAGGGAGGACGAAAATGACCTAAATGTTCAACCAATGACATAAAATCACTTATTGGATGCACTAGATTGGTTTAAAACCCTAATTGGACGAGAATAAGCATTCGAAGGACGAAAATGACTTAAATGTTCAACCAATGACACAAAATCACTTATTGGATGCACAAGATTGGTTAAAAACCCTAATTGGACGAGAATAAGCATTCAGAGGACGAAAATGACATAATGTTCAACCAATGACACAAAATCACTTATTGGATGCACAAGATTGGTTAAAAACCCTAATTGGACGAGAATAAGCCTTGGGAGGACGAAAATGACCTAAATGTTCAACCAATGACACAAAATCACTTATTGGATGCACAAGATTGGTTAGAAACCCTAATTCGACGAGAATAATCCTTAGGAGGACGAAAATGACCTAAATGTTCAACCAATGACACAAAATCACTTATTGGATGCACAAGATTGGTTAAAAACCCTAATTGGACGAGAATAAGCCTTGGGAGGACGAAAATGACCTAAATGTTCAACCAATGACACAAAATCACTTATTGGATGCACAAGATTGGTTAAAAATCCTAATTGGACAAGAATAATCCTAGGGAGGACGAAAATGACCTAAATGTTCAACCAACGACACAAATGTACTTATTGGATGCACAAGATTGGTTAAAAACCCTATTTGGACGAGAATAAGCCTAGGGAGGACGAAAATGACCTAAATGTTCAACCAATGACACAAAATCACTTATTGGATGCACAAGATTGCTTAAAAACCCTAATTGGACGAGAATAAGCCTTAGGAGGACGAAAATGACCTAAATGTTCAACCAATGACACAAAATCACTTATTGGATGCACAAGATTGGTTAAAAACCCTAATTGGACGAGAATAAGCCTTGGGAGGACGAAAATGACCTAAATGTTCAACCAATGACACAAAATCACTTATTGGATGCACAAGATTGGGTAAAAACCCTAATTGGACGAGAAAAAGCCTTGGGAGGACGAAAATGACCTAAATGTTCAACCAATGACACAAAATCACTTATTGGATGCACAAGATTGGTTAAAAACCCTAATTGGACGAGAATAAGCCTTGGGAGGACGAAAATGACCTAAATGTTCAACCAATGACACAAAATCACTTATTGGATGCACAAGATTGGTGAAAAAGCCTAATTGGACGAGAATAATCCTAGGGAGGACGAAAATGACCTAAATGTTCAACCAATGACACAAAATCACTTATTGGATGCACAAGATTGGTTAAGAACCCTAATTGGACGAGAATAAGCCTTAAGAGGACGAAAATGACCTAAATGTTCAACCAATGACCCAAATGTACTTATTGGATGCACAAGATTGGTTAAAACCCCTAATTGCACGAGAATAAGCCTAGGGAGGACAAAAATGACCTAAATGTTCAACCAATGACACAAAATCACTTATTGGATGCACAAGATTGGTTAAAAACCCTAATTGGACGAGAATAAGCCTTGGGAGGACGAAAATGACCTAAATGTTCAACCAATGACACAAATGTACTTATTGGATGCACAAGATTGGTTAAAAACCCTAATTGGACGAGAGTAAGCCTTGGGAGGACGAAAATGACCTAATTGTTCATCCAACGACACAAAATCACTTATTGGATGCACAAGATTGGTTAAAAACCCTAATTGGACGAGAATAAGCCTTGGGAGGACGAAAATGACCTAAATGTTCAACCAATGACACAAAATCACTTATTGGATGCACAAGATTGGTTAAAAACCCTAATTGGACGAGAATAAGCCTTGGGAGGACGAAAATGACCTAAATGTATAACCAATGATACAAAATCACTTATTGGATGCACAAGATTGGTTAAAAACCCTAATTGGACGAGAATAAGCCTTGGGAGGACGAAAATGACCTAAATGTTCAACCAATGACACAAATGTACTTATTGGATGCACAAGATTGGTTAAAAACCCTAATTGGACGAGAATAATACTTGGGAGGACGAAAATGATCTAAATGTTCAACCAATGACACACAATCACTTATTGGATGCACAAGATTGGTTAAAAACCCTAATTGGACGAGAATAAGCCTTGGGAGGACGAAATTGACCTAAATGTTCAACCAACGACACAAATGTACTTATTGGATGCACAAGATTGGTTAAAAACCCTAATTGGACGAGAATAGGCCTTGGGAGGACGAAAATGACCTAAATGTTCAACCAATGACACAAATGTACTTATTGGATGCACAAGATTGGTTAAAAACCCTAATTGGACGAGAATAAGCCTTGGGAGGACGAAAATGACCTAAATGTTCAACCAATGTCACAAAATCACTTATTGGATGCTCAAGATTGGTTGAAAACCCTAATTAGACGAGAATAAGCCTAGGGAGGACGAAAATGACCTAAATGTTCAAACAATGACACAAATGTACTTATTGGATGCCCAACATTGGTTAAAAACCCTAATTGGACGAGAATAAGCCTTGGGAGGACGAAAATGACCTAAATGTTCAACCAATGACACAAATGTACTTATTGGATGCACAAGATTGGTTAAAAACCCTAATTGGACGAGAATAAGCCTAGGGAGGACGAAAATGACCTAAATGTTCAACCAATGACACAAATGTACTTATTGGATGCACAAGATTGGTTAAAAACCTTAATTGGACGAAAATAAGACTAGGGAGGACGAAAATGACCTAAATGTTTAATCAATGACACAAAATCACTTATTGGATCCACAAGATTGGTTAGAAACCCTAATTGGACGAGACTAAGCCTTGGGAGGACGAAAATGACCTAAATGTTCAACCAACGACACAAAATCACTTATTTGATGCACAAGATTGGTTAAAAACCCTAATTGGACGAGAATAGGCCTTGGGAGGACGAAAATGACCTAAATGTTCAACCAATGACACAAATGTACTTATTGGATGCACAAGATTGGTTAAAAACCCTAATTGGACGAGAATAAGCCTTGGGAGGACGAAAATAACCTAAATGTTCAACCAACGACACAAAATCACTTATTGGATGCACAAGATTGGTTAAAAACCCTAATTGGACGAGAATAAGCCTTGGGAGGACGAAAATGATGTAAATGTTCAACCAATGACACAAAATCACTTATTGGATGCACAAGATTGGTTAAAAACCCTAATTGGACGAGAATAAGCCTTGGGAGGACGAAAATGACCTAAATGTTCAACCAACGACACAAAATCACTTACTGGATGCACAAGATTGGTTAAAAACTCTAATTGGACAAGAATAAGCCTTGGGAGGACGAAAATGACCTAAATGTTCAACCAATGACACAAATGTACTTATTGGATGCACAAGATTGGTTAAAAACCCTAATTGGACGAGAATAAGCCTTGGGAGGACGAAAATGACCTAAATGTTAAACCAATGACACGAAATCACTTATTGTATGCACAAGATTGGTTAAAATCCCTAATTGGACCAGAATAAGCCTTGGGATGACGAAAATGACCTAAATGTTAAACCAATGACACAAATGTACTTATTGGAAGCACAAGATTGGTTAAAAACCCTAATTGGACGAGAATAAGCCTTAGGAGGACGAAAATGACCTAAATGTTCAACCAATGACACCAAATCAGTTATTGGATGCAGAAGATTGGTTAAAAACCTTAATTGGACGAGAATAAGCCTAGGGAGGACGAAAATGACCTAAATGTTCA
>JBBPBP010000191.1:104230-127073 GCA_037974735.1 Cicer chorassanicum
AAACCCTAATTGGACGAGAATAAGCCTTAGGAGGACGAAAATGACCTAAATGTTCAACCAATGACACCAAATCAGTTATTGGATGCAGAAGATTGGTTAAAAACCTTAATTGGACGAGAATAAGCCTAGGGAGGACGAAAATGACCTAAATGTTCAACCAATGACACAAAATTACTTATTGGATGCACAAGATTGGTTAAAAACCCTAATTGGACGAGAATAAGCCTTGGCAGGACGAAAATGACCTAAATGTTCAACCAATGACACAAATGTACTTATTGGATGCACAAGATTGGTTAAAAACCGTAATTGGACGAGAATAAGCCTAGGGAGGACGAAAATGACCTAAATGTTAAACCAATGACACAAAATCACTTATTGTATGCACAAGATTGGTTAAAATCCCTAATTGGGCGAGACTAAGCCTTGGGAGGACGCATATAACCTAAATGTTCAACCAATGACACAAAATCACTTATTGGATGCACAAGATTGGTTAAAAACCCTAATTGGACGAGAATAAGCCTAGGGAGGACGAAAATGACCTAAATGTTCAACCAATGACACAAAATCACTTATTGGATGCACAAGATTTGTTAAAAACCCTAATTGGATGAGAATAAGCCTAGGGCGGACGAAAATGACCTAAATGTTGAACCAATGACACAAATGTACTTATTGGATGCACAAGATTGGTTAAAAACCCTAATTGGACGAGAATAAGCCTTGGGAGGACGAAAATGGCCTAAATGTTCAACTAATGACACAAAATCACTTATTGGATGCACAAGATTGGTTAAAAACCCTAATTGGACGAGAATAAGCCTTGGGAGGACAAAAATGACCTAAATGTTAAACCAATGACACAAAAATCACTTATTCGATGCACAAGATTGGGTGAAAACCTTAATTGGACGAGAATAAGCCTAGGGAGGACGAAAATGACCTAAATGTTAAACCAATGACACAAAATCACTTATTGGATGCACAAGATTGGTTAAAAACCCTAATTGGACGAGAATAAGCCTTGGTAGAACGAAAATAACCTAAATGTTAAACCAATGACACAAAATCACTTATTGGATGCATAAGATTGGTTAAAAACCCTAATTGGACGATAATAAGCCTTGGGAGGACGAAAATGACCTAAATGTTCAACCAATGTCACAAATGTACTTATTGGATGCACAAGATTGGTTAAAAACCCTAATTGGCTGAGAATAAGCCTAGGGAGGACGAAAATGACCTAAATGTTCAACCAATGACACAAATGTACTTATTGGATGCACAAGATTGGTTAAAAACCTTAATTGGACGAAAATAAGACTAGGGAGGACGAAAATGACCTAAATGTTTAATCAATGACACAAATCACTTATTGGATCCACAAGATTGGTTAGAAACCCTAATTGGCGAGAATAAGCCTTGGGAGGACGAAAATGACCTAAATGTTCAACCAATGACACAAAATCACTTATTTGATGCACAAGATTGGTTAAAAACCCTAATTGGACGAGAATAAGCCTTGGGAGGACGAAAATGACCTAAATGTTCAACCAATGACACAAATGTACTTATTGGATGCACAAGACTGGTTAAAAACCCTAATTGGACGAGAATAAGCCTTGGGAGGACGAAAATGACCTAAATGTTCCACCAATGACACAAATGTACTTATTGGATGCACAAGATTGGTTAAAAACCCTAATTGGACGAGTATAAGATTTGGGAGGACGAAAATGACCTAAATGTTCAACCAATGACACAAAATCACTTATTGGATGCACAAGATTGGTTAAAAACCCTAATTGGACGAGAATAAGCCTTGGGAGGACGAAAATGACCTAAATGTTCAACCAATGACACAAATGTACTTATTGGATGCACAAGATTGGTTAAAAACCATAATTGGACGACAATAAGCCTAGGGAGGACGAAAATGACCTAAATGTTAAACCAATGACACAAAATCACTTATTGTGTGCACAAGATTGGTTAAAATCCCTAATTAGGCGAGACTAAGCCTTGGGAGGACGCATATGACCTAAATGTTCAACCAATGACACAAAATCACTTATTGGATGCACAAGATTGGTTAAAAACCCTAATTGGACGAGAATAAGCCTTGGGAGGACGAAAATGACCTAAATGTTCAACCAATGACACAAAATCACTTATTGGATGCACAAGATTGGTTAAAAACCCTAACTGGACGAGAATAAGCCTAGGGAGGACGAAAATGACCTAAATGTTCAACCAATGACATAAAATCACTTATTGGATGCACTAGATTGGTTTAAAACCCTAATTGGACGAGAATAAGCATTCGAAGGACGAAAATGACTTAAATGTTCAACCAATGACACAAAATCACTTATTGGATGCACAAGATTGGTTAAAAACCCTAATTGGACGAGAATAAGCATTCAGAGGACGAAAATGACATAATGTTCAACCAATGACACAAAATCACTTATTGGATGCACAAGATTGGTTAAAAACCCTAATTGGACGAGAATAAGCCTTGGGAGGACGAAAATGACCTAAATGTTCAACCAATGACACAAAATCACTTATTGGATGCACAAGATTGGTTAGAAACCCTAATTCGACGAGAATAATCCTTAGGAGGACGAAAATGACCTAAATGTTCAACCAATGACACAAAATCACTTATTGGATGCACAAGATTGGTTAAAAACCCTAATTGGACGAGAATAAGCCTTGGGAGGACGAAAATGACCTAAATGTTCAACCAATGACACAAAATCACTTATTGGATGCACAAGATTGGTTAAAAACCCTAATTGGATGAGAATAAGCTTTTGGAGGACATAAATGACCTAAATGTTCAACCAATGAAACAAATGTACTTATTGGATGCACAAGATTGTTAAAAAACCCTAATTGGACGAGAATATGCCTTGGGAGGACGAAAATGACCTAAATGTTCAACCAATGGCATAAAATCACTTATTGGATGCACAAGATTGTTAAAAATCCCTAATTGGACGAGAATAAGCCTAGGGAGGACGAAAATGACCTAAATGTTCAACCAATGACACAAAATCACTTATTGGATGCACAAGATTGGTTAAAAACCCTAATTGGACGAGAATAAGCCTTGGGAGGACGAAAATGACCTAAATGTTCAACCAATGACACAAAATCACTTATTGGATGCACAAGATTGGTAAAAAACCCTTATTGGACGAGAATAAGCCTTGGGAGGACGAAAATGACCTAAATGTTCAAACAATGACACAAAATCACTTATTGGATGCACAAGATTGGTTAAAAACCCTAATTGGACGAGAATAAGCCTAAGGAGGACGACAATGACCTAAATGTTCAACCAATGACACAAAATCACTTATTGGATGCACAAGATTGGTTAAAAACCCTAATTGGACGAGAATAAGCCTTGGGAGGACGAAAATGACCTAAATGTTCAACCAATGACACAAAATCACTTATTGGATGCACAAGATTGGGTAAAAACCCTAATTGGACGAGAATAAGCCTCGGGAGGACGAAAATGACCTAAATGTTCAACCAATGACACAAAATCACTTATTGGATGCACAAGATTGGTTAAAAACCCTAATTGGACGAGAATAAGCCTTGGGAGGATGAAAATGACCTAAATGTTCAACCCATGACACAAAATCACTTATTGGATGCCCAAGATTGGTTAAAAACCCTAATTGGACGAGAATAAGCCTTGGGAGGACGAAAATGACCTAAATGTTCAACCAATGACACAAAATCACTTATTGGATGCACAAGATTGGTTAAAAACCCTAATTGGACGAGAATAAGCCTTAGGAGGACGAAAATGACCTAAATGTTAAACCAATGACACAAATGTACTTATTGGATGCACAAGATTGGTTAAAAACCCTAATTGGACGAGAATAAGCCTAGGAAGGACGAAAATGACCTAAATGTTCAACCAATGACACAAAATCACTTATTGTATGCACAAGATTGGTTAAAATCCCTAATATGACGAGGCTAAGCCTTGGGAGTACGAAAATGACCTAAATGTTCAACCAATGACACAAAATCACTTATTGGATGCACAAGATTGGTTAAAAACCCTAATTGGACGAGAATAAGCCTTGGGAGGACGAAAATGACCTAAATGTTCAACCAATGACACAAAATCACTTATTGGATGCACAAGATTGGTTAAAAACCCTAATTGGACGAGAATAAGCCTTGGGAGGAAGAAAATGACCTAAATGTTCAACCAATGACACTAAATCAGTTATTGGATGCACAAGATTTGTTAAAAACCCTAATTGGACGAGAATAAGCCTTGGGAGGACGAAAATGACCTAAATTTTAAACCAATGACACAAAATCACTTATTGGATGCACAAGATTGGTTAAAAACCCTAATTGGACGAGAATAAGCCTTGGGAGGACGAAAATGACCTAAATGTTCAACCAATGACACAAAATCACTTATTGGATGCACAAGATTGGTTAAAAACCCTAATTGGACGAGAATAAGCATTGGGAGGATGAAAATGACCTAAATGTTCAATCAATGACACAAATGTACTTATTGGATGCACAAGATTGGTTAAAAACCCTAATTGGACGAGAATAAGCCTTGGGAGGACGAAAATGACCTAAATGTTCAACCAATGACACAAAAGCACTTATTGGATGCACAAGATTGGTTAAAAACCCTAATTGGACGAGAATAGGCCTTGGGAGGACGAAAATGACCTAAATGTTCAACCAATGACACAAATGTACTTATTGGATGCACAAGATTGGTTAAAAACCCTAATTGGACGAGAATAAGCCTTGGGAGGACGAAAATGACCTAAATGTTCAACCAATGACACAAATGTAGTTATTGGATGCACAAGGTTGGTTAAAAACCCTAATTGGACGAGAATAAGCCTTGGGAGGACGAAAATGATCTAAATGTTCAACCAATGACACAAAATCACTTACTGGATGCACAAGATTGGTTAAAAACCCTAATTGGACGAGAATAAGCCTTGGGAGGACGGAAATGACCTAAATATTCAACCAACGACACAAAATCACTTATTGGATGCACAAGATTGGTTAAAAACCCTAATTGGACGAGAATAAGCCTTGGGAGGACGAAAATGACCTAAATGTTCAACCAATGACACAAAATCACTTATTGGATGCACAAGATTGGTTAAAAACCCTAATTGGACGAGAATAAGCCTCTGGAGGACGAAAATGACCTAAATGTTCAAACAATGACACAAAATCACTTATTGGATGCACAAGATTGGTTAAAAACCCTAATTGGACGAGAATAAGCCTTGGGAGGACGAAAATGACCTAAATGTTCAACCAACGACACAAATGTACTTATTGGATGCACAAGATTGGTTAAAAACCCTAATTGGACGAGAATAGGCCTTGGGAGGACGAAAATGACCTAAATGTTCAACCAATGACACAAATGTACTTATTGGATGCACAAGATTGGTTAAAAACCCTAATTGGACGAGAATAAGACTTGGGAGGACGAAAATGACCTAAATGTTCAACCAATGAAACAAATGTACTTATTGGATGCACAAGATTGGTTAAAAACCTTAATTGGACGAGAATAAGACTAGGGAGGACGAAAATGACCTAAATGTTGAATCAATGACACAAAAACACTTATTGGATCCTCAAGATTGGTTAGATACCCTAATTGGACGAGAATAAGCCTAGGGAGGACGAAAATGACCTAAATGTTCAACCAATGACACAAAATCACTTATTGGATGCACATGATTGGTTAAAAACCCTAATTGGACGATAATAAGCCTTGGGAGGACGAAAATGAACTAAATGTTCAACCAATGACACAAATGTACTTATTGGATGCACAAGATTTGTTAAAAACCCTAATTGGACGAGAATAAGCCTTGGGAGGACGAAAATGACCTAAATGTTCAACCAATGGCATAAAATCACTTATTGGTGGCACAAGATTGGTTAAAAAACCTAATTGGATAAGAATAAGCCTAGGGAGTACGAAAATGACCTAAATGTTCAACCAATGACACAAAATCACTTATTGGATGCACAAGATTGGTTAAAAACCCTAATTGGACGAGAATAAGCCTAGGGAGGACGAAAATAACCTAAATGTTCAACCAATAACACAAATGTACTTATTGGATGCACAAGATTGGTTAAAAACCCTAGTTGGACGAGAATAAGCCTAGGGAGTACGAAAATGACCTAAATGTTCAACCAATGACACAAAATCACTTATTGGATGCACAAGATTTGTTAAAAACCCTAATTGGATGAGAATAAGCCTAGGGAGGACGAAAATGACCTAAATGTTCAACCAATGACACAAATGTACTTATTGGATGCACAAGATTGGTTAAAAACCCTAATTGGCGGAGAATAAGCCTTGGGAGGACGAAAATGACCTAAATGTTCAACTAATGACACAAAATCACTTATTGGATGCACAAGATTGGTTAAAAACCCTAATTGGACGAGAATAAGACTTGGGAGGACGAAAATGACCTAAATGTTCAACCAATGAAACAAATGTACTTATTTGATGCACAAGATTGGTTAAAAACCTTAATTGGACGAGAATAAGACTAGGGAGGACGAAAATGACCTAAATGTTGTATCAATGACACAAAATCACTTATTGGATCCTCAAGATTGGTTAGATACCCTAATTGGACGAGAATAAGCCTAGGGAGGACGAAAATGACCTAAATGTTCAACCAGTGACACAAAATGTACTTATTGGATGCACAAGATTGGTTAAAAACCCTAATTGGACGAGAATAAGCCTTGGTAGGACGAAAATGACCTAAATGTTCAACTAACGACACAAAATCACTTATTGAATGCACAAGATTGGTTAAAAACCCTAATTGGACAAGAATAAGCCTAGGGAGGACGAAAATGACCTAAATGTTCAACCAATGACACAAAATCACTTATTGGATGCACATGATTGGTTAAAAACCCTAATTGGACGATAATAAGCCTTGGGAGGACGAAAATGAACTAAATGTTCAACCAATGACACAAATGTACTTATTGGATGCACAAGATTTGTTAAAAACCCTAATTGGACGAGAATAAGCCTTGGGAGAACGAAAATGACCTAAATGTTCAACCAATGGCATAAAATCACTTATTGGTGGCACAAGATTGGTTAAAAAACCTAATTGGATGAGAATAAGCCTAGGGAGTACGAAAATGACCTAAATGTTCAACCAATGACACAAAATCACTTATTGGATGCACAAGATTGGTTAAAAACCCTAATTGGACGAGAATAAGCCTAGGGAGGACGAAAATAACCTAAATGTTCAACCAATAACACAAATGTACTTATTGGATGCACAAGATTGGTTAAAAACCCTAATTGGACGAGAATAAGACTTGGGAGGACGAAAATGACCTAAATGTTCAACCAATGAAACAAATGTACTTATTGGATGCACAAGATTGGTTAAAAACCTTAATTGGACGAGAATAAGACTAGGGAGGACGACAATGACCTAAATGTTGAATCAATGACACAAAAACACTTATTGGATCCTCAAGATTGGTTAGATACCCTAATTGGACGAGAATAAGCCTAGGGAGGACGAAAATGACCTAAATGTTCAACCAATGACACAAAATCACTTATTGGATGCACAAGATTGGTTAAAAACCCTAATTGGACGAGAATAAGCCTAGGGAGGACGAAAATGACCTAAATGTTCAACCAATGACACAAAAATCACTTATTCGATGCACAAGATTGGGTGAAAACCTTAATTGGACGAGAATAAGCCTAGGGAGGACGAAAATGACCTAAATGTTCAACCAATGACACAAAATCACTTATTGGATGCACAAGATTGGTTAAAAACCCTAATTGGACGAGAATAAGCCTTGGTAGAACGAAAATAACCTAAATGTTAAACCAATGACACAAAATCACTTATTGGATGCATAAGATTGGTTAAAAACCCTAATTGGACGATAATAAGCCTTGGGAGGACGAAAATGACCTAAATGTTCAACCAATGACACAAATGTACTAATTGGATGCACAAGATTGGTTAAAAACCCTAATTGGACGAGAATAAGCCTTGGGAGGACGAAAATGACCTAAATGTTCAACCAATGGCATAAAATCACTTATTGGATGCACAAGATTGCTTAAAAACCCTAGTTGGACGAGAATAAGCCTAGGGAGTACGAAAATGACCTAAATGTTCAACCAATGACACAAAATCACTTATTGGATGCACAAGATTTGTTAAAAACCCTAATTGGATGAGAAAAAGCCTAGGGAGGACGAAAATGACCTAAATGTTCAACCAATGACACAAATGTACTTATTGGATGCACAAGATTGGTTAAAAACCCTAATTGGACGAGAATAAGCCTTGGTAGGACGAAAATGACCTAAATGTTCAACTAACGACACAAAATCACTTATCGGATGCACAAGATTGGTTAAAAACCCTAATTGGACGAGAATAAGCCTAGGGAGGACGAAAATGAACTAAATGTTCAACCAATGACACAAAATCACTTATTGGATGCACAAGATTGGTTAAAAACCCTAATTGGAAGAGAATCAGCCTAGGGAGGACAAAAATCACCTAAATACTCAACCAATGACACAAAATCACTTATTGGATGCACAAGATTGGTTAAAAACCCTAATTGGACGAGAATAAGCCTTGGGAGGACGAAAATGACCTAAATGTTCAACCAATGACACAAATGTACTTATTGGATGCACAAGATTGGTTAAAAACCCTAATTGGACGAGAATAAGCCTTGAGAGGACGAAAATGACCTAAATCTTCAAACAATGACACAAAATCACTTATTGGATGCACAAGATTGGTTAAAAACCCTAATTGGACGAGAATAAGCCTTGGGAGGACGAAAATGACCTAAATGTTCAACCAATGACACAAAATCACTTATTGGATGCACAAGATTGGTTAAAAACCCTAATTGGACGAGAATAAGCCTTGGGAGAAATCACCTAAATTTTCAACCAATGACACAAAATCACTTATTGGATGCACAAGATTGGTTAAAAACCCTAATTGGACGACAATAAGCCTAGGGAGGACGAAAATCACCTAAATGTTCAACCAATGACACAAATGTACTTATTGGATTCACAAGATTGGTTAAAAACCTTAATTGGACGAGAATAAGCCTTAAGAGGATGAAAATGACCTAAATGTTCAACCAATGACACAAAATCACTTATTGGATGCACAAGATTGGTTAAAAACCCTAATTGGACGAGAATAAGCCTTGGGAGGACGAAAATGACCTAAATGTTCAACCAATGACACAAAATCACTTATTGGATGCACAAGATTGGTTAAAAACCCTAATTGGACGAGAATAAGCCTTGGGAGGACGAAAATGACCTAAATGTTCAACCAATGACACAAAATCACTTATTGGATGCACAAGATTGGATAAAAACCGTAACTGGACGAGAATAAGCCTTGGGAGGACGAAAATGACGTAAATGTTCAACCAATGACACAAATGTACTTATTGGATGCACAAGATTGGTTAAAAACCCGAATTGGACGAGAATAAGCCTTGGGAGGACGAAAATGACCTAAATGTTCAACCAATGACACAAATGTACTTAATGGATGCACAAGATTGGTTAAAAACTGTAATTGGACGAGAATAAGCCTTGGGAGGACGAAAATGACCTAAATGTTCAACCAATGACACAAAATCACTTATTGGATGCACAAGATTGGTTAAAAACCCTAATTGGACGAGAATAAGCCTTGGGAGGACGAAAATGACCTAAATGTTCAACCAATGACACAAATGTACTTATTGGATGCACAAGATTGGTTAAAAACCATAATTGGACGACAATAAGCCTAGGGAGGACGAAAATGACCTAAATGTTAAACCAATGACACAAAATCACTTATTGTGTGCACAAGATTGGTTAAAATCCCTAATTAGGCGAGACTAAGCCTTGGGAGGACGCATATGACCTAAATGTTCAACCAATGACACAAAATCACTTATTGGATGCACAAGATTGGTTAAAAACCCTAATTGGACGAGAATAAGCCTTGGGAGGACGAAAATGACCTAAATGTTCAACCAATGACACAAAATCACTTATTGGATGCACAAGATTGGTTAAAAACCCTAACTGGACGAGAATAAGCCTAGGGAGGACGAAAATGACCTAAATGTTCAACCAATGACATAAAATCACTTATTGGATGCACTAGATTGGTTTAAAACCCTAATTGGACGAGAATAAGCATTCGAAGGACGAAAATGACTTAAATGTTCAACCAATGACACAAAATCACTTATTGGATGCACAAGATTGGTTAAAAACCCTAATTGGACGAGAATAAGCATTCAGAGGACGAAAATGACATAATGTTCAACCAATGACACAAAATCACTTATTGGATGCACAAGATTGGTTAAAAACCCTAATTGGACGAGAATAAGCCTTGGGAGGACGAAAATGACCTAAATGTTCAACCAATGACACAAAATCACTTATTGGATGCACAAGATTGGTTAGAAACCCTAATTCGACGAGAATAATCCTTAGGAGGACGAAAATGACCTAAATGTTCAACCAATGACACAAAATCACTTATTGGATGCACAAGATTGGTTAAAAACCCTAATTGGACGAGAATAAGCCTTGGGAGGACGAAAATGACCTAAATGTTCAACCAATGACACAAAATCACTTATTGGATGCACAAGATTGGTTAAAAATCCTAATTGGACAAGAATAATCCTAGGGAGGACGAAAATGACCTAAATGTTCAACCAACGACACAAATGTACTTATTGGATGCACAAGATTGGTTAAAAACCCTATTTGGACGAGAATAAGCCTAGGGAGGACGAAAATGACCTAAATGTTCAACCAATGACACAAAATCACTTATTGGATGCACAAGATTGCTTAAAAACCCTAATTGGACGAGAATAAGCCTTAGGAGGACGAAAATGACCTAAATGTTCAACCAATGACACAAAATCACTTATTGGATGCACAAGATTGGTTAAAAACCCTAATTGGACGAGAATAAGCCTTGGGAGGACGAAAATGACCTAAATGTTCAACCAATGACACAAAATCACTTATTGGATGCACAAGATTGGGTAAAAACCCTAATTGGACGAGAATAAGACTAGGGAGGACGAAAATGACCTAAATATTCAACCAATGACACAAATGTACTTATTGGATGCACAAGATTGGTTAAAAACCCTAATTGGACGAGAATAAGCCTAGGGAGGACGAAAATGACCTAAATGTTCAACCAATGACACAAAATCATTTATTGGATGCACAAGATTGGTTAAAAACCCTAATTGGACGAGAATAAGCCTAGGGAGGACGAAAATGACCTAAATGTTCAACCAATGACACAAATGTACTTATTGGATGCACAAGATAAATTAAAAACCCTAATTGGACGAGAATAAGCCTAGGGAGGATGAAAATGACCTAAATGTTCAACCAATGACACAAATGTACTTATTGGATGCACAAGATTGGTTAAAAACCCTAATTGGACGAGAATAAGCCTAGGGAGGACGAAAATGACCTAAATGTTCAACCAATGACACAAATGTACTTATTGGATGCACAAGATTGGTTAAAAACCCTAATTGGACGAGAATAAGCCTAGGGAGGACGAAAATGACCTAAATGTTCAACCAATGACACAAATGTACTTATTGGATGCACAAGATTGGTTAAAAACCCTAATTGGACGAGAATAAGCCTTGGGAGGACGAAAATGACCTAAATGTTGAACCAATGACACAAAATCACTTATTGGAAGCACAAGATTGGTTAAAAACCCTAATTGGACGAGAATAAGCGTTGGGAGGACGAAAACGATCTAAATGTTCAACCAATGACACAAATGTACTAATTGGATGCACAAGATTGGTTAAAAACCCTAATTGGACGAGAATAAGCCTAGGGAGGACGAAAATGACCTAAATGTTCAACCAATGACACAAATGTACTTATTTAATGCACAAGATTGGTTAAAAACCCTAATTGGACGAGAATAAGCATTGCGAGGACGAAAATGACCTAAATGTTCAACCAATGACACAAATGTACTTATTGGATGCACAAGATTGGTTAAAAACCCTAATTGGACGAGAATAAGCCTAGGGAGGACGAAAATGACCTAAATGTTCAACCAATGACACAAATGTACTTATTGGATGCACAAGATTGGTTAAAAACCCTAATTGGACGAGAATAAGCCTTGGGAGGACGAAAATGACCTAAATGTTCAACCAATGACACAAAATCACTTATTGGATGCACAAGATTGGTTAAAAACCCTAATTGGAAGAGAATAATCTTTAGGAGGACGGAAATGACCTAAATGTTCAACCAATGACACAAAATCACTTATTGGATGCACAAGATTGGTTAAAAACCCTAATTGGACGAGAATAATCTTTAGGAGGACGAAAATGACCTAAATGTTCAACCAATGACACAAATGTACTTATTGGATGCACAAGATTGGTTAAAAACCCTAATTGGACGAGAATAAGCCTAGGGAGGACGAAAATGACCTAAATGTTCAACCAATGACACATAATCACTTATTGGATGCACTAGATTGGTTAAAAACCCTAATTGGACGAGAATAAGCCGTGGGAGGACGAAAAGGACCTAAATGTTCAACCAATGACACAAATGTACTTATTGGATGCACAAGATTGGTTAAAAACCCTAATTGGACGAGAATAAGCCTAGGGAGGACGAAAATGACCTAAATGTTCAACCAATGACACAAATGTACTTATTGGATGCACAAGATTGGTTAAAAACCCTAATTGGATGAGAATAAGCCTTGAGAGGACGAAAATGCTCTAAATCTTCAAACAATGACACAAAATCACTTATTGGATGCACAAGATTGGTTAAAAACCCTAATTGGACGAGAATAAGCCTTGGGAGGACGAAAATGACCTAAATGTTCAAACAATGACACAAATGTACTTATTGGATGCAAAAGATTGGTTAAAAACCCTAATTGGACGAGAATAAGCCTTGGAAGGACGAAAATGACCTAAATGTTCAACCAATGACACAAATGTACTTATTGGATGCACAAGATTGGTTAAAAACCCTAATTGGACGAGAATAAGCCTTGGGAGGACGAAAATGACCAAAATGTTCAACCAATGACACAAAATCGCTTATTGGATGCACAAGATTGGTTAAAAACCCTAATTAATCGAGAATAAACCTTGGGAGGACGAAAATGACCTAAATGTTCAACCAATGACACAAAATCACTTATTGGATGCACAAGATTGGTTAATAACCCAATTGGACGAGAATAAGCCTTGGGAGGACGAAAATGACCAAAATACTCAACCAATGACACAAATGTACTTATTGGATGCACAAGATTTGTTAAAAACCCTAATTGGACAAGAATAAGCCTTGGGAGGACGAAAATGACCAAAATGTTCAACCAATAACACAAAATCACTTATTGGATGCACAAGATTGGTTAAAAACCCTAATTGGACGAGAATAAGCCTTGGGAGGACGAAAATGACCTAAATGTTCAACCAATGACACAAAATCACTTATTGGATGCACAAGATTGGTTAAAAACCCTAATTGGACGAGAATAATCCTTGGGAGGACGAAAATGACCTAAATTTTTAACCAATGACACAAAAGTACTTATTGGATGCACAAGATTTGTTTAAAACCCTAATTGGACGAGAATAAGCCTTGGGAGGTCGAAAATGACCTAAATGTTCAAAAAATGACACAAAATCACTTATTGGATGCACAAGATTGGTTAAAAACCCTAATTGGACGAGAATAAGCCTTGGGAGGACGAAAATGACCCAAATGTTCAAACAATGACACAAAATCACTTATTGGATGCACAAGATTGGTTAAAAACCCTAATTGGACGAGAATAAGCCTTGGGAGGGCGAAAATAACCTAAATGTTCAACCAATGACACAAAATCACTTATTGGATGCACAAGATTGGTTAAAAACCCTAATTAGACGAGAATAAGTCCCTGGAGAACGAAAATGACCTAAATGTTCAAACAATGACACAAAATCACTTATTGGATGCACAAGATTGGTTAAAAACCCTAATTGGACGAGAATAAGCCTTGGGAGGACGAAAATGACCTAAATGTTCAACCAATGACACAAAATCACTTATTGGATGCACAAGATTGGTTAAAAACCCTAATTGGACGAGAATAAGCCTTGGGAGGACGAAAATGACCTAAATGTTCAACCAATGACACAAATGTACTTATTGGATGCACAAGATTGGTTCAAAACCCTAATTGAACGAGAATAAGCCTAGGGAGGACGAAAATGACCTAAATGTTCAACCAATGACACAAAATCACTTATTGGATGCACAAGATTGGTTAAAAACCCTAATTGGACAAGAATAAGTCCCTGGAGGATGAAAATGAGCTAAATGTTCAACCAATGACACAAAATCACTTATTGGATGCACAAGATTGGTTAAAAACCCTAATTGGACGAGAATAAGCCTTGGGAGGACGAAAATGACCTAAATGTTCAACCAATGACACAAAATCACTTATTGGATGCACAAGATTGGTTAAAAACCCTAATTGGATGAGAATAAGGCTTGGGAGGACGAAAATGACCTAAATGTTCAACCAATGACACAAATGTACTTTTTGGATGCACAAGATTGGTTAAAAACCCTAATTGGACGAGAATAAGCCTTGGGAGGACGAAAATGACCTAAATGTTCAACCAATGACACAAATGTACTTATTGGATGCACAAGATTGGTTAAAAAACCTAATTGGACGAGAATAAGCAATGGGAGGACGAAAATGACCTAAATGTTCAACCAATGACACAAAATCACTTATTGGATGCACAAGATTGGTTAAAAACCCTAATTGGAAGAGAATCAGCCTAGGGAGGACAAAAATAACCTAAATACTCAACCAATGACACAAAATCACTTATTGGATGCACAAGATTGGTTAAAAACCCTAATTGGACGAGAATAAGCCTTGGGAGGACGAAAATGACCTAAATGTTCAACCAATGGCATAAAATCACTTATTGGATGCACAAGATTGGTTAAAAACCCTAATTGGACGAGAATAAGCCTTGGGAGGACGAAAATGACCTAAATGTTCAACCAATGGCATAAAATCACTTATTGGATGCACAAGATTGGTTAAAAACCCTAGTTGGACGAGAATAAGCCTAGGGAGTACGAAAATGACTTAAATGTTCAACCAATGACACAAAATCACTTATTGGATGCACAAGATTTGTTAAAAACCCTAATTGGATGAGAATAAGCCTAGGGAGGACGAAAATGACCTAAATGTTCAACCAATGACACAAATGTACTTATTGGATGCACAAGATTGGTTAAAAACCCTAATTGGAGGAGAATAAGCCTTGGGAAGACGAAAATGACCTAAATGTTCAACTAATGACACAAAATCACCTATTGGATGCACAAGATTGGTTAAAAACCCTAATTGGACGAGAATAAGACTTGGGAGGACGAAAATGACCTAAATGTTCAACCAATGACACAATTGTACTTATTGGATGCACAAGATTGGTTAAAAAACCTAATTGGACGAGAATAAGCAATGGGAGGACGAAAATGACCTAAATGTTCAACCAATGACACAAAATCATTTATTGGATGCACAAGATTGGTTAGAAACCCTAATTGGACGAGAATAAACCTAGGGAGGACGAAAATGACCTAAATGTTCAACCAATGACATAAATGTACTTATTGGATGCGCAAGATTGGTTAAAAACCCTAATTGGACGAGAATAAGCCTTGGGAGGACGAAAATGGCCTAAATGTTCAACTAATGACACAAAATCACTTATTAGATGCACAAGATTGGTTAAAAACCCTAATTGGACGAGAATAAGCCTTGGGAGGACAAAAATGACCTAAATGTTAAACCAATGACACAAATGTACTTATTGGATGCACAAGATTGGTTCAAAACCCTAATTGGACGAGAATAAGCCTAGGGAGGACGAAAATGACCTACATTTTCAACCAATGAAACAAATGTACTTATTGGATGCACAAGATTGGTTAAAAACCTTAATTGGACGAGAATAAGACTAGGGAGGACGAAAATGACCTAAATGTTGAATCAATGACACAAAATCACTTATTGGATCCTCAAGATTGGTTAGATACCCTAATTGGACGAGAATAAGCCTAGGGAGGACGAAAATGACCTAAATGTTCAACCAATGACACAAAATCACTTATTGGATGCACAAGATTGGTTAAAAACCCTAATTGGACGAGAATAAGCCTAGGGAGGACGAAAATGACCTAAATGTTCAACCAATGACACAAAAATCACTTATTCGATACACAAGATTGGGTGAAAACCTTAATTGGACGAGAATAAGCCTAGGGAGGACGAAAATGACCTAAATGTTCAACCAATGACACAAAATCACTTATTGGATGCACAAGATTGGTTAAAAACCCTAATTGGACGAGAATAAGCCTTGGTAGAACGAAAATAACCTAAATGTTAAACCAATGACACAAAATCACTTATTGGATGCATAAGATTGGTTAAAAACCCTAATTGGACGATAATAAGCCTTGGGAGGACGAAAATGACCTAAATGTTCAACCAATGACACAAATGTACTTATTGGATGCACAAGATTGGTTAAAAACCCTAATTGGATGAGAATAAGCCTTGGGAGGACGAAAATGACCTAAATGTTCAACCAATGGCATAAAATCACTTATTGGATGCACAAGATTGGTTAAAAACCCTAATTGGATGAGAATAAGCCTAGGGAGTACGAAAATGACCTAAATGTTCAACCAATGACACAAAATCACTTATTGGATGCACAAGATTTGTTAAAAACCCTAATTGGATGAGAATAAGCCTAGGGAGGACGAAAATGACCTAAATGTTCAACCAATGACACAAATGTACTTATTGGATGCACAAGATTGGTTAAAAACCCTAATTGGAGGAGAATAAGCCTTGGGAGGACGAAAATGACCTAAATGTTCAACCAATGGCATAAAATCACTTATTTGATGCACAAGATTGGTTAAAAACCCTAATTGGATGAGAATAAGCCTAGGGAGTACGAAAATGACCTAAATGTTCAACCAATGACACAAAATCACTTATTGGATGCACAAGATTGGTTAAAAACCCTAATTGACGAGAATAAGCCTAGGGAGGACGAAAATGACCTAAATGTTCAACCAATAACACAAATGTACTTATTGGATGCACAAGATTGGTTAAAAACCCTAATTGGACGAGAATAAGCCTTGGTAGGACGAAAATGACCTAAATGTTCAACTAACGACACAAAATCACTTATTGAATGCACAAGATTGGTTAAAAACCCTAATTGGACGAGAATAAGCCTAGGGAGGACGAAAATGACCAAAATGTTCAACTTATAACACAAAATCACTTATTGGATGCACAAGATTGGTTAAAAACCCTAATTGGACGATAATAAGCCTTGGGAGGACGAAAATGACCTAAATGTTCAACCAATGACACAAATGTAGTTATTGGATGCACAAGATTGGTTAAAAACCCTAATTGGACAAGAATAAGCCTTGGGAGGACGAAAATGACCTAAATGTTCAACCAATGGCATAAAATCACTTATTGGATGCACAAGATTGGTTAAAAAACCTAATTGGATGAGAATAAGCCTAGGGAGTACGAAAATGACCTAAATGTTCAACCAATGACACAAAATCACTTATTGGATGCACAAGATTGGTTAAAAACCCTAATTGGACGAGAATAAGCCTAGGGAGGACGAAAATAACCTAAATGTTCAACCAATAACACAAATGTACTTATTGGATGCACAAGATTGGTTAAAAACCCTAGTTGGACGAGAATAAGCCTAGGGAGTACGAAAATGACCTAAATGTTCAACCAATGACACAAAATCACTTATTGGATGCACAAGATTTGTTAAAAACCCTAATTGGATGAGAATAAGCCTAGGGAGGACGAAAATGACCTAAATGTTCAACCAATGACACAAATGTACTTATTGGATGCACAAGATTGGTTAAAAACCCTAATTGGAGGAGAATAAGCCTTGGGAGGACGAAAATGACCTAAATGTTCAACCAATGGCATAAAATCACTTATTTGATGCACAAGATTGGTTAAAAACCCTAATTGGATGAGAATAAGCCTAGGGAGTACGAAAATGACCTAAATGTTCAACCAATGACACAAAATCACTTATTGGATGCACAAGATTGGTTAAAAACCCTAATTGACGAGAATAAGCCTAGGGAGGACGAAAATGACCTAAATGTTCAACCAATAACACAAATGTACTTATTGGATGCACAAGATTGGTTAAAAACCCTAATTGGACGAGAATAAGCCTTGGTAGGACGAAAATGACCTAAATGTTCAACCAATGACACAAAATCACTTATTTGATGCACAAGATTGGTTAAAAACCCTAATTGGACGAGAATAAGCCTTGGGAGGACGAAAATGACCTAAATGTTCAACCAATGGCATAAAATCACTTATTGGATGCACAAGATTGGTTAAAAACCCTAGTTGGACGAGAATAAGCCTAGGGAGTACGAAAATGACCTAAATGTTCAACCAATGACACAAAATCACTTATTGGATGCACAAGATTGGTTAAAAACCTTAATTGGACGAGAATAAGACTAGGGAGGACGAAAAATGACCTAAATGTTGAATCAATGACACAAAATCACTTATTGGATCCTCAAGATTGGTTAGATACCCTAATTGGACGAGAATAAGCCTAGGGAGGACGAAAATTACCTAAATGTTCAACCAATGACACAAAATCACTTATTGGATGCACAAGATTTGTTAAAAACCCTAATTGGATGAGAATAAGCCTAGGGAGGACGAAAATGACCTAAATGTTCAACCAATGAAACAAATGTACTTATTGGATGCACAAGATTGGTTAAAAACCCTAATTGGAGGAGAATAAGCCTTGGGAGGACGAAAATGACCTAAATGTTCAACCAATGGCATAAAATCACTTATTGGATGCACAAGATTGGTTATAAACCCTAGTTGGACGAGAATAAGCCTAGGGAGTACGAAAATGACCTAAATGTTCAACCAATGACACAAAATCACTTATTGGATGCACAAGATTTGTTAAAAACCCTAATTGGATGAGAATAAGCCTAGGGAGGACGAAAATGACCTAAATGTTCAACCAATGACACAAATGTACTTATTGGATGCACAAGATTGGTTAAAAACCCTAATTGGAGGAGAATAAGCCTTGGGAGGACGAAAATGACCTAAATGTTCAACTAATGACACAAAATCACTTATTGGATGCACAAGATTGGTTAAAAACCATAATTGGACGAGAATAAGACTTGGGAGGACGAAAATGACCTAAATGTTCAACCAATGACACAATTGTACTTATTGGATGCACAAGATTGGTTAAAAACCCTAGTTGGACGAGAATAAGCCTTGGGAGGACGAAAATGACCTAAATGTTCAACCAATGACACAAAATCACTTATTTGATGCACAAGATTTGTTAAAAACCCTAATTGGACGAGCATAAGCCTAGGGAGGACGAAAATGACCTAAATGTTCAACCAATGACACAAATGTACTTATTGGATGCACAAGATTGGTTAAAAAACCTAATTGGACGAGAATAAGCAATGGGAGGACGAAAATGACCTAAATGTTCAACCAATGACACAAAATCACTTATTGGATGCACAAGATTGGTTAAAAACCCTAATTGGAAGAGAATCAGCCTAGGGAGGACAAAAATAACCTAAATACTCAACCAATGACACAAAATCACTTATTGGATGCACAAGATTGGTTAAAAACCCTAATTGGACGAGAATAAGCCTTGGGAGGACGAAAATGACCTAAATGTTCAACCAATGGCATAAAATCACTTATTGGATGCACAAGATTGGTTAAAAACCCTAATTGGAAGAGAATAAGCCTAGGGAGGACGAAAATGACCTAAATGTTCAACGAATGACACAAAATCACATATTGGATGCACAAGATTGGTTAAAAACCCTAATTGGACGAGAATAAGCCTTGGGAGGACGAAAATGACCTAAATGTTCAACCAATGACACAAAATCACTTATTGGATGCACAAGATTGGTTAAAAACCCTAATTGGACGAGAATAAGCCTAGGGAGGACGAAAATGACCTAAATGTTCAAACAATGACACAAAATCGCTTATTGGATGCACAAGATTGGTTAAAACCCCTAATTTGACGATAATAAGCCTTGGGAGGACGAAAATGACCTAAATGTTCAACCAATGACACAAATGTACTTATTGGATGCACAAGATTGGTTAAAAACCCTAATTGGACGAGAATAAGCCTTGGGAGGACGAAAATGACCTAAATGTTCCACCAACGACACAAAATCACTTATTGGATGCACAAGATTGGTTAAAAACCCTAATTGGACGAGAATAAGCCTTGGGAGGACGAAAATGACCTAAATGTTCAACCAATGACACAAAATCACTTATTGGATGCACAAGATTGGTTAAAAACCCTAATTGGACGAGAATAAGCCTAGGGAGGACGAAAATGACCTAAATGTTCAAGACTTATTCACTTATTGGATACACAAGATTGGTTAAAACCCCTAATTGGACGAGAATAAGCCTTGGGAGGACGAAAATGACCTAAATGTTCAACCAATGACACAAAATCACTTATTGGATTTACAAGATTGGTTAAAAACCCTAATTGGACGAGAATAAGCCTTGGGAGGACGAAAATGACCTAAATGTTCAACCAATGACACAAAATCACTTATTGGATGCACAAGATTGGTTAAAAACCCTAATTGGACGAGAATAAGCCTTGGGAGGACGAAAATGACCTAAATGTTCAACCAATGACACAAAATCACTTATTGGATGCACAAGATTGGTTAAAAACCCTAATTGGACATGAATAAGCCTTGGGAGGACGAAAATGACCTAAATGTTCAACCAATGACACAAATGTACTTATTGGATGCACAAGATTGGTTAAAAACCCTAATTGGACGAGAATAAGCCTTGGGAGGACGAAAATGACCTAAATGTTCAACCAATGACACAAAATCACTTATTGGATGCACAAGATTGGTTAAAAACCCCAATTGGACGAGAATAAGCCTTGGGAGGACGAAAATGTCCTAAATGTTCAACCAATGACACAAAATCACTTATTGGATGCACAAGATTGGTTAAAAACCCTAGTTGGAGGAGAATAAGCCTTGGGAGAATGAAAATGACCTAAATGTTCAACCAATGACACAAATGTACTTATTCGATGCACAAGAATAGTTAAAAATCTTAATTGGACGAGAATAAGCCTTGGGAGGACGAAAATGACCTAAATGTTCAACCAATGACACAAATGTACTTATTGGATGCACAAGATTGGTTAAAAACCCTAATTGGACGAGAATAAGCCTTGGGAGGACGAAAATGACCTAAATGTTCAACCAATGACACAAAATCACTTATTAGATGCACAAGATTGGTTAAAAACCCTAATTGGACGAAAATAAGCCTTGGGAGGACGAAAATGACCTAAATGTTCAACCAATGACACAAATGTACTTATTGGATGCACAAGATTGGTTAAAAACCCTAATTGGACGAGAATAAGCCTTGGGAGGACGAAAATGACCTAAATGTTCAACCAATGACGCAAATGTACTTATTGGATGCACAAGATTGGTTAAAAACCCTAATTGGACGAGTATAAGCCTTGGGAGGACGAAAATGACCTAAATGTTCAACCAATGACACAAATGTACTTATTGGATGCACAAGATTGGTTAAAAACCCTAATTGGACGAGAATAAGCCTTGGGAGGACGAAAATGACCTAAATGTTCAACCAACGACACAAAATCACTTATTGGATGCAAAAGATTGGTTAAATACCCTAATTTGACGAGAATAAGCCTTGGGAGGACGAAAATGACCTAAATGTTCAACCAATGACACAAATGTACTTATTGGATGCACAAGATTGGTTAAAAACCCTAATTGGACGAGAATAAGCCTTGGGAGGACGAAAATGACCTAAATGTTCAACCAATGAATCAAATGTACTTATTGGATGCACAAGATTGGTTAAAAACCCTAATTGGACGAGAATAAGCCTTGGGAGGACGAAAATGACCTAAATGTTCAACCAACGACACAAAATCACTTATTGGATGCACAAGATTGGTTAAAAACCCTAATTGGACGAGAATAAGACTAGGGAGGACGAAAATGACCTAAATGTTCAACCAATGACACAAAATCACTTATTGGATGCACAAGATTGGTTAAAAACCCTAATTGGATGAGAATAAGCCTAGGGAGGACGAAAATGACCTAAATGTTCAACCAATGACACAAATGTACTTATTGGATGCACAAGATTGGTTAAAAACCCTAATTGGAGGAGAATAAGCCTTGGGAGGACGAAAATGACCTAAATGTTCAACTAATGACACAAAATCACTTATTGGATGCACAAGATTTGTTAAAAACCCTAATTGGACGAGAATAAGACTTGGGAGGACGAAAATGACCTAAATGTTCAACCAATGACACAATTGTACTTATTGGATGCACAAGATTGGTTAAAAACCCTAATTGGACGAGAATAAGCCTTGGGAGGACGAAAATGACCTAAATGTTCAA
>JBBPBP010000191.1:127573-143221 GCA_037974735.1 Cicer chorassanicum
GAAAATGACCTAAATGTTCAACCAATGACACAAAATCACTTATTGGATGCACAAGATTTGTTAAAAACCTTAATTGGATGAGAATAAGCCTAGGGAGGACGAAAATGACCTAAATGTTCAACCAATGACACAAATGTACTTATTGGATGCCCAAGATTGGTTAGAAACCCTAATTGGACGAGAATAAGCCTAGGGAGGACGAAAATGACCTAAATGTTCAACCAATGGCATAAAATCACTTATTGGATGCACAAGATTGGTTAAAAACCCTAGTTGGACGAGAAGAAGCGTAGGGAGTACGAAAATGACCTAAATGTTCAACTAATGACACAAAATCACTTATTGGATGCACAAGATTGGTTAAAAACCATATTTGGACGAGAATAAGACTTGGGAGGACGAAAATGACCTAAATGTTCAACCAATGACACAATTGTACTTATTGGATGCACAAGATTGGTTAAAAACCCTAGTTGGACGAGAATAAGCCTTGGGAGGACGAAAATGACCTAAATGTTCAACCAATGACACAAAATCACTTATTTGATGCACAAGATTTGTTAAAAACCCTAATTGGACGAGAATAAGCCTAGGGAGGACGAAAATGACCTAAATGTTCAACCAATGACACAAATGTACTTATTGGATGCACAAGATTGGTTAAAAAACCTAATTGGACGAGAATAAGCAATGGGAGGACGAAAATGACCTAAATGTTCAACCAATGACACAAAATCACTTATTGGATGCACAAGATTGGTTAAAAACCCTAATTGGAAGAGAATCAGCCTAGGGAGGACAAAAATAACCTAAATACTCAACCAATGACACAAAATCACTTATTGGATGCACAAGATTGGTTAAAAACCCTAATTGGACGAGAATAAGCCTTGGGAGGACGAAAATGACCTAAATGTTCAACCAATGGCATAAAATCACTTATTGGATGCACAAGATTGGTTAAAAACCCTAATTGGACGAGAATAAGCCTTGGGAGGACGAAAATGACCTAAATGTTCAACCAATGGCATAAAATCACTTATTGGATGCACAAGATTGGTTAAAAACCCTAGTTGGACGAGAATAAGCCTAGGGAGTACGAAAATGACGTAAATGTTCAACCAATGACACAAAATCACTTATTGGATGCACAAGATTGGTTAAAAACCTTAATTGGACGAGAATAAGACTAGGGAGGACGAAAAATGACCTAAATGTTGAATCAATGACACAAAATCACTTATTGGATCCTCAAGATTGGTTAGATACCCTAATTGGACGAGAATAAGCCTAGGGAGGACGAAAATTACCTAAATGTTCAACCAATGACACAAAATCACTTATTGGATGCACAAGATTTGTTAAAAACCCTAATTGGATGAGAATAAGCCTAGGGAGGACGAAAATGACCTAAATGTTCAACCAATGAAACAAATGTACTTATTGGATGCACAAGATTGGTTAAAAACCCTAATTGGAGGAGAATAAGCCTTGGGAGGACGAAAATGACCTAAATGTTCAACCAATGGCATAAAATCACTTATTGGATGCACAAGATTGGTTATAAACCCTAGTTGGACGAGAATAAGCCTAGGGAGTACGAAAATGACCTAAATGTTCAACCAATGACACAAAATCACTTATTGGATGCACAAGATTTGTTAAAAACCCTAATTGGATGAGAATAAGCCTAGGGAGGACGAAAATGACCTAAATGTTCAACCAATGACACAAATGTACTTATTGGATGCACAAGATTGGTTAAAAACCCTAATTGGACGAGAATAAGCCTTGGGAGGATGAAAATGACCTAAATGTTCAACCAATGACACAAAATCACTTATTGGATGCACAAGATTGGTTAAAAACCCTAATTGGACGAGAATAAACCTAAGGAGGACGAAAATGACCTAAATGTTCAACCAATGACACAAATGTACTTATTGGATGCACAAGATTGGTTAAAAACCCTAATTGGACTAGAATAAGCCTAGGGAGGACGAAAATGACCTAAATGTTCAACCAATGGCACAAAATCACTTATTGGATGCACAAGATTGGTTAAAAACCCTAATTGGATGAGAATAAGCCTTGGGAGATCCAAAATGACCTAAATGTTCAACCAATTACACAAATGTACTTATTGGATGCACAAGATTGGTTAAAAACCCTAATTGGACGAGAATAAGCCTAGGGAGGTCGAAAATGACCTAAATGTTCAACCAATGACACAAATGTACTTATTGGATGCACAAGATTGGTTAAAAACCCTAATTGGACGAGAATAAGCCTTGGGAGGATGAAAATGACCTAAATGTTCAACCAATGACACAAAATCACTTATTGGATGCACAAGATTGGTTAAAAACCCTAATTGGACGAGAATAAACCTAGGGAGGACGAAAATGACCTAAATGTTCAACCAATGACACAAATGTACTTATTGGATGCACAAGATTGGTTAAAAACCCTAATTGGACGAGAATAAGCCTAGGGAGGACGAAAATGACCCAAATGTTTAACCAATGACACAAATGTACTTATTGGATGCACAAGATTGGTTAAAAACCCTAATTGGACGAGAATAAGCCTAGGGAGGACGAAAATGACCTAAATGTTCAACCAATGACACAAATGTACTTATTGGATGCACAAGATTGGTTAAAAACCCTAATTGAACGTGAATAAGCCTTGGGAGGACGAAAATGACATAAATGTTCAACCAATGACACAAATGTACTTATTGGATGCACAAGATTGGTTAAAAACCCTAATTGGACGAGAATAAGCCTTGGGAGGACGAAAATGACCTAAATGTTTAACCAATGACACAAATGTACTTATTGGATGCACAAGATTGGTTAAAAACCCTAATTGGACGAGAATAAGCCTTGGGAGGACGAAAATGACCTAAATGTTCAACCAACGACACAAAATCACTTCTTGGATGCACAAGATTGGTTAAAAACCCTAATTGGACGAGAATAAGCGTTGGGAGGACGAAAATGACCTAAATGTTCAACCAATGACACAAAATCACTTATTGGATGCACAAGATTGGTTAAAAACCCTAATTGGACGAGAATAAGCTTTTGGAGGACATAAATGACCTAAATGTTCAACCAATGACACAAATGTACTTATTGGATCCACAAGATTGGTTAAAAGCCCTAATTGTCGAGAATAAGCCTTGGGAGGACGAAAATGACCTAAATGTTCAACCAATGGCACAAAATCACTTATTGGATGCACAAGATTGGTTAAAAACCCTAATTGGACGAGAATAAGCCTTGGGAGGACGAAAATGACCTAAATGTTTAACCAATGACACAAATGTACTTATTGGATGCACAAGATTGGTTAAAAACCCTAATTGGACGAGAATAAGCCTTGGGAGGACGAAAATGACCTAAATGTTTAACCAATGACACAAATGTACTTATTGGATGCACAAGATTGGTTAAAAACCCTAATTGGACGAGAATAAGCCTTGGGAGGACGAAAACCACCTAAATGTTCAACCAATGACACAAATGTACTTATTGGATGCACAAGATTGGTTAAAAACCCTAATTGGACGAGAATAAGCCTTGGGAGGACGAAAATGACCTAAATGTTCAACCAATGACACAAATCACTTATTGGATGCAAAAGATTGGTTGAAAACCCTAATTGGATGAGAATAATTCTTGGGAGGACAAAAATGACCTAAATGTTTAACCAATGACACAAAATCACTTATTGGATGCACAAGATTGGTTAAAAACCCTAATTGGACGAGAATAAGCCTTGGGAGGACGAAAATGACCTAAATGTTCAACCAATGACACAAAATCACTTATTTGATGCACAAGATTTGTTAAAAACCCTAATTGGACGAGAATAAGCTTAGGGAGGACGAAAATGACCTAAATGTTCAACCAATGACACAAATGTACTTATTGGATGCACAAGATTGGTTAAAAAACCTAATTGGACGAGAATAAGCAATGGGAGGACGAAAATGACCTAAATGTTCAACCAATGACACAAATGTACTTATTGGATGCACAAGATTGGTTAAAAAACCTAATTGGACGAGAATAAGCAATGGGAGGACGAAAATGACCTAAATGTTCAACCAATGACACAAAATCACTTATTGGATGCACAATATTGGTTAAAAACCCTAATTGGAAGAGAATCAGCCTAGGGAGGACAAAAATAACCTAAATACTCAACCAATGACACAAAATCACTTATTGGATGCACAAGATTGGTTAAAAACCCTAATTGGACGAGAATAAGCCTTGGGAGGACGAAAATGACCTAAATGTTCAACCAATAGCATAAAATCACTTATTGGATGCACAAGATTGGTTAAAAACCCTAATTGGACGAGAATAAGCCTTGGGAGGACGAAAATGACCTAAATGTTCAACCAATGGCATAAAATCACTTATTGGATGCACAAGATTGGTTAAAAACCCTAGTTGGACGAGAATAAGCCTAGGGAGTACGAAAATGACCTAAATGTTCAACCAATGACACAAAATCACTTATTGGATGCACAAGATTGGTTAAAAACCTTAATTGGACGAGAATAAGACTAGGGAGGACGAAAAATGACCTAAATGTTGAATCAATGACACAAAATCACTTATTGGATCCTCAAGATTGGTTAGATACCCTAATTGGATGAGAATAAGCCTAGGGAGGACGAAAATTACCTAAATGTTCAACCAATGACACAAAATCACTTATTGGATGCACAAGATTGGTTAAAAACCCTAATTGGACGAGAATAAGCCTAGGGAGGACGAAAATGACTTAAATGTTCAACCAATGACACAAAAATCACTTATTCGATGCACAAGATTGGCTGAAAACCTTAATTGGACGAAAATGACCTAAATGTTCAACCAATGACACAAAATCACTTATTGGATGCACAAGATTGGTTAAAAACCCTAATTGGACGAGAATAAGCCTTGGTAGAATGAAAATAACCTAAATGTTAAACCAATGTCACAAAATCACTTATTGGATGCATAATATTGGTTAAAAACCCTAATTGGACGATAATAAGCCTTGGGAGGACGAAAATGACCTAAATGTTCAACCAATGACACAAATGTACTTATTGGGTGCACAAGATTGGTTAAAAACCCTAATTGGACGAGAATAAGCCTTGGGAGGACGAAAATGACCTAAATGTTCAACCAATGACACAAATGTACTTATTGGATGCACAAGATTGGTTAAAAACCCTAATTGGACGAGAAGAAAACTTGGGAGGACGAAAATGACCTTAATGTTCAACCAATGACACAAATGTACTTATTGGATGCACAAGATTGGTTAAAAACCCTAATTGGACGAGAATAAGCCTTGGGAGGACGAAAATGACCTAAATGTTCAACCAATGACACAAATGTACTTATTGGATGCACAAGATTGGTTAAAAACCCTAATTGGAGGAGAATAAGCCTAGGGAGGACGAAAATGACCTAAATGTTCAGCCAATGACACAAATGTACTTATTGGATGCACAAGATTGGTTAAAAACCCTAATTGGACGAGAATAAGCCTTGGGAGGACGAAAATGACCTAAATGTTCAACCAATGACACAAATGCACTTATTGGATGCACAAGATTGGTTAAAAACCCTAATTGGACGAGAATAAGCCTAGGGAGGATGAAAATGACCTAAATGTTCAACCAATGACACAAAATCACTTATTGGATGCACAAGATTGGTTAAAAACCCTAATTGGACGAGAATAAACCTAGGGAGGACGAAAATGACCTAAATGTTCAACCAATGACACAAATGTACTTATTGGATGCACAAGATTGGTTAAAAACCCTAATTGGACGAGAATAAGCCTAGGGAGGACGAAAATGACCCAAATGTTTAACCAATGACACAAATGTACTTATTGGATGCACAAGATTGGTTAAAAACCCTAATTGGACGAGAATAAGCCTAGGGAGGACGAAAATGACCTAAATGTTCAACCAATGACACAAATGTACTTATTGGATGCACAAGATTGGTTAAAAACCCTAATTGGACGAGAATAAGCTAAGGGAGGACGAAAATGACCTAAATGTTCAACAAATGACACAAAATCACCTATTGGATGCACAAGATTGGTTAAAAACCCTAATTGGACGAGAATAAGCCTAGGGAGGACGAAAATGACCTAAATGTTCAACCAATGACACAAAATCACTTATTGGATGCACAAGATTGGTTAAAAACCCTAATTGGACGAGAATAAGCCTAGGGAGGACGAAAATGACCTAAATGTTCAACCAATGACACAAAATCACTTATTCGATGTACAAGATTGGTTAAAAACCCTAATTGGACGAGAATAAGCCTTGGGAGGACGAAAATGACCTAAATGTTCAACCAATGACACAAAATCACTTATTGGATGCATAAGATTGGTTAAAAACCCTAATTGGACGAGAATAAGCCTTGGGAGGACGAAAATGACCTAAATGTTCAACCAATGACACAAATGTACTTATTTGATGCACAAGATTGGTTAACAAACCTAATTGGACGTGAACAAGCCTTGGGAGGACGAAAATGACCTAAATGTTCAACTAATTACACAAAATTACTTATTGGATGCACAAGATTGGTTAAAAACCCTAATTGGACGAGAATAAGCCTTGGGAGGACGAAAATGACCTAAATGTTCAACCGATGGCATAAAATCACTTATTGGATGCACAAGATTGGTTAAAAACCCTAGTTGGACGAGAAGAAGCCTAGGGAGTACGAAAATGACCTAAATGTTCAACCAATGACACAAAATCACTTATAGGATGCACAAGATTTGTTAAAAACCCTAATTGGATGAGAATAAGCCTAGGGAGGACGAAAATGACCTAAATGTTCAACCAATGACACAAATTTACTTATTGGATGCCCAAGATTGGTTAGAAACCCTAATTGGACGAGAATAAGCCTAGGGAGGACGAAAATGACCTAAATGTTCAACCAATGGCATAAAATCACTTATTGGATGCACAAGATTGGTTAAAAACCCTAGTTGGACGAGAAGAAGCCTAGGGAGTACGAAAATGACCTAAATGTTCAACTAATGACACAAAATCACTTATTGGATGCACAAGATTGGTTAAAAACCATAATTGGACGAGAATAAGACTTGGGAGGACGAAAATGACCTAAATGTTCAACCAATGACACAATTGTACTTATTGGATGCACAAGATTGGTTAAAAACCCTAGTTGGACGAGAATAAGCCTTGGGAGGACGAAAATGACCTAAATGTTCAACCAATGACACAAAATCACTTATTTGATGCACAAGATTTGTTAAAAACCCTAATTGGACGAGCATAAGCCTAGGGAGGACGAAAATGACCTAAATGTTCAACCAATGACACAAATGTACTTATTGGATGCACAAGATTGGTTAAAAAACCTAATTGGACGAGAATAAGCAATGGGAGGACGAAAATGACCTAAATGTTCAACCAATGACACAAAATCACTTATTGGATGCACAAGATTGGTTAAAAACCCTAATTGGAAGAGAATCAGCCTAGGGAGGACAAAAATAACCTAAATACTCAACCAATGACACAAAATCACTTATTGGATGCACAAGATTGGTTAAAAACCCTAATTGGACGAGAATAAGCCTTGGGAGGACGAAAATGACCTAAATGTTCAACCAATGGCATAAAATCACTTATTGGATGCACAAGATTGGTTAAAAACCCTAATTGGACGAGAATAAGCCTTGGGAGGACGAAAATGACCTAAATGTTCAACCAATGGCATAAAATCACTTATTGGATGCACAAGATTGGTTAAAAACCCTAGTTGGACGAGAATAAGCCTAGGGAGTACGAAAATGACGTAAATGTTCAACCAATGACACAAAATCACTTATTGGATGCACAAGATTGGTTAAAAACCTTAATTGGACGAGAATAAGACTAGGGAGGACGAAAAATGACCTAAATGTTGAATCAATGACACAAAATCACTTATTGGATCCTCAAGATTGGTTAGATACCCTAATTGGACGAGAATAAGCCTAGGGAGGACGAAAATTACCTAAATGTTCAACCAATGACACAAAATCACTTATTGGATGCACAAGATTGGTTAAACACCCTAATTGGACGAGAATAAGCCTAGGGAGGACGAAAATGACCTAAATGTTCAACCAATGACACAAAAATCACTTATTCGATGCACAAGATTGGGTGAAAACCTTAATTGGACGAAAATGACCTAAATGTTCAACCAATGACACAAAATCACTTATTGGATGCACAAGATTGGTTAAAAACCCTAATTGGACGAGAATAAGCCTTGGTAGAATGAAAATAACCTAAATGTTAAACCAATGACACAAAATCACTTATTGGATGCATAACATTGGTTAAAAACTCTAATTGGACGATAATAAGCCTTGGGAGGACGAAAATGACCTAAATGTTCAACCAAAGACACAAATGTACTTATTGGGTGCACAAGATTGGTTAAAAACCCTAATTGGACGAGAATAAGCCTTGGGAGGACGAAAATGACCTAAATGTTCAACCAATGGCATAAAATCAATTATTGGATGCATAAGATTGGTTAAAAACCCTAATTGGATGAGAATAAGCCTAGGGAGTACGAAAATGACCTAAATGTTCATCCAATGACACAATATCACTTATTGGATGCACAAGATTGGTTAAAAACCCTAATTGGACGAGAATAAGCCTAGGGAGGACGAAAATGACCTAAATGTTCAACCAATAACACAAATGTACTTATTGGATGCACAAGATTGGTTAAAAACCCTAATTGGACGAGAATAAGCCTTGGTAGGACGAAAATGACCTAAATGTTCAACTAACGACACAAAATCACTTATTGAATAGACAAGATTGGTTAAAAACCCTAATTGGACGAGAATAAGCCTAGGGAGGACGAAAATGACCTAAATGTTAAACCAATGACACAAAATCACTTATTGGATGCACAAGATTGGTTAAAAACCCTAATTGGACAATAATAAGCCTTGGGAGGACGAAAATGACCTAAATGTTCAACCAATGACACAAATGTACTTATTGGATGCACAAGATTGGTTAAAAACCCTAATTGGACGAGAATAAGCCTAGGGAGGACGAAAATGACCTAAATGTTAACCAATGACACAAATGTACTTATTGGATGCACAAGATTGGTTAAAAACCCTAATTGGACGAGAATAAGCCTTGGGAGGACGAAAATGACCTAAATGTTCAACCAATGACACAAATGTACTTATTGGATGCACAAGATTGGTTAAAAACCCTAATTGGAGGAGAATAAGCCTAGGGAGGACGAAAATGACCTAAATGTTCAGCCAATGACACAAATGTACTTATTGGATGCACAAGATTGGTTAAAAACCCTAATTGGACGAGAATAAGCCTTGGGAGGACGAAAATGACCTAAATGTTCAACCAATGACACAAATTTACTTATTGGATGCACAAGATTGGTTAAAAACCCTAATTGGACGAGAATAAGCCTTGGGAGGACGAAAATGAACTAAATGTTCAACCAATGACACAAATGTACTTATTGGATGCACAAGATTGGTTAAAAACCCTAATTGGACGAGAATAAGCATTGGGAGGACGAAAATGACCTAAATGTTCAACCAATGACACAAAATCACTTATTGGATGCACAAGATTGGTTAAAAACCCTAATTGGACGATAATAAGCTTTGGGAGGACGAAAATGACCTAAATGTTCAACCAATGACACAAATGTACTTATTGGATGCACAAGATTGGTTAAAAACCCTAATTGGACGAGAATAAGCCTTGGGAGGACGAAAATGACCTAAATGTTCAACCAATGACACAAATGTACTTATTGGATGCACAAGATTGGTTAAAAACACTAATTGGACGAGAATAAGGCTATGGAGGACGAAAATGACCTAAATGTTCAACTAATGACAGAAAATCACTTATTGGATGCACAAGATTGGTTAAAAACCCTAATTGGACGAGAATAAGCCTTGGGAGGACGAAAATGACCTAAATGTTCAACCAATGACACAAATGTACTTATTGGATGCACAAGATTGGTTAAAAACCCTAATTGGAGGAGAATAAGCCTTGGGAGGGCGAAAATGACCTAAATGTTCAACCAATAAAACAAATGTACTTATTGGATGCACAAGATTGGTTAAAAACCCTAATTGGACGAGAATAAGCCTTGGGAGGACGAAAATGACCTTAATGTTCAATCAATGACACAAATGTACTTATTGGATGCACCAGATTGGTTAAAAACCCTAATTGGACGAGAATAAGCCTTGGGAGGACGAAAATGACCTAAATGTTCAACCAATGACACAATATCACTTATTGGATGCAGAAGATTGGTTAAAAACCCTAATTGGACGAGAATAAGCCTTGGGAGGACGAAAATGACCTAAATGTTCAACCAATGACACAAATGTACTTATTGGATGCACAAGATTGGTTAAAAACCCTAATTGGACGAGAATAAGCCTTGCGAGGACGAAAATGACCTAAATGTTCAACCAATGACCCAAAATCACTTATTTGATGCACAAGATTGGTTAAAAACCCTAATTGGACGAGAATAAGCCTTGGGAGGACGAAAATGACCTAAATGTTCAACCAATGACACAAATGTACTTATTGGATGCACAAGATTGGTTAAAAACCCTAATTGGAGGAGAATAAGCCTAGGGACGACGAAAATGACCTAAATGTTCAACCAATGACACAAATGTACTTATTGGATGCACAAGATTGGTTAAAAATCCTAATTGGACGAAAATAAGCTTAGAGAGGACGAAAATGGCCTAAATGTTCAACCAATGAAACAAAATCACTTATTGGATGCACAAGATTGGTTAAAAACCCTAATTGGACGAGAATAAGCCTAGGGATGACAAAAATGACTTAAATGTTCAACCAATGACACAAAATCACTTGTTAGATGCACAAGATTGGTTAAAAACCCTAATTGGACGAGAATAAGCCTTGGGAGGACGAAAATGACCTAAATGTTCAACCAATGACACAAATGTACTTATTGGATGCACAAGATTGGTTAAAAACCCTAATTGGAGGAGAATAAGCCTAGGGAGGACGAAAATGACATAAATGTTCAACCAATGACTCAAAATCACTTATTGGATGCACAATATTGGTTAAAAACCCTAATTGGACGACCAAAAGCTTTGGGAGGTCGAAAATGACCTAAATGTTCAACCAATGACACAAATGTACTTATTGGATGCACAAGATTTGTTAAAAACCCTAATTGGACGAGAATAAGACTTCGGAGGACGAAAATGACCTAAATGTTCAACCAATGACACAAAATCACTTATTGGATGCACAAGATTGGTTAAAAACCCTAATTGGACGAGAATAAGCCTTGGGAGGACGAAAATGACCTAAATGTTCAACCAATGACACAAATGTACTTATTGGATGCACAAGATTGGTTAAAAACCCTAATTGGAGGAGAATAAGCCTAGGGAGGATAAAAATGACCTAAATGTTCAACCAATGGCACAAAATCACTTATTGGATGCACAAGATTGGTTAAAAACACTAATTGGACGAGAATAAGCCTAGGGAGGACGAAAATGACCTAAATGTTCAACCAATGACTCAAAATCACTTATTGGATGCACAAGATTGGTTAAAAACCCTTATTGGAGGAGAATAAGCCTTGGGAGGTCGAAAATGACCTAAATGTTCAACCAATGACACAAATGTACTTATTGGATGCACAAGATTGGTTAAAAACCCTAATTGGACGAGAATAAGCCTAGGGAGGACGAAAATGACCTAAATGTTCAACCAATGACACAAAATCACTTATTGGATGCACTAGATTGGTTTAAAAGCCTAATTGGACGAGAATAAGCCTTGGGAGGACGAAAATGACCTAAATGTTCAACCAATGACACAAATGTACTTATTGGATCCACAAGATTGGTTAAAAACCCTAATTGGACGAGAATAAGCGTAGGGAGGACGAAAATGACCTAAATGTTCAACCAATGACACAAATGTACTTATTGGATGCACAAGATTGGTTAAAATCCCTAATTGGACGAGAATAAGCCTTGGGAGGACCAAAATGACCTTAATGTTCAACAAATGACACAAAATCACTTATTGGATGCACAAGATTGGTTAAAAACCCTAATCGGACGAGAATAAGCATTTGTAGGACGAAAATGACCTAAATGTTCAACCAATGACACAAATGTACTTATTGGATGCACAAGATAGGTCAAAAACCCTAATTGGATGAGAATAAGCCTAGGGAGGACAAACATGACCTAAATGTTCAACCAATGACACAAAATCACTTATTGGATGCGCTAGAATGGTTAAAAACCCTAATTGGACGAGAATAAGCCTTGGGAGGACGAAAATGACCTAAATGTTTAACCAATGACACAAATGTACTTATTGGATGCACAAGATTGGTTAAAAACCCTAATTGGACGAGAATAAGCCTAGGGAGGACGAAAATGACCTAAATGTTCAACCAATGACACAAATGTACTTATTGGATGCACAAGATTGGTTAAAGACCCTAATTGGACGAGAATAAGCCTAGGGAGGACGAAAATGACCTAAATGTTCAACCAATGACACAAAATCACTTATTGGATGCACAAGATTGGTTAAAAACCCTAATTGGACGAGAATAAGCCTTGGTAGAACGAAAATAACCTAAATGTTAAACCAATGACACAAAATCACTTATTGGATGCATAAGATTGGTTAAAAACCCTAATTGGACGATAATAAGCCTTGGGAGGACGAAAATGACCTAAATGATCAACCAATGACACAAATGTACTAATTGGATGCACAAGATTGGTTAAAAACCCTAATTGGACGAGAATAAGCCTTGTGAGGACGAAAATGACCTAAATGTTCAACCAATGGCATAAAATCACTTATTGGATGCACAAGATTGGTTAAAAACCCTAGTTGGACGAGAATAAGCCTAGGGAGTACGAAAATGACCTAAATGTTCAACCAATGACACAAAATCACTTATTGGATGCACAAGATTTGTTAAAAACCCTAATTGGATGAGAATAAGCCTAGGGAGGACGAAAATGACCTAAATGTTCAACCAATGACACAAATGTACTTATTGGATGCCCAAGATTGGTTAGAAACCCTAATTGGACGAGAATAAGCCTAGGGAGGACGAAAATGACCTAAATGTTCAACCAATGGCATAAAATCACTTATTGGATGCACAAGATTGGTTAAAAACCCTAGATGGACGAGAAGAAGCGTAGGGAGTACGAAAATGACCTAAATGTTCAACTAATGACACAAAATCACTTATTGGATGCACAAGATTGGTTAAAAACCATAATTGGACGAGAATAAGACTTGGGAGGACGAAAATGACCTAAATGTTCAACCAATGACACAATTGTACTTATTGGATGCACAAGATTGGTTAAAAACCCTAGTTGGACGAGAATAAGCCTTGGGAGGATGAAAATGACCTAAATGTTCAACCAATGACACAAAATCACTTATTTGATGCACAAGATTTGTTAAAAACCCTAATTGGACGAGCATAAGCCTAGGGAGGACGAAAATGACCTAAATGTTCAACCAATGACACAAATGTACTTATTGGATGCACAAGATTGGTTAAAAAACCTAATTGGACGAGAATAAGCAATGGGAGGACGAAAATGACCTAAATGTTCAACCAATGACACAAAATCACTTATTGGATGCACAAGATTGGTTAAAAACCCTAATTGGAAGAGAATCAGCCTAGGGAGGACAAAAATAACCTAAATACTCAACCAATGACACAAAATCACTTATTGGATGCACAAGATTGGTTAAAAACCCTAATTGGACGAGAATAAGCCTTGGGAGGACGAAAATGACCTAAATGTTCAACCAATGGCATATAATCACTTATTGGATGCACAAGATTGGTTAAAAACCCTAATTGGACGAGAATAAGCCTTGGGAGGACGAAAATGACCTAAATGTTCAACCAATGGCATAAAATCACTTATTGGATGCACAAGATTGGTTAAAAACCCTAGTTGGACGAGAATAAGCCTAGGGAGTACGAAAATGACCTAAATGTTCAACCAATGACACAAAATCACTTATTGGATGCACAAGATTGGTTAAAAACCTTAATTGGACGAGAATAAGACTAGGGAGGACGAAAAATGTCCTAAATGTTGAATCAATGACACAAAATCACTTATTGGATCCTCAAGATTGGTTAGATACCCTAATTGGATGAGAATAAGCCTAGGGAGGACGAAAATTACCTAAATGTTCAACCAATGACACAAAATCACTTATTGGATGCACAAGATTGGTTAAAAACCCTAATTGGATGAGAATAAGCCTAGGGAGGACGAAAATGACCTAAATGTTCAACCAATGACACAAAAATCACTTATTCGATGCACAAGATTGGGTGAAAACCTTAATTGGACGAAAATGACCTAAATGTTCAACCAATGACACAAAATCACTTATTGGATGCACAAGATTGGTTAAAAACCCTAATTGGACGAGAATAAGCCTTGGTAGAATGAAAATAACCTAAATGTTAAACCAATGTCACAAAATCACTTATTGGATGCATAACATTGGTTAAAAACCCTAATTGGACGATAATAAGCTTTGGGAGGACGAAAATGACCTAAATGTTCAACCAATGACACAAATGTACTTATTGGGTGCACAAGATTGGTTAAAAACCCTAATTGGACGAGAATAAGCCTTGGGAGGACGAAAATGACCTAAATGTTCAACCAATGGCATAAAATCAATTATTGGATGCACAAGATTGGTTAAAAACCCTAATTGGATGAGAATAAGCCTAGGGAGTACGAAAATGACCTAAATGTTCATCCAATGACACAATATCACTTATTGGATGCACAAGATTGGTTAAAAACCCTAATTGGACGAGAATAAGCCTAGGGAGGACGAAAATGACCTAAATGTTCAACCAATAACACAAATGTACTTATTGGATGCACAAGATTGGTTAAAAACCCTAATTGGACGAGAATTAGCCTAGGGAGGACGAAAATGACCTAAATGTTCAACCAATGACACAAATGCACTTATTGGATGCACAAGATTGGTTAAAAACCCTAATTGGACGAGAATAAGCCTAGGGAGGACGAAAATGACCTAAATGTTCAACCAATGACACAAAATCACTTATTGGATGCACAAGTTTGGTTAAAAACCCTAATTGGACGAGAATAAGCCTAGGGAGGACGAAAATGACCTAAATGTTCAACCAATGACACAAAATCACTTATTGGATGCACAAGATTGGTTAAACACCCTAATTGGACGAGAATAAGCCTAGGGAGGACGAAAATGACCTAAATGTTCAACCAATGACACAAAAATCACTTATTCGATGCACAAGATTGGGTGAAAACCTTAATTGGACGAAAATGACCTAAATGTTCAACCAATGACACAAAATCACTTATTGGATGCACAAGATTGGTTAAAAACCCTAATTGGACGAGAATAAGCCTTGGTAGAATGAAAATAACCTAAATGTTAAACCAATG
>JBBPBP010000191.1:143231-197364 GCA_037974735.1 Cicer chorassanicum
AAACCCTAATTGGACGATAATAAGCTTTGGGAGGACGAAAATGACCTAAATGTTCAACCAATGACACAAATGTACTTATTGGGTGCACAAGATTGGTTAAAAACCCTAATTGGACGAGAATAAGCCTTGGGAGGACGAAAATGACCTAAATGTTCAACCAATGGCATAAAATCAATTATTGGATGCACAAGATTGGTTAAAAACCCTAATTGGATGAGAATAAGCCTAGGGAGTACGAAAATGACCTAAATGTTCATCCAATGACACAATATCACTTATTGGATGCACAAGATTGGTTAAAAACCCTAATTGGACGAGAATAAGCCTAGGGAGGACGAAAATGACCTAAATGTTCAACCAATAACACAAATGTACTTATTGGATGCACAAGATTGGTTAAAAACCCTAATTGGACGAGAATAAGCCTTGGTAGGACGAAAATGACCTAAATGTTCAACTAACGACACAAAATCACTTATTGAATAGACAAGATTGGTTAAAAACCCTAATTGGACGAGAATAAGCCTAGGGAGGACGAAAATGACCTAAATGTTAAACCAATGACACAAAATCACTTATTGGATGCACAAGATTGGTTAAAAACCCTAATTGGACAATAATAAGCCTTGGGAGGACGAAAATGACCTAAATGTTCAACCAATGACACAAATGTACTTATTGGATGCACAAGATTGGTTAAAAACCCTAATTGGACGAGAATAAGCCTTGGGAGGACTAAAATGACCTAAATGTTCAACCAATGGCATAAAATCACTTATTGGATGCACAAGATTGGTTAAAAAACCTAATTGGATGAGAATAAGCCTAGGGAGTACGAAAATGACCTAAATGTTCAACCAACGACACAAAATCACTTATTGGATGCACAATATTGGTTAAAAACCCTAATTGGACGAGAATAAGCCTAGGGAGGACGAAAATAACCTAAATGTTCAACCAATAACACAAACGTACTTATTGGATGCACAAGATTGGTTAAATACCCTAATTGGACGAGAATAAGCATTGGTAGGACGAAAATGACCTAAATGTTCAACTAACGACACAAAATCACTTATTAGATGCACAAGATTGGTTAAAAACCCTAATTGGACGAGAATAAGCCTAGGGAGGACGAAAATGACCTAAATGTTCAACCAATGACACAAATGTACTTATTGGATGCCCAAGATTGGTTAGAAACCCTAATTGGACGAGAATAAGCCTAGGGAGGACGAAAATGACCTAAATGTTCAACCAATGGCATAAAATCACTTATTGGATGCACAAGATTGGTTAAAAACCCTAGATGGACGAGAAGAAGCGTAGGGAGTACGAAAATGACCTAAATGTTCAACTAATGACACAAAATCACTTATTGGATGCACAAGATTGGTTAAAAACCATAATTGGACGAGAATAAGACTTGGGAGGACGAAAATGACCTAAATGTTCAACCAATGACACAATTGTACTTATTGGATGCACAAGATTGGTTAAAAACCCTAGTTGGACGAGAATAAGCCTTGGGAGGACGAAAATGACCTAAATGTTCAACCAATGACACAAAATCACTTATTTGATGCACAAGATTTGTTAAAAACCCTAATTGGACGAGAATAAGCTTAGGGAGGACGAAAATGACCTAAATGTTCAACCAATGACACAAATGTACTTATTGGATGCACAAGATTGGTTAAAAAACCTAATTGGACGAGAATAAGCAATGGGAGGACGAAAATGACCTAAATGTTCAACCAATGACACAAAATCACTTATTGGATGCACAAGATTGGTTAAAAACCCTAATTGGAAGAGAATCAGCCTAGGGAGGACAAAAATAACCTAAATACTCAACCAATGACACAAAATCACTTATTGGATGCACAAGATTGGTTAAAAACCCTAATTGGACGAGAATAAGCCTTGGGAGGACGAAAATGACCTAAATGTTCAACCAATGGCATAAAATCACTTATTGGATGCACAAGATTGGTTAAAAACCCTAATTGGACGAGAATAAGCCTTGGGAGGACGAAAATGACCTAAATGTTCAACCAATGGCATAAAATCACTTATTGGATGCACAAGATTGGTTAAAAACCCTAGTTGGACGAGAATAAGCCTAGGGAGTACGAAAATGACGTAAATGTTCAACCAATGACACAAAATCACTTATTGGATGCACAAGATTGGTTAAAAACCTTAATTGGACGAGAATAAGACTAGGGAGGACGAAAAATGACCTAAATGTTGAATCAATGACACAAAATCACTTATTGGATCCTCAAGATTGGTTAGATACCCTAATTGGACGAGAATAAGCCTAGGGAGGACGAAAATTACCTAAATGTTCAACCAATGACACAAAATCACTTATTGGATGCACAAGATTTGTTAAAAACCCTAATTGGATGAGAATAAGCCTAGGGAGGACGAAAATGACCTAAATGTTCAACCAATGAAACAAATGTACTTATTGGATGCACAAGATTGGTTAAAAACCCTAATTGGAGGAGAATAAGCCTTGGGAGGACGAAAATGACCTAAATGTTCAACCAATGGCATAAAATCACTTATTGGATGCACAAGATTGGTTATAAACCCTAGTTGGACGAGAATAAGCCTAGGGAGTACGAAAATGACCTAAATGTTCAACCAATGACACAAAATCACTTATTGGATGCACAAGATTTGTTAAAAACCCTAATTGGATGAGAATAAGCCTAGGGAGGACGAAAATGACCTAAATGTTCAACCAATGACACAAATGTACTTATTGGATGCACAAGATTGGTTAAAAACCCTAATTGGACGAGAATAAGCCATGGGAGGACGAAAATGACCTAAATGTTCAACCAATGACACAAAATAACTTATTGGATGCACAAGATTGGTTAAAAACCCTAATTGGACGAGAATAAGCCTTGGGAGGACGAAAATGACCTAAATGTTCAACCAATGACACAAATGTAGTTATTGGATGCACAAGATTGGTTAAAAACCCTAATTGGACGAGAATAAGCCTAGGGAGGACGAAAATGACCTAAATGTTCAACCAATGACACGAAATCACTTATTGTATGCACAAGATTGGTTAAAAACCCTAATTGGACGAGAATAAGCCTTGGGAGGACGAAAATGACCTAAATGTTCAACCAATGACACAAATGTACTTATTGGATGCACAAGATTGGTTAAAAACCCTAATTGGAGGAGAATAAGCCTTGGGAGGACGAAAATGACCTAAATGTTAAACCAATGACACAAAAACACTTATTGTATGCACAAGATTGGTTTAAATCCGTAATTGGACCAGAATAAGCCTTGGGATGACGAAAATGACCTAAATGTTCAACCAATGACACAAAATCACTTATTGTATGCACAAGATTGGTTAAAATCCCTAATTGGACCAGAATAAGCCTTGGGATGACGAAAATGACCTAAATGTTCAACCAATGACACAAAATCACTTATTGTATGCACAAGATTGGTTAAAATCCCTAATTGGACGAGAATAAGCCTTGGGATGACGAAAATGACCTAAATGTTCAACCAATGACACAAATGTACTTATTGGATGCACAAGATTGGTTAAAAACCCTAATTGGACGAGAATAAGCCTAGGGAGGACGAAAATGACCTAAATGTAAAACCAATAACACAAAATCACTTATTGTATGCACAAGATTGGTTAAAATCCCTAATTGGACGAGAATAAGCCTTGGGAGGACGAAAATTACCTAAATGTTCAACCAATGACACAAAATCACTTATTGGAAGCACAAGATTGGTTAAAAACCCTAATTGGACGAGAATAAGCTTTGGGAGGACGAAAATGACCTAAATGTTCAACCAATGACACAAAATCACTTATTGGATGCACAAGATTGGTTAAAAACCCTAGTTGGACGAGGCTAAGCCTTAGGAGGACGAAAATGACCTAAATGTTCAACCAATGACACAAAATCACTTATTGGATGCACAAGATTGGTTAAAAACCCTAATTGGACGAGAATAAGCCTTGGGAGGACGAAAATGACCTAAATGTTCAACCAATGACACAAAATCACTTATTGGATGCACAAGATTGGTTAAAAACCCTAATTGGACGAGAATAAGCCTTGGAGGACGAAAATGACCAAAATGTTCAACCAATGACACATAATCACTTATTGGATGCACAAGATTGGTAAAAAAACCCTAATTGGACGAGAATAAGCCTAGGGAGGACGAAAATGACCTAAATGGTCAACCAATGACACAAAATCACTTATTGGATGCACAAGATTGGTTAAAAACCCTAATTGGACGAGAATAAGCCTTGGGAGGACGAAAATGACCTAAATGTTCAACCAATGACACAAAATAACTTATTGGATGCACAAGATTGGTTAAAAACCCTAATTGGACGAGTATAAGCCTTGGGAAAACAAAAATGACCTAAATGTTCAACCAATGACACAAAATCACTTATTGGATGCACAAGATTGGTTAAAAACTCTAATTGGACGAGAATAAGCCTTGGGAGGACGAAAATGACCTAAATGTTCAACCAATGACACAAATGTACTTATTTGATGCACAAGATTGGTTAACAACCCTAATTGGACGAGAATAAGCCTTGGGAGGACACAAATGACCTAAATGTTCAACCAATGACACAAATGTACTTATTGGATGCACAAGATTGGTTAAAAACCCTAATTGGACGAGAATAAGCCTAGGGAGGACGGAAATGACCTAAATGTTCAACCAATGACACAAATGTACTTATTGGATGCACAAGATTGGTTAAAAACCCTAATTGGACGAGAATAAGCCTTGGGAGGACGAAAATGACCTAAATGTTCAACCAACGACACAAAATCACTTATTGGAAGCACAAGATTGGGTAAAAACTCTAATTGATCAAGAATAAGCCTTGGGAGGAAGAAAATAACCTCAATGTTCAACCAATGACACAAATGTACTTATTGGATGCACAAGATTGGTTAAAAACCCTAATTGGACGAGAATAAGCCTTGGGAGGACGAAAATGACCTAAATGTTCAACCAATGACACAAATGTACTTATTGGATGCACAAGATTGGTTAAAAACCCTAATTGGAGGAGAATAAGCCTTGGGAGGTCTAAAATGACCTAAATGTTCAACCAATGACACAAATGTACTTATTGGATGCACAAGATTGGTTAAAAACCCTAATTGGACGAGAATAAGCCTTGGGAGGACGAAAATGACCTAAATGTTCAACCAATGACACAATGTACTTATTGGATGCACAAGATTGGTTAAAAACCCTAATTGGACGAGAATAAGCCTTGGGAGGACGAAAATGACCTAAATGTTCAACCAATGACACAAATGTACTTATTGGATGCACAAGATTGGTTAAAAACCCTAATTGGAGGAGAATAAGCCTAGGGAGGACGAAAATGACCTAAATGTTCAACCAATGACACAAAATCACTTATTGGATGCACAAGATTGATTAAAAACCCTAATTGGACGAGAATAAGCCTTGGGAGGACGAAAATGACCTAAATGTTCAACCAATGACACAAAAGCACTTATTGGATGCACAAGATTGGTTAAAAACCCTAATTGGACGAGAATAAGCCTTGGGAGGACAAAAATGACCTAAATGTTCAACCAATGACACAAATGTACTTATTGGATGCACAAGATTGGTTAAAAATCCTAATTGGACGAGAATAAGCCTAGGGAGGACGGAAATGACCTAAATGTTCAACCAATGACACAAATGTACTTATTGGATGCACAAGATTGGTTAAAAACCCTAATTGGACGAGAATAAGACTAGGGAGGACGAAAATGACCTAAATGTTCAACCAATGACACAAAATCACTTATTGGATGCACAAGAATGGTTAAAAACCCTAATTGGACGAGAATAAGCCTAGGGAGGACGGAAATGACCTAAATGTTCAACCAATGACACAAATGTACTTATTGGATGCACAAGATTGGTTAAAAACCCTAATTGGACGAGACCAATGACACAAATGTACTTATTGGATGCACAAGATTGGTTAAAAACCCTAATTGGACGAGAATAAGCCTAGGGAGGACGGAAATGACCTAAATGTTCAACCAATGACACAAATGTACTTATTGGATGCACAAGATTGGTTAAAAACCCTAATTGGACGAGAATAAGCCTTGGGAGGACGAAAATGACCTAAATGTTCAACCAACGACACAAAATCACTTATTGGAAGCACAAGATTGGGTAAAAACTCTAATTGATCAAGAATAAGCCTTGGGAGGAAGAAAATAACCTCAATGTTCAACCAATGACACAAATGTACTTATTGGATGCACAAGATTGGTTAAAAACCCTAATTGGACGAGAATAAGCCTTGGGAGGACGAAAATGACCTAAATGTTCAACCAATGACACAAATGTACTTATTGGATGCACAAGATTGGTTAAAAACCCTAATTGGAGGAGAATAAGCCTTGGGAGGTCTAAAATGACCTAAATGTTCAACCAATGACACAAATGTACTTATTGGATGCACAAGATTGGTTAAAAACCCTAATTGGACGAGAATAAGCCTTGGGAGGACGAAAATGACCTAAATGTTCAACCAATGACACAATGTACTTATTGGATGCACAAGATTGGTTAAAAACCCTAATTGGACGAGAATAAGCCTTGGGAGGACGAAAATGACCTAAATGTTCAACCAATGACACAAATGTACTTATTGGATGCACAAGATTGGTTAAAAACCCTAATTGGAGGAGAATAAGCCTTGGGAGGACGAAAATGACCTAAATGTTCAGCCAATGACACAAAATCACTTATTGGATGCACAAGATTGGTTAAAAACCCTAATTGGACGAGAATAAGCCTTGGGAGGACGAAAATGACCTAAATGTTCAACCAATGACACAAAAGCACTTATTGGATGCACAAGATTGGTTAAAAACCCTAATTGGACGAGAATAAGCCTAGGGAGGACGAAAATGACCTAAATGCTCAACCAATGACACAAAATCACTTATTGGATGCACAAGATTGGTTAAAAACCCTAATTGGACGAGAATAAGCCTAGGGAGGACAAAAATGACCTAAATGTTCAACCAATGACACAAAATCACTTATTGGATGCACAAGATTGGTTAAAAACTCTAATTGGACGAGAATAAGCCTTGGGAGGACGAAAATGACCTAAATGTTCAACCAATGACACAAATGTACTTATTTGATGCACAAGATTGGTTAACAACCCTAATTGGACGAGAATAAGCCTTGGGAAGACAAAAATGACCTAAATGTTCAACCAATGACACAAATGTACTTATTGGATGCACAAGATTGGTTAAAAACCCTAATTGGACGAGAATAAGCCTAGGGAGGACGGAAATGACCTAAATGTTCAACCAATGACACAAATGTACTTATTGGATGCACAAGATTCGTTAAAAACCCTAATTGGACGAGAATAAGACTAGGGAGTACGAAAATGACCTAAATGTTCAACCAATGACACAAAATCACTTATTGGATGCACAAGATTGGTTAAAAACCCTAATAGGACGAGAATAAGCCTTGGGAGGACGAAAATGACCTAAATGTTCAACCAATGACACAAAATAACTTATTGGATGCACAAGATTGGTTAAAAACCCTAGTTGGACGAGAAGAAGCCTAGGGAGTATGAAAATGACCTAAATGTTCAACCAATGACACAAAATCACTTATTGGATGCACAAGATTTGTTAAAAACCCTAATTGGATGAGAATAAGCCTAGGGAGGACGAAAATGACCTAAATGTTCAACCAATGACACAAATGTACTTATTGGATGCCCAAGATTGGTTAGAAACCCTAATTGGACGAGAATAAGCCTAGGGAGGACGAAAATGACCTAAATGTTCAACCAATGGCATAAAATCACTTATTGGATGCACAAGATTGGTTAAAAACCCTAGTTGGACGATAAGAAGCCTAGGGAGTACGAAAATGACCTAAATGTTTAACCACTGACACAAAATCACTTATTGGATGCACAAGATTTGTTAAAAACCCTAATTGGATGAGAATAAGCCTAGGGAGGACGAAAATGACCTAAATGTTCAACTAATGACACAAAATCACTTATTGGATGCACAAGATTGGTTAAAAACCCTAATTGGACGAGAATAATACTTGGGAGGACGAAAATGACCTAAATGTTCAACCAATGACACAAATGTACTTATTGGATGCACAAGATTGGTTAAAAACCCTAATTGGACGAGAATAAGCCTTGGGAGGACGAAAATGACCTAAATGTTCAACCAATGACACAAAATCAGTATTTGGATGCACAAGATTGGTTAAACACCCTAATTGGACGAGAATAAGCCTAGGGAGGACGAAAATGGCCTAATTATTCAACCAAAGACACAAATGTACTTATATGATGCACAAGATTGGTTAAAAAACCTATTTGGACGGGAATAAGCAATGGGAGGACGAAAATGACCTAAATGTTCAACCAATGACACAAAATCATTTATTGGATGCACAAGATTGGTTAGAAACCCTAATTGGAAGAGAATAAGCCTAGGGAGGACGAAAATAACCTAAATGTTCAACTAATGACATAAATGTACTTATTGGATGCACAAGATTGGTTAAAAACCCTAATTGGAAGAGAATAAGCCTAGGGAGGACAAAAATAACCTAAATGTTCAACCAATGACACAAAATCACTTATTGGATGCACAAGATTGGTTAAAAACCCTAATTGAACGAGAATAAGCCTTGGGAGGACAAAAATGACCTAAATGTTCAACCAATGACACAAATGTACTTATTGGATGCACAAGATTGGTTAAAAACCCTAATTGGACGAGAATAAGCCTAGGGAGGACGGAAATGACCTAAATGTTCAACCAATGACACAAATGTACTTATTGGATGCACAAGATTCGTTAAAAACCCTAATTGGACGAGAATAAGACTAGGGAGTACGAAAATGACCTAAATGTTCAACCAATGACACAAAATCACTTATTGGATGCACAAGATTGGTTAAAAACCCTAATAGGACGAGAATAAGCCTTGGGAGGACGAAAATGACCTAAATGTTCAACCAATGACACAAAATAACTTATTGGATGCACAAGATTGGTTAAAAACCCTAGTTGGACGAGAAGAAGCCTAGGGAGTATGAAAATGACCTAAATGTTCAACCAATGACACAAAATCACTTATTGGATGCACAAGATTTGTTAAAAACCCTAATTGGATGAGAATAAGCCTAGGGAGGACGAAAATGACCTAAATGTTCAACCAATGACACAAATGTACTTATTGGATGCCCAAGATTGGTTAGAAACCCTAATTGGACGAGAATAAGCCTAGGGAGGACGAAAATGACCTAAATGTTCAACCAATGGCATAAAATCACTTATTGGATGCACAAGATTGGTTAAAAACCCTAGATGGACGAGAAGAAGCGTAGGGAGTACGAAAATGACCTAAATGTTCAACTAATGACACAAAATCACTTATTGGATGCACAAGATTGGTTAAAAACCATAATTGGACGAGAATAAGACTTGGGAGGACGAAAATGACCTAAATGTTCAACCAATGACACAATTGTACTTATTGGATGCACAAGATTGGTTAAAAACCCTAGTTGGACGAGAATAAGCCTTGGGAGGACGAAAATGACCTAAATGTTCAACCAATGACACAAAATCACTTATTTGATGCACAAGATTTGTTAAAAACCCTAATTGGACGAGAATAAGCCTAGGGAGGACGAAAATGACCTAAATGTTCAACCAATGACACAAATGTACTTATTGGATGCACAAGATTGGTTAAAAAACCTAATTGGACGAGAATAAGCAATGGGAGGACGAAAATGACCTAAATGTTCAACCAATGACACAAAATCACTTATTGGATGCACAAGATTGGTTAAAAACCCTAATTGGAAGAGAATCAGCCTAGGGAGGACAAAAATAACCTAAATACTCAACCAATGACACAAAATCACTTATTGGATGCACAAGATTGGTTAAAAACCCTAATTGGACGAGAATAAGCCTTGGGAGGACGAAAATGACCTAAATGTTCAACCAATGGCATAAAATCACTTATTGGATGCACAAGATTGGTTAAAAACCCTAATTGGACGAGAATAAGCCTTGGGAGGACGAAAATGACCTAAATGTTCAACCAATGGCATAAAATCACTTATTGGATGCACAAGATTGGTTAAAAACCCTAGTTGGACGAGAATAAGCCTAGGGAGTACGAAAATGACGTAAATGTTCAACCAATGACACAAAATCACTTATTGGATGCACAAGATTGGTTAAAAACCTTAATTGGACGAGAATAAGACTAGGGAGGACGAAAAATGACCTAAATGTTGAATCAATGACACAAAATCACTTATTGGATCCTCAAGATTGGTTAGATACCCTAATTGGACGAGAATAAGCCTAGGGAGGACGAAAATTACCTAAATGTTCAACCAATGACACAAAATCACTTATTGGATGCACAAGATTTGTTAAAAACCCTAATTGGATGAGAATAAGCCTAGGGAGGACGAAAATGACCTAAATGTTCAACCAATGAAACAAATGTACTTATTGGATGCACAAGATTGGTTAAAAACCCTAATTGGAGGAGAATAAGCCTTGGGAGGACGAAAATGACCTAAATGTTCAACCAATGGCATAAAATCACTTATTGGATGCACAAGATTGGTTATAAACCCTAGTTGGACGAGAATAAGCCTAGGGAGTACGAAAATGACCTAAATGTTCAACCAATGACACAAAATCACTTATTGGATGCACAAGATTTGTTAAAAACCCTAATTGGATGAGAATAAGCCTAGGGAGGACGAAAATGACCTAAATGTTCAACCAATGACACAAATGTACTTATTGGATGCACAAGATTGGTTAAAAACCCTAATTGGACGAGAATAAGCCATGGGAGGACGAAAATGACCTAAATGTTCAACCAATGACACAAAATCACTTATTGGATGCACAAGATTGGTTGAAAACCCTAATTGGACAAGAATAAGCCTTGGGAGGACGAAAATGACCTAAATGTTCAACCAATGACACAAAATCACTTATTGGATGCACAAGATTGGTTAAAAACCCTAATTGGACCAGAATAAGCTTAGGGAGGACGAAAATGACCTAAATGTTCAACCAATGACACAAATGTACTTATTGGATGCACAAGATTGGTTAAAAACCCTAATTGGACGAGAATAAGCCTAGGGAGGACGAAAATGACCTAAATGTTCAACCAATGACACAAAATCACTTATTGGATGCACAAGATTGGTTAAAAACCCTAAATGGACGAGAATAAGCCTAGGGAGGAGGAAAATGACCTAAATATTCAACAAATGACACAAAATCACTTATTGGATGCACAAGATTGGTTAAAAACCCTAATTGGACGAGAATAAGCCTAGGGAGGACGAAAATGACCTAAATGTTCAACCAATGACATAAATGTACTTATTGGATGCACAAGATTGGTTAAAAACCCTAATTGGACGAGAATAAGCCTTGGGAGGACGAAAATGACCTAAATGTTCAACCAATGGCACAAAATACTTTATTGGATGCACAAGATTGGTTAAAAACCCTAATTGGCCGAGAATAAGCCTTAGTATGACGAAAATGACCTAAATGTTCAACCAATGACATAAAATCACTCATTGGATGCACAAGATTGGTTAAAAACACTAATTGGACGAGAATAAGCCTATGGAGGACGAAAATGACCTAAATGTTCAACCAATGACACAAAATCACTTATTGGATGCACAAGATTGGTTAAAAACCCTAATTGGACGAGAATAAGCCTTGGGAGGACGAAAATGATCTAAATGTTCAACCAATGACACAAATATTATTATTGGATGCACAAGATTGGTTAAAAACCCTAATTGGACGAGAATAAGCCTTGGGAGGACGAAAATGACCTAAATGTTCAACCAATGACACAAAATCACTTATTGGATGCACAAGATTGGTTAAAAACCCTAATTGGACGAGAATAAGCCTTGGGAGGACGAAAATGACCTAAATGTATAACCAATGATACAAAATCACTTATTGGATGCACAAGATTGGTTAAAAACCCTAATTGGACGAGAATAAGCCTTGGGAGGACGAAAATGACCTAAATGTTCAACCAATGACACAAATGTACTTATTGGATGCACAAGATTGGTTAAAAACCCTAATTGGAGGAGAATAAGCCTTGGGAGGGCGAAAATGACCTAAATGTTCAACCAATAAAACAAATGTACTTATTGGATGCACAAGATTGGTTAAAAACCCTAATTGGACGAGAATAAGCCTTGGGAGGACGAAAATGACCTTAATGTTCAATCAATGACACAAATGTACTTATTGGATGCACCAGATTGGTTAAAAACCCTAATTGGACGAGAATAAGCCTTGGGAGGACGAAAATGACCTAAATGTTCAACCAATGACACAATATCACTTATTGGATGCAGAAGATTGGTTAAAAACCCTAATTGGACGAGAATAAGCCTTGGGAGGACGAAAATGACCTAAATGTTCAACCAATGACACAAATGTACTTATTGGATGCACAAGATTGGTTAAAAACCCTAATTGGACGAGAATAAGCCTTGAGAGGACGAAAATGACCTAAATCTTCAAACAATGACACAAAATCACTTATTGGATGCACAAGATTGGTTAAAAACCCTAATTGGACGAGAATAAGCCTTGGGAGGACGAAAATGACCTAAATGTTCAACCAATGACACAAAATCACTTATTGGATGCACAAGATTGGTTAAAAACCCTAATTGGACGAGAATAATACTTGGGAGGACGAAAATGACCTAAATGTTCAACCAATGACACAAATGTACTTATTGGATGCACAAGATTGGTTAAAAACCCTAATTGGACGAGAATAAGCCTAGGGAGGACGAAAATGACCTAAATGTTCAACCAATGACACAAAATCACTTATTGGATTTACAAGATTGGTTCAAAATCCTAATTGGACGAGAATAAGCCTAGGGAGGACGAAAATGACCTTAATGTTCAACTAATGATACAAAATCACTTATTGGATGCACAAGATTGGTTAAAAACCCTAATTGGACGAGAATAAGCCTAGGGAGGACGAAAATGACCTAAATGTTCAACCAATGACATAAATGTACTTATTGGATGCACAAGATTGGTTAAAAACCCTAATTGGACGAGAATAAGCCTTGGGAGGACGAAAATGACCTAAATGTTCAAGCAATGACACAAAATCACTTATTGGATGCACAAGATTGGTTAAAAACCCTAATTGGACGAGAATAAGCCTTGGGAGGACGAAAATGACCTAAATGTTCAAACAATGACACAAATGTACTTATTGGATGCAAAAGATTGGTTAAAAACCCTAATTGGACGAGAATTAGCCTTGGGAGGACGAAAATGACCTAAATGTTCAACCAATGACACAAATGTACATATTGGATGCACAAGATTGGTTAAAAACCCTAATTGGACGAGAATAAGCCTTGGGAGGACGAAAATGACCTAAATGTTCAACCAATGACACAAAATCACTTATTGGATTTACAAGATTGGTTCAAAATCCTAATTGGACGAGAATAAGCCTAGGGAGGACGAAAATGACCTTAATATTCAACTAATGATACAAAATCACTTATTGGATGCACAAGATTGGTTAAAAACCCTAATTGGACGAGAATAAGCCTAGGGAGGACGAAAATGACCTAAATGTTCAACCAATGACATAAATGTACTTATTGGATGCACAAGATTGGTTAAAAACCCTAATTGGACGAGAATAAGCCTTGGGAGGACGAAAATGACCTAAATGTTCAACCAATGACACAAAATCACTTATTGGATGCACAAGATTGGTTAAAAACCCTAATTGTACGAGAATAAGCCTAGAGAGGACGAAAATGACCTAAATGTTCAACCAATGACACAAAATCACTTATTGGATGCACAAGATTGGTTAAAAACCCTAATTGGACGAGAATAAGCCTTGGGAGGACGAAAATGACCTAAATGTTAAACCCATGACACAAAATCACTTATTGGATGCACAAGATTGGTTAAAAACCCTAATTGGACAATAATAAGCCTTGGGAGGACGAAAATGACCTAAATGTTCAACTAATGACACAAATGTACTTATTGGATGCACAAGATTGGTTAAAAACCCTAATTGGACGAGAATAAGCCTTGGGAGGAGTAAAATGACCTAAATGTTCAACCAATGGCACAAAATCACTTATTGGATGCACAAGATTGGTTAAAAACGCTAATTGGACGAGAATAAGCCTAGGGAGGACGAAAATAACCTAAATGTTCAACCAATAACACAAACGTACTTATTGGATGCACAAGATTGGTTAAATACCCTAATTGGACGAGAATAAGCATTGGTAGGACGAAAATGACCTAAATGTTCAACCAATGACACAAATGTACTTATTGGATGCACAAGATTGGTTAAAAACCCTAATTGGACGAGAATAAGCCTTGGGAGGACGAAAATGACCTAAATGTTCAACCAATGACACAAATGTACTTATTGGATACACAAGATTGGTTAAAAACCCTAATTGGACGAGAATAAGCTTTTGGAGGACATAAATGACCTAAATGTTCAACCAATGACACAAATGTACTTATTGGATGCACAAGATTGGTTAAAAACCCTAATTGGACGAGAATAAGCCTTGGGAGGACGAAAATGACCTAAATGTTCAACTAATGACACAAAATCACTTATTGGATGCACAAGATTGGTTAAAAACCCTAATTGGACAAGAATAAGCCTTGGGAGGACGAAAATGACCTAAATGTTCAACCAATGACACAAATGTACTTATTGGATGCACAAGATTGGTTAAAAACCCTAATTGGACGAGAATAAGCCTATGGAGGACGAAAATGACCTAAATGTTCAACCAATGACACGAAATCACTTATTGTATGCACAAGATTGGTTAAAAACCCTAATTGGACGAGAATAAGCCTTGGGAGGACGAAAATGACCTAAATGTTCAACCAATGACACAAATGTACTTATTGGATGCACAAGATTGGTTAAAAACCCTAATTGGAGGAGAATAAGCCTTGGGAGGACGAAAATGACCTAAATGTTAAACCAATGACACAAAAACACTTATTGTATGCACAAGATTGGTTTAAATCCGTAATTGGACCAGAATAAGCCTTGGGATGACGAAAATGACCTAAATGTTCAACCAATGACACAAAATCACTTATTGTATGCACAAGATTGGTTAAAATCCCTAATTGGACCAGAATAAGCCTTGGGATGACGAAAATGACCTAAATGTTCAACCAATGACACAAAATCACTTATTGTATGCACAAGATTGGTTAAAATCCCTAATTGGACGAGAATAAGCCTTGGGATGACGAAAATGACCTAAATGTTCAACCAATGACACAAATGTACTTATTGGATGCACAAGATTGGTTAAAAACCCTAATTGGACGAGAATAAGCCTAGGGAGGACGAAAATGACCTAAATGTAAAACCAATAACACAAAATCACTTATTGTATGCACAAGATTGGTTAAAATCCCTAATTGGACGAGAATAAGCCTTGGGAGGACGAAAATTACCTAAATGTTCAACCAATGACACAAAATCACTTATTGGAAGCACAAGATTGGTTAAAAACCCTAATTGGACGAGAATAAGCTTTGGGAGGACGAAAATGACCTAAATGTTCAACCAATGACACAAAATCACTTATTGGATGCACAAGATTGGTTAAAAACCCTAGTTGGACGAGGCTAAGCCTTAGGAGGACGAAAATGACCTAAATGTTCAACCAATGACACAAAATCACTTATTGGATGCACAAGATTGGTTAAAAACCCTAATTGGACGAGAATAAGCCTTGGGAGGACGAAAATGACCTAAATGTTCAACCAATGACACAAAATCACTTATTGGATGCACTAGATTGGTTAAAAACCCTAATTGGACGAGAATAATTTTTGGGAGGACGAAAGTGACCTAAATGTTCAACCAATGACACAAAATCACTTATTGGATGCACAAGATTGGTTAAAAACCCTAATCGAACGAGAATAAGCCTTGGGAGGACGAAAATGACCTAAATGTTCAACCAATGACACAAAATCACTTATTGGATGCACAAGATTGGTTAAAAACCCTAATTGGACGAGAATAAGCCTAGGGAGGACGAAAATGACCTAAATGTTCAACCAATAACACAAATGTACTTATTGGATGCACAAGATTGGTTAAAAACCCTAATTGGACGAGAATAAGCCTTGGGAGGACGAAAATGACATAAATGTTCGACCAATGACACAATTGTACTTATTGGATGCACAAGATTGGTTAAAAACCCTAATTGGACGAGAATAAGCCTAGGGAGGACGAAAATGACCTAAATGTTCAACCAATGACACAAATGTACTTATTGGATGCACAAGATTGGTTAAAAACCCTAATGGGACGAGAATAAGCCTTGGGAGGACGAAAATGACCTAAATGTTCAACCAATGACACAAAATCACTTATTGGATGCACAAGATTGGTTAAAAACCCTAATTGGACGAGAATAAGCCTTGGGAAGACGAAAATGACCTACATGTTCAACCAATGACACAAATGTAGTTATTGGATGCACAAGATTGGTTAAAAACCCTAATTGGACGAGAATAAGCCTTGGGAGGACGAAAATGACCTAAATGTTCAACCAATGACACAAAATCACTTATTGGATGCACAAGATTGGTTAAAAACCATAATTGGACGAGAATAAGACTAGGGAGGACGAAAATGACCTAAATGTTCAACCAATGACACAAAATCACTTATTGGATGCACAAGATTGGTTAAAAACCCTAATTGGACGAGAATAAGCCTAGGGAGGACGAAAATGACCTAAATGTTCAACCAATGACACAAAATCACTTATTGGATGAACAAGATTGGTTAAAAACCCTAATTGGACGAGAATAAGGCTAGGGAGGAAAAAAATGACCTAAATGTTCAACCAATGACACAAAATCACTTATTGGATGCACAAGATTGGTTAAAAACCCTAATTGGACGAGAATATGCCTTGGGAGGACGAAAATGTCCTAAATGTTCAACAAATGACACAAATGTACTTATTGGATGCACAAGATTGGTTAAAAACCCTAAATGGACGAGAATAAGCCTTGGGAGGACGAAAATGACCTAAATGTTCAACCAATGACACAAAATCACTTATTGGATGCACAAGATTGGTTAAAAACCTTAATTGGACGAGAATAAGACTAGGGAGGACGAAAATGACCTAAATGTTCAACCAATGACACAAAATCACTTATTGGATGCACAAGATTGGTTAAAAACCCTAATTGGACGAGAATAAGCCTAGGGAGGACGAAAATGACCTAAATGTTCAACCAACGACACAAATGTATTTATTGGATGCACAAGATTGGTTAAAAACCCTAATTGGACGAGAATAAGCCTAGGGAGGACGAAAATGACCTAAATGCTCAACCAATGACACAAATGTACTTATTGGATGAACAAGATTGGTTAAAACGCCTAATTGGACGAGAATAAGCGTTGGGAGGACGAAAATGGCCTAAATGTTCAACCAATGACACAAATGTACTTATTGGATGCACAAGATTGGTTAAAAACCGTAATTGGACGAGAATAAGCCTTCGGAGTACGAAAATGACCTAAATGTTCAACCAATGACACAAAATCACTTATTGGATGCACAAGATTGGTTAAAAACCCTAATTGGACGAGAATAAGCCTAGGGAGGACGAAAATGACCTAAATGTTTAACCAATGACACAAATATCGTTATTGGATGCACAAGATTGGTTAAAAACCCTAATTGGACGAGAATAAGCCTTGGGAGGACGAAAATGACCTAAATGTTCAACCAATGACACAAAATCACTTATTGGATGCACAAGATTGGTTAAAAACCCTAATTGGACGAGAATAAGCCTAGGGAGGACGAAAATGACCTAAAAGTTCAAACAATGACACAAAATCACTTATTGGATGCACAAGATTTGTTAAAAACCCTAATTGGACGAGAATAAGCATTGGGATGACGAAAATGACCTAAATGTCCAACCAATGGCACAAAATCTCTTATTGGATGCACAAGATTGGTTAAAAACCCTAATTGGACGAGAATAAGCCTTGGGAGGACGAAAATGATTTAAATGTTCAATCAATGACACAAAATCACTTATTGGATGCACAAGATTGGTTAAAAACCCTAATTGGACGAGAATAAGCCTAGGGAGGACGAAAATGACCTAAATGTTCAACCAATGACATAAATGTACTTATTGGATGCACAAGATTGGTTAAAAACCCTAATTGGACGAGAATAAGCCTTGGGAGGACGAAAATGACCTAAATGTTCAACCAATGACACAAAATCACTTATTGGATGCACAATATTGGTTAAAAACCCTAATTGGACAAGAATAAGCCTTGGGAGGACGAAAATGACCTAAATGTTCAACCAAATACACAAATGTACTTATTGGATGCACAAGATTGGTTAAAAACCCTAATTTGACGAGAATAAGCGTTGGGAGGACGAAAATGACCTAAATTTCAACCAATGACACAAATGTACTTATTGGATGCACAAGATTGGTTAAAAACCCTAATTGGAGGAGAATAAGCCTTGGGAGTACGAAAATGACCTAAATGTTCAACTAATGACACAAAATCACTTATTGGATGCACAAGATTGGTTAAAAATCCTAATTGGACGAGAATAAGACTTGGGAGGACGAAAATGACCTAAATGTTCAACCAATGACACAAAATCACTATTTGGATGCACAAGATTGGTTAAAAACCCTAATTGGACGAGAATAAGCCTAGGGAGGACGAAAATGACCTAAATGTTCAACCAATGACACAAATGTACTTATTGGATGCACAAGATTGGTTAAAAACCCTAATTGGACGCGAATAAGCCTAGGGAGGACGAAAATGACCTAAATGTTCAACCAATGACACAAAATCACTTTTTGGATGCACAAGATTGGTTAAAAACCCTAATTGGACGAGAATAAGCCTAGGGAGGACGAAAATGACCTAAATGTTCAACCAATAACACAAATGTACTTATTGGATGCACAAGATTGGTTAAAAACCCTAATTGGACGAGAAAAAGCCTAGCGAGGACGAAAATGACCTAAATGTTCAACCAATGACACAAAATCACTTATTGGATGCACAAGATTGGTTAAAAACCCTAATTGGACGAGAATAAGCCTAGGGAGGACGAAAATGACCTAAATGTTCAACCAATGACACAAAATCACTTATTGGATGCACAACATTGGTTAAAAACCCTAATTGGACGAGGATAAGCTTTTGGAGGACATAAATGACCTAAATGTTCAACCAATGACACAAAATCACTTTTTGGATGCACAAGATTGGTTAAAAACCCTAATTGGACGAGAATAAGCCTAGGGAGGACGAAAATGACCTAAATGTTCAACCAATAACACAAATGTACTTATTGGATGCACAAGATTGGTTAAAAACCCTAATTGGACGAGAAAAAGCCTAGCGAGGACGAAAATGACCTAAATGTTCAACCAATGACACAAAATCACTTATTGGATGCAAAAGATTGGTTAAACACCCTAATTGGACGAGAATAAGCCTTGGGAGGATGAAAATGACCTAAATCTTCAACCAATGACACAAATAAACTTATTGGATGCACAAGATTGGTTAAAAACCCTAATTGGACGAGAATAAGCCTAGGGAGGACGAAAATGACGTAAATGTTCAACCAATGACACAAATGTACTTATTTGATGCACAAGATAAATTAAAAACCCTAATTGGACGAGAATAAGGCTAGGGAGGACGAAAATGGCCTAAATGTTCAACCAATGACACAAAATCACTTATTCGATGCACAAGATTGGTTAAAAATCCTAATTGGACGAGAATAAGCCTTGGAAGGACAAAAATGACCTAAATGTTCAACCAATGACACAAATAAACTTGTTGGATGCACAAGATTGGTTAAAAACCCTAATTGGACGAGAATAAGGCTAGGGAGGACGAAAATGACCTAAATGTTCAACCAATGACACAAAATCACTTATTGGATGCACAAGATTGGTTAAAAACCCTAATTGGACGAGAATAAGCCTAGGGAGGACGAAAATGACCTAAATGTTCAACCAATGACACAAGCGTACTTATTGGATGCACAAGATTGGTTAAAAACCCTAATTGGACGAGAATAAGCCTAGGGAGGACGAAAATGACCTAAATGTTCAACCAATGACACAAATGTACTTATTGGATGCACAAGATTGGTTAAAAACCCTAATTGGACGAGAATAAGCAATGGGAGGACGAAAATGACCTAAATGTTCAACCAATGACACAAATGTACTTATTGGATGCACAAGATTGGTTAAAAACCCTAATTGGACGAGAATAAGCCTTGGGAGGACGAAAATGACCTAAATGTTCAACCAATGACACAAATATATTATTGGATGCACAAGATTGGTTAAAAACCCTAATTGGACGAGAATAAGCCTTGGGAGGACGAAAATGACCTAAATGTTCAACCAATGACACAAAATCACTTATTGGATGCACAATATTGGTTAAAAACCCTAATTGGACAAGAATAAGCCTTGGGAGGACGAAAATGACCTAAATGTTCAACCAAATACACAAATGTACTTATTGGATGCACAAGATTGGTTAAAAACCCTAATTTGACGAGAATAAGCCTTGGGAGGACGAAAATGACCTAAATGTTCAACCAATGACACAAATGTACTTATTGGATGCACAAGATTGGTTAAAAACTCTAATTGGACGAGAATAAGGCTTGGGAGAACGAAAATGACCTAAATGTTCAACCAATGACACAAATGTACTTATTGGATGCACAAGATTGGTTAAAAACCCTAATTGGACGAGAATAAGCCTTGGGAGGACGAAAATGACCTAAATGTTCAACCAATGACACAAATTTACTTATTGGATGCACAAGATTGTTTAAAAACCCTAATTGGACGAGAATAAGCCTTGGGAGGACGAAAATGACCTAAATGTTCAACCAATGACACAAAATCACTTATTGGATGCACAAGATTGGTTAAAAACCCTAATTGGACGAGAATAAGCCGTGGGAGGACGAAAAGGACCTAAATGTTCAACCAATGACACAAATGTACTTATTGGATGCACAAGATTGGTTAAAAACCCTAATTGGACGAGAATAAGCCTAGGGAGGACGAAAATGACCTAAATGTTCAACCAATGACACAAATGTACTTATTGGATGCACAAGATTGGTTAAAATCCTTAATTGGACGAGAATAAGCCTTGGGAGGACGAAAATGACCTAAATGTTCAACCAATGACACAAAATCACTTATTGGATGCACAAGATGGGTTAAAAACCCTAATTGGACGAGAATAAGCATTGGGAGGACGAAAATGACCTAAATGTTCAACCAATGACACAAATGTACTTATTGGATGCACAAGATTGGTTAAAAACCCTAATTGGACGAGAATAAGGCTTTGGAGGACGAAAATGACCTAAATGTTCAACCAATGACACAAAATCACTTATTGGATGCACAATATTGGTTAAAAACCCTAATTGGACGAGAATAAGCCTTGGGAGGACGAAAATGACCTAAATGTTCAACCAATGACACAAATGTACTTATTGGATGCACAAGATTGGTTAAAAACCCTAATTGGACGAGAATAATACTTGGGAGGACGAAAATGACCTAAATGTTCAACCAATGACACAAATGTACTTATTGGATGCACAAGATTGGTTAAAAACCCTAATTGGACGAGAATAAGCCTTGGGAGGACGAAAATGACCTAAATGTTCAACCAACGACACAAAATCACTTATTGGATGCACAAGATTGGTTAAAAACCCTAACTGGACGAGAATAAGCCTTAGGAGGACGAAAATGACCTAAATGTTCAACCAACGACACAAAATCACTTATTGGATGCACAAGATTGGTTAAAAACCCTAATTGGAGGAGAATAAGCCTTGGGAGGACGAAAATGACCTAAATGTTCAACCAATGACACAAAATCACTTATTGGATGCACAAGATTGGTTAAAAACTCTAATTGGACGAGAATAAGCCTTGGGAGGACGAAAATGACCTAAATGTTCAACCAATGACACAAATGTACTTATTGGATGCACAAGATTGGTTAAAAACCCTAATTGGATGAGAATAAGCCTAGGGAGGACGAAAATGACCTAAATGTTCATCCAATGACACAAAATCACTTATTGATTTGCACAAGATTGTTTAAAAACCCTAATTGGACGAGAATAAGCCTTGGGAGGACGAAAATGACCTAAATGTTCAACCAATGACACAAAATCACTTATTGGATGCACAAGATTGGTTAAAAACCCTAATTGGACGAGAATAAGCCTTGGGAGGACGAAAATGACCTAAATGTTCAACCAATGACACAAAATCACTTATTGGATGCACAAGATTGGATAAAAACCGTAACTGGACGAGAATAAGCCTTGGGAGGACGAAAATGACGTAAATGTTCAACCAATGACACAAATGTACTTATTGGATGCACAAGATTGGTTAAAAACCCGAATTGGACGAGAATAAGCCTTGGGAGGACGAAAATGACCTAAATGTTCAACCAATGACACAAATGTACTTAATGGATGCACAAGATTGGTTAAAAACTGTAATTGGACGAGAATAAGCCTTGGGAGGACGAAAATGACCTAAATGTTCAACCAATGACACAAAATCACTTATTGGATGCACAAGATTGGTTAAAAACCCTAATTGGACGAGAATAAGCCTTGGGAGGACGAAAATGACCTAAATGTTCAACCATTGACACAAAATCACTTATTGGATGCACAAGATTTGTTAAAAACCCTAATTGGACGAGAATAAGCCTAGGGAGGACGAAAATGACCTAAATGTTCAACCAATGACACAAATGTACTTATTGGATGCACAAGATTGGTTAAAAAACCTAATTGGACGAGAATAAGCAATGGGAGGACGAAAATGACCTAAATGTTCAACCAATGACACAAAATCATTTATTGGATGCACAAGATTGGTTAGAAACCCTAATTGGACGAGAATAAGCCTAGGGAGGACGAAAATAACCTAAATGTTCAACCAATGACACAAAAATCACTTATTCGATGCACAAGATTGGTTTAAAACCTTAATTGGACGAGAATAAGCCTAGGGAGGACGAAAATGACCTAAATGTTCAACCAATGACACAAAATCACTTATTGGATGCACAAGATTAGTTAAAAACCCTAATTAGACGAGAATAAGCCTTGGGAGAACGAAAATAACCTAAATGTTCAACCAATGACACAAAATCACTTATTGGATGCACAAGATTGGTTAAAAACCCTAATTGGACGAGAATAAGCCTAGGGAGGACGAAAATGACCTAAATGTTCAACCAATGACACAAAATCACTTATTGGATGCACAAGATTGGTTAAATACCCTAATTGGAAGAGAATAAGCCTAGAGAGGACAAAAATAACCTAAATACTCAACCAATGACACAAAATCACTTATTGGATGCACAAGATTGGTTAAAAACCCTAATTGGACGAGAATAAGCCTTGGGAGGACAAAAATGACCTAAATGTTCAACCAATGACACAAATGTACTTATTGGATGCACAAGATTGGTTAAAAACCCTAATTGGACGAGAATAAGCCTAGGGAGAACGAAAATCACCTAAATGTTCAACCAATGACAAAAATGTACTTATTGGATGCACAAGATTGGTTAAAAACCTAATTGGAAGAGAATAAGCCTAGGGAGGACGGAAATGACCTAAATGTTCAACCAATGACACAAATGTACTTATTGGATGCACAAGATTGGTTAAAAAACCTAATTGGACGAGAATAAGCAATGAGAGGACGAAAATGACCTAAATGTTCAACCAATGACACAAAATCATTTATTGGATGCACAAGATTGGTTAGAAACCCTAATTGGACGAGAATAAGCCTAGGGAGGACGATAATGACCTAAATGTTCAACCAATGACACAAATGTACTTATTGGATGCACAAGATTGGTTAAAAACCCTAATTGGACGAGAAATAGCCTTGGGAGGACGAAAATGACCTAAATGTTCAACTAATGACACAAAATCACTTATTGGATGCACAAGATTGGTTAAAAACCCTAATTGGACGAGAATAAGCCTTGGAAGGACAAAAATGACCTAAATGTTAAACCAATGACACAAATGTACTTATTGGATGCACAAAATTGGTTAAAAACCCTAATTGGACGAGAATAAGCCTAGGGAGGACGGAAATGACCTAAATGTTCAACCAATGACACAAAATCACTTATTGGATGCACAAGATTGGTTAAATACCCTAATTGGACGAGAATAAGCCTAGGGAGGACGAAAATGACCTAAATGTTCAACCAATGACACAAAATCACTTATTTGATGCACAAGATTGGATAAAAACCCTAATTGGACGAGAATAAGCCTAGGGAGGACAAAAATGACCTAAATGTTCAACCAATGACACAAAATCACTTATTGGATGCATAAGATTGGTTAAAAATCCTAATTGGACGAGAATAAGCATAGGGAGAACGAAAATGACCTAAATGTTCAACCAATGGCATAAAATCACTTATTGGATGCACAAGATTGGTTAAAAACCCTAGTTGGACGAGAAAAAGCCTAGGGAGTACGAAAATGACCTAAATGTTCAACCAATGACACAAAATCACTTATTGGATGCACAAGATTTGTTAAAAACCCTAATTGGATGAGAATAAGCCTAGGGAGGACGAAAATGACCTAAATGTTCAACCAATGACACAAATGTACTTATTGGATGCCCAAGATTGGTTAGAAACCCTAATTGGACGAGAATAAGCCTAGGGAGGACGAAAATGACCTAAATGTTCAACCAATGGCATAAAATCACTTATTGGATGCACAAGATTGGTTAAAAACCCTAGATGGACGAGAAGAAGCGTAGGGAGTACGAAAATGACCTAAATGTTCAACTAATGACACAAAATCACTTATTGGATGCACAAGATTGGTTAAAAACCATAATTGGACGAGAATAAGACTTGGGAGGACGAAAATGACCTAAATGTTCAACCAATGACACAATTGTACTTATTGGATGCACAAGATTGGTTAAAAACCCTAGTTGGACGAGAATAAGCCTTGGGAGGACGAAAATGACCTAAATGTTCAACCAATGACACAAAATCACTTATTTGATGCACAAGATTTGTTAAAAACCCTAATTGGACGAGAATAAGCCTAGGGAGGACGAAAATGACCTAAATGTTCAACCAATGACACAAATGTACTTATTGGATGCACAAGATTGGTTAAAAAACCTAATTGGACGAGAATAAGCAATGGGAGGACGAAAATGACCTAAATGTTCAACCAATGACACAAAATCACTTATTGGATGCACAAGATTGGTTAAAAACCCTAATTGGAAGAGAATCAGCCTAGGGAGGACAAAAATAACCTAAATACTCAACCAATGACACAAAATCACTTATTGGATGCACAAGATTGGTTAAAAACCCTAATTGGACGAGAATAAGCCTTGGGAGGACGAAAATGACCTAAATGTTCAACCAATGGCATAAAATCACTTATTGGATGCACAAGATTGGTTAAAAACCCTAGTTGGACGAGAATAAGCCTAGGGAGTACGAAAATGACTTAAATGTTCAACCAATGACACAAAATCACTTATTGGATGCACAAGATTTGTTAAAAACCCTAATTGGATGAGAATAAGCCTAGGGAGGACGAAAATGACCTAAATGTTCAACCAATGACACAAATGTACTTATTGGATGCACAAGATTGGTTAAAAACCCTAATTGGACGAGAATAAGCCATGGGAGGACGAAAATGACCTAAATGTTCAACCAATGACACAAAATCACTTATTGGATGCACAAGATTGGTTGAAAACCCTAATTGGACAAGAATAAGCCTTGGGAGGACGAAAATGACCTAAATGTTCAACCAATGACACAAAATCACTTATTGGATGCACAAGATTGGTTAAAAACCCTAATTGGACCAGAATAAGCTTAGGGAGGACGAAAATGACCTAAATGTTCAACCAATGACACAAATGTACTTATTGGATGCAAAAGATTTGTTAAAAACCCTAATTGGACGAGAATAAGCCTAGGGAGGACGAAAATGACCTAAATGTTCAACCAATGACACAAAATCACTTATTGGATGCACAAGATTGGTTAAAAACCCTAATTGGACGAGAATAAGCCTAGGGAGGACGAAAATGACCTAAATGTTCAACCAATGACACAAAATCACTTATTGGATGCACAAGATTAGTTAAAAAACCCTAATTGGACGAGAATAAGCCTAGGGAGGACGAAAATGACCTAAATGTTCAACCAATGACACAAATAAACTTATTGGATTCATAAGATTGGTTAAAAACCCTAATTGGACGAGAATAAGCCTAGGGAGGACGAAAATGACCTAAATGTTCAACCAATGACACAAAATAACTTATTGGATGCACAAGATTAGTTAAAAAACCCTAATTGGACGAGAATAAGCCTAGGGAGGACGAAAATGACCTAAATGTTCAACCAATGACACAAAATCACTTATTGGATGCACAAGATTGGTTAAAAACCCTAATTGGACGAGAATAAGCCTAGGGAGGACGAAAATGACCTAAATGTTCAACCAATGACACAAAATCACTTATTGGATGCACAAGATTAGTTAAAAACCCTAATTGGACGAGAATAAGCCTAGGGATGACGAAAATGACCTAAATGTTCAACCAATGACACAAAATCACTTATTTGATGCACAAGATTGGTTAAAAACCCTAATTGGACGAGAATAAGCCTAGGGAGGACGAAAATGACCTAAATGTTCAACCAATAACACAAATGTACTTATTGGATGCACAAGATTGGTTAAAAACCCTAATTGGACGAGAATAAGCCTAGGGAGGACGAAAATGACCTAAATGTTCAACCAATAACACAAATGTACTTATTGGATGCACAAGATTGGTTAAAAACCCTAATTGGACGAGAAAAAGCCTAGCGAGGACGAAAATGACCTAAATGTTCAACCAATGACACAAAATCACTTATTGGATGCACAAGATTGGTTAAAAACCCTAATTGGACGAGAATAAGCCTAGGGAGGACGAAAATGACCTAAATGTTCAACCAATGACACAAATGTACTTATGGGATGCACAAGATTGGTTTAAAACCCTAATTGGACGAGAATAAGCCTAGGGAGGATGAAAATGACCTAAATGTTCAACCAACGACACAAAATCACTTATTGGATGCACAAGATTGGTTAAAAACCCTAATTGGACGAGAATAAGCCTAGGGAGGACGAAAATGACCTAAATGTTCAACCAATGACACAAAATCACTTATTGGATGCACAAGATTGGTTAAAAACCCTAATTGGACGAGAATAAACCTAGGGAGGACGAAAATGACATAAATGTTCAACCAATGACACAAAATCACTTATTGGATGCACAAGATTGGTTAAAAACCCTAATTGGACGAGAATAAGTCTAGGGAGGACGAAAATGACCTAAATGTTTAACCAATGACACAAAATCACTTATTAGATGCACAAGATTGGTTAAAAACCCTAATTTGATGAGAATAAGCATTGGGAGGACGAAAATGACATAAATGCTCAACCAATGACACAAAATCACTTATTGGATGCACAAGATTGGTTAAAAACCCTAATTGGACGAGAATAAGCCTAGGGAGGACGAAAATGACCTAAATGTTCAACCAATGACACAAAATCACTTATTGGATGCACAAGATTGGTTAAAAACCCTAATTGGACGAGAATAAGCCTAGGGAGGACGAAAATGACCTAAATGTTCAACTTATGACACAAATGTACTTATTGGATGCACAAGATTGGTTAAAAACCCTAATTGGACGAGAATAAGCCTAGGGAGGACGAAAATGACCTAAATGTTCAACTTATGACACAAATGTACTTATTGGATGCGCATGATTGGTTAAAAACCCTAATTGGACGAGAATAAGCCTAGGGAGGACGAAAATGACCTAAATGTATAACCAATGACACAAAATCACTTATTGGATGCACAAGATTGGTTAAAAACCCTAATTGGACGAGAATAAGCCTAGGGAGGACGAAAATGACCTAAATGTTCAACCAATGACACAAAATCACTTATTGGATGCACAAGATTGGTTATAACCCAAATTGGGTTAGAATAAGCCTTGGGAGGACGTAAATGACATAAATGTTAAACCAATGACACAAACGCACTTATTGGATGCACAAGATTGGTTAAAAACCCTAATTGGACGAGAATAAGCCTTGGGAGGACGAAAATGACCTAAATGTTCAACCAATGACACAAATGTACTTATTGGATGCACAAGATTGGTTAAAAACCCTAATTGGACGAGAATAAGCCTTGGGAGAACGAAAATGACCTAAATGTTCAACCAACGACACAAAATCACTTCTTGGATGCACAAGATTGCTTAAAAACCCTAATTGGACGAGAATAAGCCATGGGAGGACGAAAATGACCTAAATGTTCAACCAATGACACAAATGTACTTATTGGATGCACAAGATTGGTTAAAAACCCTAATTGGACGAGAATAAGCCTTGGGAGGATGAAAATGACCTAAATGTTCAACTAATGACACAAAATCACTTATTGGATGCACAAGATTGGTTAAAAACCCTAATTGGACGAGAATAATACTTGGGAGGACGAAAATGACCTAAATGTTCAACCAATGACACAAATGTACTTATTGGATGCACAAGATTGGTTAAAAACCCTAATTGGACGAGAATAAGCCTTGGGAGGACGAAAATGACCTAAATTTTCAACCAATGACACAAAATCACTTATTGGACGCACAATATTGGTTAAAAACCCTAATTGGTCGAGAATAAGCCTTGGGAGGAAGAAAATGACCTAAATGTTCAACCAATGACACAAAATCACTTATTGGATGCACAAGATTTGTTAAAAACCTTAATTGGATGAGAATAAGCCTAGGGAGGACGAAAATGACCTAAATGTTCAACCAATGACACAAATGTACTTATTGGATGCCCAAGATTGGTTAGAAACCCTAATTGGACGAGAATAAGCCTAGGGAGGACGAAAATGACCTAAATGTTCAACCAATGGCATAAAATCACTTATTGGATGCACAAGATTGGTTAAAAACCCTAGTTGGACGAGAAGAAGCCTTGGGAGTACGAAAATGACCTAAATGTTTAACCACTGACACAAAATCACTTATTGGATGCACAAGATTTGTTAAAAACCCTAATTGGATGAGAATAAGCCTAGGGAGGACGAAAATGACCTAAATGTTCAACCAATGACACAAATGTACTTATTGGATGCACAAGATTGGTTAAAAACCCTAATTGGACGAGAATAAGCCATGGGAGGACGAAAATGACCTAAATGTTCAACTAATGACACAAAATCACTTATTGGATGCACAAGATTGGTTAAAAACCCTAATTGGACGAGAATAATACTTGGGAGGACGAAAATGACCTAAATGTTCAACCAATGACACAAATGTACTTATTGGATGCACAAGATTGGTTAAAAACCCTAATTGGACGAGAATAAGCCTTGGGAGGACGAAAATGACCTAAATGTTCAACCAATGACACAAAATCAGTATTTGGATGCACAAGATTGGTTAAACACCCTAATTGGACGAGAATAAGCCTAGGGAGGACGAAAATGGCCTAATTATTCAACCAAAGACACAAATGTACTTATATGATGCACAAGATTGGTTAAAAAACCTATTTGGACGGGAATAAGCAATGGGAGGACGAAAATGACCTAAATGTTCAACCAATGACACAAAATCATTTATTGGATGCACAAGATTGGTTAGAAACCCTAATTGGAAGAGAATAAGCCTAGGGAGGACGAAAATAACCTAAATGTTCAACTAATAACATAAATGTACTTATTGGATGCACAAGATTGGTTAAAAACCCTAATTGGAAGAGAATAAGCCTAGGGAGGACAAAAATAACCTAAATGTTCAACCAATGACACAAAATCACTTATTGGATGCACAAGATTGGTTAAAAACCCTAATTGAATGAGAATAAGCCTTGGGAGGACAAAAATGACCTAAATGTTCAACCAATAACACAAATGTACTTATTGGATGCACAAGATTGGTTAAAAACCCTAATTGGACGAGAATAAGCCTAGGGAGGACGGAAATGACCTAAATGTTCAACCAATGACACAAATGTACTTATTGGATGCACAAGATTGGTTAAAAACCCTAATTGGACGAGAATAAGCCTAGGGAGGACGGAAATGACCTAAATGTTCAACCAATGACACAAATGTACTTATTGGATGCACAAGGTTGGTTAAAAACCCTAATTGGACGAGAATAAGACTAGGGAGGACGAAAATGACCTAAATGTTCAACCAATGACACAAAATCACTTATTGGATGCACAAGATTGGTTAAAAACCCTAATTGGACGAGAATAAGCCTTGGGAGAACGAAAATAACCTAAATGTTCAACCAATGACACAAAATCACTTATTGGATGCATAAGATTGGTTAAAAACCCTAATTGGACGTGAATAAGCCTTGGGAGGACGAAAATGACCTAAATGTTCAACCAATGACACAAATGTACTTATTTGATGCACAAGATTGGTTAACAACCCTAATTGGACGAGAACAAGCCTTGGGAGGACGAAAATGACCTAAATGTTCAACTAATGACACAAAATTACTTATTGGATGCACAAGATTGGTTAAAAACCCTAATTGGACGAGAATAAGCATTGGGAGGACGAAAATGACCTAAATGTTCAACCAATGACACAAATGTACTTATTGGATGCACAAGATTGGTTAAAAAACCTAATTGGACGAGAATAAGCAATGGGAGGACGAAAATGACCTAAATGTTCAACCAATGACACAAAATCACTTATTGGATGCACAAGATTGGTTAAAAACCCTAATTGGAAGAGAATCAGCCTAGGGAGGACAAAAATAACCTAAATACTCAACCAATGACACAAAATCACTTATTGGATGCACAAGATTGGTTAAAAACCCTAATTGGACGAGAATAAGCCTTGGGAGGACGAAAATGACCTAAATGTTCAACCAATGGCATAAAATCACTTATTGGATGCACAAGATTGGTTAAAAACCCTAGTTGGACGAGAATAAGCCTAGGGAGTACGAAAATGACTTAAATGTTCAACCAATGACACAAAATCACTTATTGGATGCACAAGATTTGTTAAAAACCCTAATTGGATGAGAATAAGCCTAGGGAGGACGAAAATGACCTAAATGTTCAACCAATGACACAAATGTACTTATTGGATGCACAAGATTGGTTAAAAACCCTAATTGGACGAGAATAAGCCTAGGGAGGACAAAAATGACCTAAATGTTTAACCAATGACACAAATTTACTTATTGGATGCACAAGATTGGTTAAAAACCCTAATTGGACGAGAATAAGCCTTGGGAGGACGAAAATGACCTAAATGTTCAACCAATGACACAAAATCACTTATTGGATGCACAAGATTGGTTAAAAACCCTAGTTGGACGAGAATAAGCCTTGGGAGAATGAAAATGACCTAAATGTTCAACCAATGATACAAATGTACTTATTCGATGCACAAGAATAGTTAAAAACCCTAATTGGACGAGAATAAGCCTTGGGAGGACGAAAATGACCTAAATGTTCAACCAATGACACAAATGTACTTATTGGATGCACAAGATTGGTTAAAAACCCTAATTGGACGAGAATAAGCCTTGGGAGGACGAAAATGACCTAAATGTTCAACTAATGACACAATTGTAGTTATTGGATGCACAAGATTGGTTAAAAACCCTAATTGGACGAGAATAAGCCTTGGGAGGACGAAAATGACCTAAATGTTCATCCAACGACACAAATGTACTTATTGGATGCACAAGATTGGTTAAAAACTGTAATTGGACGAGAATAAGCCTTGGGAGGACGAAAATGACCTAAATGTTCAACCAATGACACAAATGTACTTATTGGATGCGCAAGATTGGTTAAAAACCCTAATTGGACGAGAATTAGCCTTGGGAGGACGAAAATGACCTAAATGTTCAACCAATGACACAAATGTACTTATTGGATGCACAAGATTGGTTAAAAACCCTAATTGGACGAGAATAAGCCTTGGGAGGACGAAAATGACCTAAATGTTCAACTAATGACACAAATGTACGTATTGGATGCACAAGATTGGTTAAAAACCCTAATTGGACGAGAATAAGCCTTGGGAGGACGAAAGTGACCTAAATGTTCAACCAATGACACAAATGTACTTATTGGATGCACAAGATTGGTTAAAAACCCTAATTGGACGAGAATAAGCCTTGGGAGGACGAGAATGACCTAAATGTTCAACCAATGACACAAATGTACTTATTGGATGCACAATATTGGTTAAAAACCCTAATTGGACGAGAATAAGCCTTGGGAGGACGAAAATGACCTAAATGTTCAACCAATGACACAAATGTACTTATTGGATGCACAAGATTGGTTAAAAACCCTAATTGGACGAGAATAAGCCGTGGGAGGACGAAAATGACCTAAATGTTCAACTACTGACACAAAATCACTTATTGGATGCACAAGATTGGTTAAAAACCCTAATTGGACGAGAATAAGCCTTGGGAGGACGAAAATGACCTAAATGTTCAACCAATGACACAAATGTACTTATTGGATGCACAAGATTGGTTAAAACCCCTAATTGGACGAGAATAAGCCTAGAGAGGACGAAAATGACCTAAATGTTCAACCAATGACACAAAATCACTTATTGGATGCACAAGATTGGTTAAAAACCCTAATTGGACGAGAATAAGCCTTGGGAGGACGAAAATGACCTAAATGTTAAACCCATGACACAAAATCACTTATTGGATGCACAAGATTGGTTAAAAACCCTAATTGGACAATAATAAGCCTTGGGAGGACGAAAATGACCTAAATGTTCAACTAATGACACAAATGTACTTATTGGATGCACAAGATTGGTTAAAAACCCTAATTGGACGAGAATAAGCCTTGGGAGGAGTAAAATGACCTAAATGTTCAACCAATGGCACAAAATCACTTATTGGATGCACAAGATTGGTTAAAAACGCTAATTGGACGAGAATAAGCCTAGGGAGGACGAAAATAACCTAAATGTTCAACCAATAACACAAACGTACTTATTGGATGCACAAGATTGGTTAAATACCCTAATTGGACGAGAATAAGCATTGGTAGGACGAAAATGACCTAAATGTTCAACCAATGACACAAATGTACTTATTGGATGCACAAGATTGGTTAAAAACCCTAATTGGACGAGAATAAGCCTTGGGAGGACGAAAATGACCTAAATGTTCAACCAATGACACAAATGTACTTATTGGATGCACAAGATTGTTTAAAAACCCTAATTGGAGGAGAATAAGCCTTGGGAGGTCTAAAATGACCTAAATGTTCAACCAATGACACAAATGTAATTATTGGATGCACAAGATTGGTTAAAAACCCTAATTGGACGAGAATAAGCCTTGGGAGGACGAAAATGACCTAAATGTTCAACCAATGACAGAAATGTACTTATTGGATGCACAAGATTGGTTAAAAACCCTAATTGGACGAGAATAAGCCTTGAGAGGACGAAAATGACCTAAATATTCAACCAATGACACAAATGTACTTATTGGATGCACAAGATTGGTTAAAAACCCTAATTGGACGAGAATAAGCCTTGGGAGGACGAAAATGACCTAAATGTTCAACCAATGACATAAAATCACTTATTGGATGCACAAGATTTGTTAAAAACCCTAATTGGACGAGAATAAGCCTTGGGAGGACGAAAATGACCTAAATGATCAAGCAATGACACAAAATAACTTATTGGATGCACAAGATTGGTTAGAAACCCTAATTGGACGAGAATAAGCCTTGGGAGAACGAAAATAACCTAAATGTTCAACCAATGACACAAAATCACTTATTGGATGCATAAGATTGGTTAAAAACCCTAATTGGACGAGAATAAGCCTTGGGAGGACGAAAATGACCTAAATGTTCAACCAATGACACAAAATTACTTATTGGATGCACAAGATTGGTTAAAAACCCTAATTGTACGAGAATAAGCCTTGGGAGAACGAAAATAACCTAAATGTTCAACCAATGACACAAAATCACTTATTGGATGCATAAGATTGGTTAAAAACCCTAATTGGACGAGAATAAGCCTTGGGAGAACGAAAATAACCTAAATGTTCAACCAATGACACAAAATCACTTATTGGATGCATAAGATTGGTTAAAAACCCTAATTGGACGAGAATAAGCCTTGGGAGGACGAAAATGACCTAAATGTTCAACCAATGACACAAATGTACTTATTGGATGCACAAGATTGGTTAAAAACCCTAATTGGATGAGAATAAGCAATGGGAGGACGAAAATGACCTAAATGTTCAACCTATGACACAAAATCACTTATTGGATGCACAAGATTGGTTAGAAACGCTAATTGGAAGAGAATAAGCCTAGGGAGAACGAAAATCACCTAAATGTTCAACGAATGACAAAAATGTACTTATTGGATGCACAAGATTGGTTAAAAACCCTAATTGGACGAGAATAAGCCTTGGGAGAACGAAAATAACCTAAATGTTCAACCAATGACACAAAATCACTTATTGGATGCATAAGATTGGTTAAAAACCCTAATTGGACGAGAATAAGCCTTGGGAGGACGAAAATGACCTAAATGTTCAACTAATGACACAAAATCACTTATTGGATGCACAAGATTGGTTAAAAACCCTAATTGGACGAGAATAATACTTGGGAGGACGAAAATGACCTAAATGTTCAACCAATGACACAAATGTACTTATTAAATGCACAAGATTGGTTAAAAACCCTAATTGGACGAGAATAAGCCTTGGGAGGACGAAAATGACCTAAATGTTCAACCAATGACACAAAATCAGTATTTGGATGCACAAGATTGGTTAAACACCCTAATTGGACGAGAATAAGCCTAGGGAGGACGAAAATGGCCTAAATATTCAACCAAAGACACAAATGTACTTATTGGATGCACAAGATTGGTTAAAAAACCTATTTGGACGGGAATAAGCAATGGGAGGACGAAAATGACCTAAATGTTCAACCAATGACACAAAATCATTTATTGGATGCACAAGATTGGTTAGAAACCCTAATTGGAAGAGAATAAGCCTAGGGAGGACGAAAATAACCTAAATGTTCAACCAATGACATAAATGTACTTATTGGATGCACAAGATTGGTTAAAAACCCTAATTGGAAGAGAATAAGCCTAGGGAGGACAAAAATAACCTAAATGTTCAACCAATGACACAAAATCACTTATTGGATGCATAAGATTGGTTAAAAACCCTAATTGAATGAGAATAAGCCTTGGGAGGACAAAAATGACCTAAATGTTCAACCAATGACACAAATGTACTTATTGGATGCACAAGATTGGTTAAAAACCCTAATTGGACGAGAATAAACCTAGGGAGGACGGAAATGACCTAAATGTTCAACCAATGACACAAATGTACTTATTGGATGCACAAGATTCGTTAAAAACCCAAATTGGACGAGAATAAGACTAGGGAGTACGAAAATGACCTAAATGTTCAACCAATGACACAAAATCACTTATTGGATGCACAAGATTAGTTCAAAACCCTAATAGGACGAGAATAAGCCTTGGGAGGACGAAAATGACCTAAATGTTCAACCAATGACACAAAATAACTTATTGGATGCACAAGATTGGTTAAAAACCCTAATTGGGCGAGAATAAGCCTTGGGAGAACGAAAATAACCTAAATGTTCAACCAATGACACAAAATCACTTATTGGATGCATAAGATTGGTTAAAAACCCTAATTGGACGAGAATAAGCCTTGGGAGGACGAAAATGACCTAAATGTTCAACCAATGACACAAATGTACTTATTTGATGCACAAGATTGGTTAACAAACCTAATTGGACGTGAACAAGCCTTGGGAGGACGAAAATGACCTAAATGTTCAACTAATGACACAAAATTACTTATTGGATGCACAAGATTGGTTAAAAACCCTAATTGGACGAGAATAAGCCTTGGGAGGATGAAAATGACCTAAATGTTCAACCAATGACACAAATGTACTTATTGGATGCACAAGATTGGTTAAAAACCCTAATTGGACGAGAATAAGCCTAGGGAGGACAAAAAATAACCTAAATGTTCAACCAATGACACAAAATCACTTATAGGATGCACAAGATTTGTTAAAAACCCTAATTGGATGAGAATAAGCCTAGGGAGGACGAAAATGACCTAAATGTTCAACCAATGACACAAATTTACTTATTGGATGCCCAAGATTGGTTAGAAACCCTAATTGGACGAGAATAAGCCTAGGGAGGACGAAAATGACCTAAATGTTCAACCAATGGCATAAAATCACTTATTGGATGCACAAGATTGGTTAAAAACCCTAGTTGGACGAGAAGAAGCCTAGGGAGTACGAAAATGACCTAAATGTATAACCACTGACACAAAATCACTTATTGGATGCACAAGATTTGTTAAAAACCCTAATTGGATGAGAATAAGCCTATGGAGGACGAAAATGACCTAAATGTTCAACCAATGACACAAATGTACTTATTGGATGCACAAGATTGGTTAAAAACCCTAATTGGACGAGAATAAGCCTAGGGAGGACGAAAATGACCTAAATGTTCAACCAATGACACAAATGTACTTATTGGATGCACAAGATTGGTTAAAAACCCTAATTGGACGAGAATAAGCCTTGGGAGGACGAAAATGACCTAAATGTTCGACAAATGGCACAAAATCACTTATTGGATGCACAAGATTGGTTAAAAACCCTAATTGGACGAGAATAAGCCTAGGGAGGACGAAAATGACCTAAATGTTCAACCAATGACACAAATGTACTTATTGGATGCACAAGATTGGTTAAAAACCCTAATTGGACGAGAATAAGCCTTGGTAGGACAAAAATGACCTAAATGTTCAACCAATGACACAAAATAACTTGTTGGATGCACAAGACTGGTTAAAAACCCTAATTGGACGAGAATAAGCCTTGGGAGGACGAAATTGACCTAAATGTTCAACCAATGACACAAAACCCCTTATTGGATGCACAAGACAGGTTAAAAACCCTAATTGGACGAGAATAAGCCTAGGGAGGACGAAAATGACCTAAATGTTCAACCAATGACACAAATGTACTTATTGGATGCACAAGATTGGTTAAAAACCCTAATTGGACGAGAATAAGCCTAGGGAGGACGAAAATGACCTAAATGTTCAACCAATGACACAAATGTACTTATTGGATGCACAAGATTGGTTAAAAACCCTAATTGGACGAGAATAAGCCTTGGTAGGACGAAAATGACCTAAATGTTCAACCAATGACACAAAATCACTTGTTGGATGCACAAGATTGGTTAAAAACCCTAATTGGACGAGAATAAGCCTTGGGAGGACGAAAATGACCTAAATGTTCAACCAATGACACAAAAGTACTTATTGGATGCACAAGATTGGTTAAAAACCCTAATTGGACGAGAATAACCCTTGGGAGGACGAAAATGACCTAAATGTTCAACCAATGACACAAAATCACTTATTGGATGCACAAGATTGGTTAAAAACCCTAATTGGACGAGAATAAGCCTTGGGAGGACGAAAATGACCTAAATGTTCAACCAATGACACAAAATCACTTATTGGATGCACAAGATTGACTAAAAACCCTAATTGGACGGGAATAAGCCTTGTGAGGACGAAAATGACCTAAATGTTCAACCAATGACACAAATGTACTTATTGGATGCACAAGATTGGTTAAAAACCCTAATTGGACGAGAATAAGCCTAGGGAGGACGAAAATGACCTAAATGTTCAACCAATGACACAAATGTACTTATTGAATGCACAAGATTGGTTAAAAACCCTAATTGGACGAGAATAAGCCTAGAGAGGACGAAAATGACCTAAATGTTCAACCAATGACACAAAATAACTTATTGGATGCACAAGATTGGTTAAAAATCCTAATTGGACGAGAATAAACCTTGGGAGGACGAAAATGACCTAAATGTTCAACCAATGACACAAAATCACTTATTGAATGCACAAGATTGGTTAAAAACCCTAATTGGACTAGAATAAGCCTTGTGAGGACGAAAATGACCTAAATGTTCAACCAATGACACAAATGTACTTATTGGATGCACAAGATTGGTTAAAAACCCTAATTGGACGAGAATAAGTCTTGGGAGGACGAAAATGACCTAAATGTTCAACCAATGACACAAATGTACTTATTGGATGCACAAGATTGCTTAAAAACCCTAATTGGACGAGAATAAGCCTTGGAGGACGAAAATAACCTAAATGTTCAACCAATGACACAAATGTACTTATTGGATGCACAAGATTGGTTAAAAACCCTAATTGGACGAGAATAAGCCTTGGGAGGACGAAAATGACCTAAATGTTCAACCAATGACACAAATGTACTTATTGGATGCACAAGATTGGTTAAAAACCCTAAGTGGACGAGAATAAATCTAGGGAGGACGAAAATGACCTAAATGCTCAACCAATGACACAAATGTACTTATTGGATGCACAAGATTGGTTAAAAACCCTAATTGGACGAGAATAAGCCTAGGGAGGACGAAAATGACCTAAATGTTCAACCAATGACACAAATGTACTTATTGGATGCACAAGATATGTTAAAAACCCTAATTGGACGAGAATCAGACTAGGGAGGACGAAAATGACCTAAATGTTCAACCAATGACACAAAATCACTTATTGGATGCACAAGATTGGTTAAAAACCCTAATTGGACGAGAATAAGCCTTGGGAGGACGAAAATGACCTAAATGTTCAACCAATGACACAAAATCACTTATTTGATGCCCAAGATTGGTTAAAAACCCTAATTGGACGAGAATAAGCCTTAGGAGGACGAAAATGACCTAAATGTTCAACCAATGACACAAAATCACTTATTGGATGCACAAGATTGGTTAAAAACCCTAATTGGACGAGAATAAGCCTTGGGAGGACGAAAATGACCTAAATGTTCAACCAATGACACAAATGTACTTATTGGATGCACAAGATTGGTTAAAAACCCTAATTGGATGAGAATAAGCCTTGGTAGGACGAAAATGACCTAAATGTTCAACCAATGACACAAAATCACTTATTGGATGCACAAGATTGGTTAAAAACCCTAATTGGACGAGAATAAGCCTTGGGAGGACGAAAATGACCTAAATGTTCAACCAATGACACAAAATCACTTATTGGATGCACAAGATTGGTTACAAACCTTAATTGGACGAGAATAAGCCTTGGGAGGACGAAAATGACCTAAATGTTCAACCAATGACACAAAATCACTTATTGGATGCACAAGATTGGTTAAAAACCCTAATTGGACGAGAATAAGCCTTGGGAGGACGAAAATGACCTAAATGTTCAACCAATGACACAAAATCACTTATTGGATGCACAAGATTGGTTAAAAACCCTAATTGGACGTGAATAGGCCTAGGGAGGACGAAAATGACCTAAATGTTCAACCAATGACACAAATGTACTTATTGGATGCACAAGAGTGGTTAAAAACCCTAATTGGACGAGAATAAGCCTTGGGAGGATGAAAATGACATAAATGTTCAACCAATGACACAAAATCACTTATTGGATGCACAAGATTGGTTTAAAACCCTAATTGGACGAAAATAAGACTTGGGAGGATGAAAATGACCTAAATGTTCAACCAATGACACAAATGTACTTATTGGATGCACAAGATTGGTTAAAAACCCTAATTGGACGAGAATAAGCCTTGGGAGGACGAAAATGACCTAAATGTTCAACTAATGAAACAAAATCACTTATTGGATGCACAAGATTGGTTAAAAACCTTAATTGGACGAGAATAATACTTGGGAGGACGAAAATGACCTAAATGTTCAACCAATGACACAAATGTACTTATTGGATGCACAAGATTGGTTAAAAACCCTAATTGGACGAGAATAAGCCTTGGGAGGACGAAAATGACCTAAATGTTCAACCAATGACACAAAATAACTTATTGGATGCAAAAGATTGGTTAAAAACCCTAATTGGACGAGAATAAGCATTGGGAGGACAAAAATGACCTAAATGTTCAACCAATGACACAAATGTACTAATTGGATGCACAATATTGGTTAAAAACCCTAATTGGACGAGAATAAGCCTAGGGAGGACGAAAATAACCTAAATGTTCAACCAATGACACAAAATAACTTATTGGATGCAAAAGATTGGTTAAAAACCCTAATTGGACGAGAATAAGCATTGGGAGGACAAAAATGACCTAAATGTTCAACCAATGACACAAATGTACTTATTGGATGCACAAGATTGGTTAAAAACCCTAATTGGACGAGAATAAGCCTAGGGAGGACGAAAATGACCTAAATGTTCAACCAATGACACAAATGTACTTATTGGATGCACAAGATTGGTTAAAATCCCTAATTGGACGAGAATAAGCCTTGGGAGGACGAAAATGACCTAAATGTTCAACCAATGACACAAAATCACTTATTGGATGCACAGGATTGGTTAAAAACCCTAATTGGACGAGAATAAGCATTGGGAGGACGAAAATGACCTAAATGTTCAACCAATGACACAAATGTACTAATTGGATGCACAAGATTGGTTAAAAACCCTAATTGGACGAGAATAAGCCTAGGGAAGACGAAAATGACCTAAATGTTCAACCAATGACACAAATGTACTTATTGGATGCACAAGATTTGTTAAAACCCCTAATTGGACGAGAATAAGCCTAGGGAGCACGAAATTGACCTAAATGTTCAACCAATGACACAAATGTACTTATTGGATGCACAAGATTGGTTAAAAACCCTAATTGGACGAGAATAAGCCTAGGGAGGACGAAAATGACCTAAATGTTCAACCAATGACACAAATGTACTAATTGGATGCACAAGATTGGTTAAAAACCCTAATTGGACGAGAATTAGCCTTGGGAGGACGAAGATGACCTAAATGTTCAACCGATGGCACAAAATCACTTATTGAATGCACAAGATTGGTTAAAATCCCTAATTGGACGAGAATAAGCCTTGGGAGGACAAAATTTACCTAAATGTTCAATCAATGACACATATGTACTTATTGGATGCACAAGATTGGTTAAAAACCCTAATTGGACGAGAATAAGACTAGGGAGGACGAAAATGACCTAAATGTTCAACCAATGACACAAAATCACTTATTGGATGCACAAGATTGGTTAAAAACCCTAATTGGACGAGAATAAGCCTTGGGAGGACGAAAATGACCTAAATGTTCAACCAATGACACAAATGTACTAATTGGATGCACAAGATTGGTTAAAAACCCTAATTGGACGAGAATAAGCCTAGGGAGGACAAAAATAACCTAAATGTTCAACCAATGACACAAAATCACTTATTGGATGCACAAGATTGGTTAAAAACCCTAATTGGACGAGAATAAGCCTTGGGAGGACGAAGATGACCTAAATGTTCAACCAATGGCATAAAATCACTTATTGGATGCACAAGATTGGTTAAAAACCCTAGTTGGACGAGAAGAAGCCTAGGGAGTACGAAAATGACCTAAATGTTCAAGCAATGACACAAAATCACTTATTGGATGCACAAGATTTGTTAAAAACCCTAATTGGATGAGAATAAGCCTAGGGCGGACGAAAATGACCTAAATGTTGAACCAATGACACAAATGTACTTATTAGATGCACAAGATTGGTTAGAAACACTAATTGGACGAGAATAAGCCTTGGGAGGACGAAAATGACCTAAATGTTCAACTAATGACACAAAATCACTTATTGGATGCACAAGATTGGTTAAAAACCCTAATTGGACGAGAATAATACTTGGGAGGACGAAAATGACCTAAATGTTCAACCAATGACACAAATGTACTTATTAAATGCACAAGATTGGTTAAAAACCCTAATTGGACGAGAATAAGCCTTGGGAGGACGAAAATGACCTAAATGTTCAACCAATGACACAAAATCAGTATTTGGATGCACAAGATTGGTTAAACACCCTAATTGGACGAGAATAAGCCTAGGGAGGACGAAAATGGCCTAAATATTCAACCAAAGACACAAATGTACTTATTGGATGCACAAGATTGGTTAAAAAACCTATTTGGACGGGAATAAGCAATGGGAGGACGAAAATGACCTAAATGTTCAACCAATGACACAAAATCATTTATTGGATGCACAAGATTGGTTAGAAACCCTAATTGGAAGAGAATAAGCCTAGGGAGGACGAAAATAACCTAAATGTTCAACCAATGACATAAATGTACTTATTGGATGCACAAGATTGGTTAAAAACCCTAATTGGAAGAGAATAAGCGTAGGGAGGACAAAAATAACCTAAATGTTCAACCAATGACACAAAATCACTTATTGGATGCACAAGATTGGTTAAAAACCCTAATTGAACGAGAATTAGCCTTGGGAGGACAAAAATGACCTAAATGTTCAACCAATGACACAAATGTACTTATTGGATGCACAAGATTGGTTAAAAACCCTAATTGGACGAGAATAAGCCTAGGGAGGACGGAAATGACCTAAATGTTCAACCAATGACACAAATGTACTTATTGGATGCACAAGATTCGTTAAAAACCCTAATTGGACGAGAATAAGACTAGGGAGTACGAAAATGACCTAAATGTTCAACCAATGACACAAAATCACTTATTGGATGCACAAGATTGGTTAAAAACCCTAATAGGACGAGAATAAGCCTTGGGAGGACGAAAATGACCTAAATGTTCAACCAATGACACAAAATAACTTATTGGATGCACAAGATTGGTTAAAAACCCTAGTTGGACGAGAAGAAGCCTAGGGAGTATGAAAATGACCTAAATGTTCAACCAATGACACAAAATCACTTATTGGATGCACAAGATTTGTTAAAAACCCTAATTGGATGAGAATAAGCCTAGGGAGGACGAAAATGACCTAAATGTTCAACCAATGACACAAATGTACTTATTGGATGCCCAAGATTGGTTAGAAACCCTAATTGGACGAGAATAAGCCTTGGGAGGACGAAAATGACCTAAATGTTCATCTAATGACACAAAATCACTTGTTGGATGCACAAGATTGGTTAAAAACCCTAATTGGACGAGAATAATACTTGGGAGGACGAAAATGACCTAAATGTTCAACCAATGACACAAATGTACTTATTGGATGCACAAGATTGGTTAAAAATCCTAATTGGACGAGAATAAGCCTTGGGAGGACAAAAATGACCTAAATGTTCAACCAATGACACAAAATTAGTATTTGGATGCACAAGATTGGTTAAAAACCCTAATTGGACGAGAATAAGCCTAGGGAGGACGAAAACGACCTAAATGTTCAACCAATGACACAAATGTACTTATTGGATGCACAAGATTGGTTAAATACCCTAATTTGACGAGAATAAGCCTAGGGAGGACGAAAATGACCTAAATGTTCAACCAATGACACAAAATCACTTATTTGATGCACAAGATTGGATAAAAACCCTAATTGGACGAGAATAAGCCTAGGGAGGACAAAAATGTCCTAAATGTTCAACCAATGACACAAAATCACTTATTGGATGCATAAGATTGGTTAAAAATCCTAATTGGACGAGAATAAGCATAGGGAGGACGAAAATGACCTAAATGTTCAACCAATGACACAAAATCACTTATTGGATGCACAAGATTGGTTAAAATCCTAATTGGACGAGAATATGCCTAGGGAGGACGAAAATGACCTAAATGTTCAACCAATGACACAAAATCACTTATTGGATGCACAAGATTGGTTAAAAACCCTAATTGGACGAGAATAGGCCTTGGGAGGACGAAAATGACCTAAATGTTCAACCAATGACACAAAATCACTTATTGGATGCACAAGATTGGTTAAAAACCCTAATTGGACAAGAATAAGCCTTGGGAGGACGAAAATGACCTAAATGTTCAACCAATGACACAATTGTGCTTATTGGATGCACAAGATTGGTTAAAAAACCCTAATTGGACGAGAATAAGCCTTGGGAGGACGAAAATGACCTAAATGTTCAACCAATGACACAAATGTACTTATTGGATGCACAAGATTGGTTAAAAACCCTAATTGGACGAGAATAAGCCTTGGGAGGACGAAAATGACCTAAATGTTCAACCAATGACACAAAATCAGTATTTGGATGCACAAGATTGGTTAAACACCCTAATTGGACGAGAATAAGCCTAGGGAGGACGAAAATGGCCTAAATATTCAACCAAAGACACAAATGTACTTATTGGATGCACAAGATTGGTTAAAAAACCTATTTGGACGGGAATAACCAATGGGAGGACGAAAATGACCTAAATGTTCAACCAATGACACAAAATCATTTATTGGATGCACAAGATTGGTTAGAAACCCTAATTGGAAGAGAATAAGCCTAGGGAGGACGAAAATAACCTAAATGTTCAACCAATGACATAAATGTACTTATTGGATGCACAAGATTGGTTAAAAACCCTAATTGGAAGAGAATAAGCCTAGGGAGGACAAAAATAACCTAAATGTTCAACCAATGACACAAAATCACTTATTGGATGCACAAGATTGGTTAAAAACCCTAATTTAACGAGAATAAGCCTTGGGAGGACAAAAATGACCTAAATGTTCAACCAATGACACAAATGTACTTATTGGATGCACAAGATTGGTTAAAAACCCTAATTGGACGAGAATAAGCCTTGGGAGGACGAAAATGACCTAAATGTTCAACCAATGACACAAAATCATTTATTAGATGTAGAAGATTGGTTAAAAACCCTAATTGGACGAGAATAAGCCTTGGGAGGATGAAAATGACCTAAATGTTCAACCAATGACACAAAATCACTTATTGGATGCACAAGATTGGTTAAAAACCCTAATTGGACGAGAATAAGCCTTGGGAGGACGAAAATGACCTAAATCTTCAACCAATGACACAAACGAACTTATTGGATGGACAAGATTGGTTAAAAACCCTAATTGGACGAGAATAAGCCTTGGGAGGACGAAAATGACCTAAATGTTCAACCAATGACACAAAATCACTTATTGGATGCACAAGATTGGTTAAAAACCCTAATTGGACGAGAATAAGCCTTGGGAGGACGAAAATGACCTAAATGTTCAACCAATGTCACAAATGTACGTATTGGATGCACAAGATTTGTTAAAAACCCTAATTGGACGAGAATAAGCCTTGGGAGGACGAAAATGACCTAAATGTTCAACCAATGACACAAAATCACTTATTGGATGCACAAGATTGGTTAAAAACCCTAATTGGACGAGAATAAGCCTTGGGAGGACGAAAATGACCTAAATGTTCAACCAATGGCACAAATGTACTTAATGGCTGCACAAGATTGGTTAAAAACCCTAATTGGACGAGAATAAGCCTTGGGAGGACGAATATGACCTAAATGTTCAATTAATGACACAAAATCACTTATTGGATGCACAAGATTGGTTAAAAACCCTAATTGGACGAGAATAAGCCTAGGGAGTACGAAAATGACCTAAATGTTCAACCAATGACACAAAATCACTTATTGGATGCACAAGATTGGTTAAAAACCCTAATTGGACGAGAATAAGCTTTTGGAGGACATAAATGACCTAAATGTTCAACCAATGACACAAATGTACTTATTGGATGCACAAGATTGGTTAAAAACCCTAATTGGACGAGAATAAGCTTAGGGAGGACGAAAATGACCTAAATGTTCAACCAATGACACAAAATCACTTATTGGATGCACAAGATTAGTTAAAAACCCTAATTGGACGAGAATAAGCCTTGGGAGGACGAAGATGACCTAAAAGTTCAACCAATGACACAAAATCACTTATTGGATGCACAAGATTGGTTAAAAACCCTAATTGGACGAGAATAAGCTTTTGGAGGACATAAATGACCTAAATGTTCAACCAATGACACAAATGTACTTATTGGATGCACAAGATTGGTTAAAAACCCTAATTGGACGAGAATAAGCCTTGGGAGGACGAAAATGACCTAAATGTTCAACCAATGACACAAATGTACTTATTGGATGCACAAGATTGTTCAAAAACCCTAATTGAACGAGAACAAGCCTAGGTAGGACGAAAATGACCTAAATGTTCAACCAATGACACAAAATCACTTATTGGATGCACAAGATTGGTCAAAAACCCTAATTGGACGAGAATAAGCCTAGGGAGGACGAAAATGACCTAAATGTTCAACCAATGACACAAAATCACTTATTGGATGCACAAGATTGGTTAAAAACCCTAATTGGACGAGAATAAGCTTTTGGAGGACATAAATGACCTAAATGTTCAACCAATGACACAAATGTACTTATTGGATACACAAGATTGGTTAAAAACCCTAATTGGACGAGAATAAGCCTTGGGAGGACGAAAATGACCTAAATGTTCAACCAATGACACAAAATCACTTATTGGATGCACAAGATTGGTTGAAAACCCTAATTGGACGAGAATAAGCCTAGGGAGGACGAAAATGACCTAAATGTTCAACCAATGACACAAATGTACTTATTGGATGCACAAGATTGGTTAAAAACCCTAATTGGACGAGAATAAGACTAGGGAGTACGAAAATGACCTAAATGTTCAACCAATGACACAAAATCACTTATTGGATGCACAAGATTGGTTAAAAACCCTAATAGGACGAGAATAAGCCTTGGGAGGACGAAAATGACCTAAATGTTCAACCAATGACACAAGTGTACTTATTGGATGCACAAGATCGGTTAAAAACCCTAATTGGACGAGAATAAGCTTAGGGAGGACGAAAATGACCTAAATGTTCAACCAATGACACAAAATCACTTATTGGATGCCCAAGATTGGTTAAAAACCCTATTGGACGAGAATAAGCCTAAGGAGGACAAAAATGACCTAAATGTTCAACCAATGACACAAATGTACTTATTGGATGCACAAGATTGGTTAAAAACCCTAATTGGACGAGAATAAGCCTAGGGAGGACGAAAATGACCTAAATGTTCAACCAATGACACAAAATCACTTATTTGATGCACAAGATTGGATAAAAACCCTAATTGGACGAGAATAAGCCTAGGGAGGACAAAAATGACCTAAATGTTCAACCAATGACACAAAATCACTTATTGGATGCATAAGATTGGTTAAAAATCCTAATTGGACGAGAATAAGCATAGGGAGGACGAAAATGACCTAAATGTTCAACTAATGACACAAAATCACTTATTGGATGCACAAGATTGGTTAAAATCCTAATTGGATGAGAATATGCCTAGGGAGGACGAAAATGACCTAAATGTTCAACCAATGACACAAATGTACTTATTGGATGCACAAGATTGATTAAAAAACATAATTGGACGAGAATAAGCAATGGGAGGACGAAAATGACCTAAATGTTCATCCAATGACACAAAATCACTTATTGGATGCACAAGATTGGTTAAAAACCCTAATTGGACGAGAATAAGCCTTGGGAGGACGAAAATGACCAAAATGTTCAACCAATGACACAAAATAACTTATTGGATGCACAAGATTGGTTAAAAACCCTAATTGGACGAGAATAAGCCTTGGGAGAACGAAAATAACCTAAATGTTCAACCAATGACACAAATGTACTTATTTGATGCACAATATTGGTTAACTACCCTAATTGGACGAGAACAAGCCTTGGGAGGACGAAAATGACCTAAATGTTCAACTAATGACACAAAATTACTTATTGGATGCACAAGATTGGTTAAAAACCCTAATTGGACGAGAATAAGCCTTGGGAGGACGAAAATGACCTAAATGTTCAACCAATTACACAAATGTACTTATTTGATGCACAAGATTGGTTAAAAACCCTAATTGGACGAGAATAAGTCTTGGGAGGATGAAAATGACCTAAATGTTCAACCAATGACACAAATGTACTTATTGGATGCACAAGATTGGTTAAAAACCCTAATTGGACGAGAATAAGCCTTGGGAGGATGAAAATGACCTAAATGTTCAACCAATGAGACAAAATCACTTATTGGATGCAAAAGATTGGTTAAAATCCTAATTGGACGAGAATAAGCCTAGGGAGGACGAAAATGACCTAAATGTTCAACCAATGACACAAATGTACTTATTGGATGCACAAGATTGGTTAAAAAACCTAATTGGACGAGAATAAGCAATGGGAGGACGAAAATGACCTAAATGTTCAACCAATGACACAAATGTACTTATTGGATGCACAAGATTGGTTAAAAAACCTAATTGGACGAGAATAAGCAATGGGAGGACGAAAATGACCTAAATGTTCAACCAATGACACAAAATCATTTATTGGATGCACAAGATTGGTTAGAAACCCTAATTGGACGAGAATAAGCCTAGGGAGGACGATAATGACCTAAATGTTCAACAATTGACATAAATGTACTTATTGGATGCACAAGATTGGTTAAAAACCCTAATTGGACGAGAAATACCCTTGGGAGGACGAAAATGACCTAAATGTTCAACTAATGACACAAAATCACTTATTGGATGCACAAGATTGGTTAAAAACCCTAGTTGGACGAGAATAAGCCTTGGAAGAACTTAAATGACCTAAATGTTAAACCAATGACACAAATGTACTTATTGGATGCACAAGATTGGTTAAAAACCCTAATTGGACGAGAATAAGCCTAGGGAGGACGGAAATGACCTAGATGTTCAACCAATGACACAAATATACTTATTGGCTGCACAAGATTGGTTTAAAACCCTAATTGGACGAGAATAACCCTTGGGAGGACGAAAATGACCTAAATGTTCAACCAATGACACAAAATCACTTATTGGATGCACAAGATTGGATAAAAACCCTAATTGGACGAGAATAAGCCTAGGGAGGACAAAAATGACCTAAATGTTCAACCAATGAAACAAATTCACTTATTGGATGCATAAGATTGGTTAAAAATCCTAATTGGACGAGAATAAGCATAGGGAGGACGAAAATGACCTAAATGTTCAACTAATGACACAAAATCACTTATTGGATGCACAAGATTGGTTAAAATCCTAATTGGACGAGAATATGCCTAGGGAGGACGAAAATGACCTAAATGTTCAACCAATGACACAAATGTACTTATTGGATGCACAAGATTGATTAAAAAACCTAATTGGACGAGAATAAGCAATGGGAGGACGAAAATGACCTAAATGTTCATCCAATGACACAAAATCACTTATTGGATGCACAAGATTGGTTAAAAACCCTAATTGGACGAGAATAAGCCTTGGGAGGACGAAAATGACCAAAATGTTCAACCAATGACACAAAATAACTTATTGGATGCACAAGATTGGTTAAAAACCCTAATTGGACGAGAATAAGCCTTGGGAGAACGAAAATAACCTAAATGTTCAACCAATGACACAAATGTACTTATTTGATGCACAATATTGGTTAACAACCCTAATTGGACGAGAACAAGCCTTGGGAGGACGAAAATGACCTAAATGTTCAACCAATGACACAAAATCAGTATTTGGATGCACAAGATTGGTTAAAAACCCTAATTGGACGAGAATAACCCTAGGGAGGACGAAAATGACCTAAATGTTCAACCAATGACACAAATGTACTTATTGGATACAAGATTGTTTAAAAAACCTAATTGGACGAGAATAAGCAATGGGAGGACGAAAATGACCTAAATGTTTAACCAATGACACAAAATCATTTATTGGATGCACAAGATTGGTTAGAAACCCTAATTGGACGAGAATAAGCCTATGGAGGACGATAATGACCTAAATGTTCAACCAATGACATAAATGTACTTATTGGATGCACAAGATTGGTTAAAAACCCTAATTGGACGAGAAATACCCTTGGGAGGACGAAAATGATCTAAATGTTCAACGAATGACACAAAATCACTTATTGGATGCACAAGATTGGTTAAAAACCCTAGTTGGACGAGAATAAGCCTTGGAAGGACTAAAATGACCTAAATGTTAAACCAATGACACAAATGTACTTATTGGATGCACAAGATTGGTTAAAAACCCTAATTGGACGAGAATAAGCCTAGGGAGGACGGAAATGACCTAAATGTTCAACCAATGACACAAATATACTTATTGGCTGCACAAGATTGGTTTAAAACCCTAATTGGACGAGAATAACCCTTGGGAGGACAAAAATGACCTAAATGTTCAACCAATGACACAAAATCACTTATTGGATGCACAAGATTGGTTAAATACCCTAATTGGACGAGAATAAGCCTAGGGAGGACAAAAATGACCTAAATGTTCAACCAATGACACAAAATCACTTATTTGATGCACAAGATTGGATAAAAACCCTAATTGGACGAGAATAAGCCTAGGGAGGACAAAAATGACCTAAATGTTCAACCAATGACACAAAATCACTTATTGGATGCATAAGATTGGTTAAAAATCCTAATTGGACGAGAATAAGCATAGGGAGGACGAAAATGACCTAAATGTTCAACTAATGACACAAAATCACTTATTGGATGCACAAGATTGGTTAAAATCCTAATTGGACGAGAATATGCCTAGGGAGGACGAAAATGACCTAAATGTTCAACCTATGACACAAATGTACTTATTGGATGCACAAGATTGATTAAAAAACCTAATTGGACGAGAATAAGCAATGGGAGGACGAAAATGACCTAAATGTTCATCCAATGACACAAAATCACTTATTGGATGCACAAGATTGGTTAAAAACCCTAATTGGACGAGAATAAGCCTTGGGAGGACGAAAATGACCAAAATGTTCAACCAATGACACAAAATAACTTATTGGATGCACAAGATTGGTTAAAAACCCTAATTGGACGAGAATAAGCCTTGGGAGAACGAAAATAACCTAAATGTTCAACCAATGACACAAATGTACTTATTTGATGCACAATATTGGTTAACTACCCTAATTGGACGAGAACAAGCCTTGGGAGGACGAAAATGACCTAAATGTTCAACTAATGACACAAAATTACTTATTGGATGCACAAGATTGGTTAAAAACCCTAATTGGACGAGAATAAGCCTTGGGAGGACGAAAATGACCTAAATGTTCAACCAATGACACAAAATAACTTATTGGATGCACAAGATTGGTTAAAAACCCTAATTGGACGAGAATAAGCCGTGGGAGGACGAAAATGACCTAAATGTTCAACCAATGACACAAATGTACTTATTGGATGCACAAGATTGGTTAAAAACCCTAATTGGACGAGAATAAGCATAGGGAGGACGAAAATGACCTAAATGTTCAACCAATGACACAAATTTACTTATTGGATGCACAAGATTGGTTAAAAACCCTAATTGGACGAGAATAAGCCTAGGGAGGACGAAAATGACCTAAATGTTCAACCAATGACACAAATGTACTTATTTGATGCACAAGATTGGTTAAAAACCCTAATTGGACGAGAATAAGCATTGGGAGGACGAAAATCACCTAAATGTTCAACCAATGACACAAAATCACTTATTGGATGCACAAGATTGGTTAAAAACCCTAATTGGACGAGAATAAGCCTATGGAGGACGAAAATGACCTAAATGTTCAACCAATGACACAAAATCACTTATTGGATGCACAAGATTGGTTAAAAACCCTAATTGGACGAGAATAAGCCTAGGGAGGACGAAAATGACCTAAATGTTCAACCAATGACACAAATGTACTTTTTGGATGCACAAGATTGGTTAAAACCCTAATTGGACGAGAATAATCCTAGGGAGGACGAAAATGACCTAAATGTTCAACCAATGACACAAAATCACTTATTGGATGCGTAAGATTGGTTAAAAACCCTAATTGGACGAGAATAAGCCTGGGGAGGACGAAAATGACCTAAATGTTCAACCAATGACACAAAATTAATTATTGAATTCACAAGATTGGTTAAAAACCCTAATTGGACGAGAATAAGCCTATGGAGGACGAAAATGACCTAAATGTTCAACCAATGACACAAAATCACTTATTGGATGCACAAGATTGGTTAAAAACCCTAATTGGACGAGAATAAGCCTAGGGAGGACGAAAATGACCTAAATGTTCAACCAATGACACAAATGTACTTATTGGATGCACAAGATTGGTTAAAAACCCTAATTAGACGAGAATAAGCCTATGGAGGACGAAAATGACCTAAATGTTCAACCAATGACACAAAATCACTTATTGGATGCACAAGATTGGTTAAAAACCCTAATTGGACGAGAATAAGCCTAGGGAGGACGAAAATGACCTAAATGTTCAACCAATGACACAAAATCACTTATTGGATGCACAAGATTGGTTAAAAACCCAAATTGGACGAGAATTAGCCTAGGGAGGACAAAAATGACCTAAATGCTCAACCAATGACACCAAATCACTTATTGGATGCACAAGATTGGTTAAAAACCCTAATTGGACGAGAATAAGCCTAGGGAGGACGAAAATGACCTAAATGTTCAACCAATGACACAAATGTACTTATTGGATGCACAAGATTGGTTAAAAACCCTAATTGGACGAGAATAAGCCTTGGGAGGACGAAAATGACCTAAATGTTCAACCAATAACACAAAATCACTTATTGGATACACAAGATTGGTTAAAAACCCTAATTGGACGAGAATAAGCCTTGGGAGGACGAAAATGACCTAAATGTTCAACCAATGACACAAAATCACTTATTGGATGCACAAGATTGGATAAAAACCCTAATTGGACGAGAATAAGCCTAGGGAGGACAAAAATGACCTAAATGTTCAACCAATGACACAAAATCACTTATTGGATGCATAAGATTGGTTAAAAATCCTAATTGGACGAGAATAAGCATAGGGAGGACGAAAATGACCTAAATGTTCAACTAATGACACAAAATCACTTATTGGATGCACAAGATTGGTTAAAATCCTAATTGGATGAGAATATGCCTAGGGAGGACGAAAATGACCTAAATGTTCAACCAATGACACAAATGTACTTATTGGATGCACAAGATTGATTAAAAAACATAATTGGACGAGAATAAGCAATGGGAGGACGAAAATGACCTAAATGTTCATCCAATGACACAAAATCACTTATTGGATGCACAAGATTGGTTAAAAACCCTAATTGGACGAGAATAAGCCTTGGGAGGACGAAAATGACCAAAATGTTCAACCAATGACACAAAATAACTAATTGGATGCACAAGATTGGTTAAAAACCCTAATTGGACGAGAATAAGCCTTGGGAGAACGAAAATAACCTAAATGTTCAACCAATGACACAAATGTACTTATTTGATGCACAATATTGGTTAACAACCCTAATTGGACGAGAACAAGCCTTGGGAGGACGAAAATGTCCTAAATGTTCAACTAATGACACAAAATTACTTATTGGATGCACAAGATTGGTTAAAAACCCTAATTGGACGAGAATAAGCCTTGGGAGGACGAAAATGACCTAAATGTTCAACCAATGACACAAATGTACTTATT
>JBBPBP010000192.1:0-12475 GCA_037974735.1 Cicer chorassanicum
AATTAGGGTTTTTAACCAATCTTGTGCATCCAATAAGTACATTTGTGTCATTGGTTGAACATTTAGGTGATTTTCGTTCTCCCTAGGCTTATTCTCTTCCAAATAGCGTTTCTAACCAATCTTGTGCATCCAATAAGTGATTTTGTGTCATTGGTTGAACATTTAAGTCATTTTTGTCCTCCCATTGCTTATTCTCGTCCAATTAGGTTTTTTAACCATTCTTGTGCATCCAATAAGTACATTTGTGTCATTGGTTGAACATTTAGGTCATTTTCGTCCTCCCTAGGCTTACTCTCGTCCAATTAGGATTTTAACCAATCTTGTGCATCCAATAAGTGATTTTGTGTCATTGGTTGAACTTTTAGGTCATTTTCATCCTCCCAAGGCTTATTCTCGTCTAATTAGGGTTTTTAACCAATCTTGTGCATCCAATAAGTACATTTGTGTCATTGGTTGAACATTTAGGTGATTTTCGTTCTCCCTAGGCTTATTCTCTTCCAAATAGCGTTTCTAACCAATCTTGTGCATCCAATAAGTGATTTTGTGTCATTGGTTGAACATTTAAGTCATTTTTGTCCTCCCATTGCTTATTCTCGTCCAATTAGGTTTTTTAACCATTCTTGTGCATCCAATAAGTACATTTGTGTCATTGGTTGAACATTTAGGTCATTTCCGTCCTCCCTAGGCTTATTCTCGTCCAATTAGGGTTTTTAACCAATCTTGTGCATCCGATAAGTAATCTTGTGTCATTGGTTGAACATTTAGGTTATTTTTGTCCTCCCTAGGCTTATTCTCTTCCAATTAGGGTTTTTAACCAATCTTGTGCATCCAATAAGTACATTTGTGTCATTGGTTGAACATTTAGGTGATTTTCGTTCTCCCTAGGCTTATTCTCTTCCAATTAGCGTTTCTAACCAATCTTGTGCATCCAATAAGTGATTTTGTGTCATTGGTTGAACATTTAGGTCATTTTCGTCCTCCCAAGGCTTATTCTCGTCCAATTAGGGTTTTTAACCAATCTTGTGCATCCAATAAGTGATTTTGTGTCATTGGTTGAACATTTAGGTCATTTTCGTCCTCCCAAGGCATATTCTCGTTCAATTAGGGTTTTTGACCAATCTTGTGCATCCTATAAGTGATTTTGTGTCATTGGTTGAACATTTAGGTCATTTTCGTCCTCCCAAGGCTTATTCTCGTCCAATTAGGGTTTTTAACCAATCTTGTGCATCCAATAAGTGATTTTGTGTCATTGGTTGAACATTTAGGTCATTTTCGTCCTCCCTAGGCTTATTCTCGCCCAATTAGGGTTTTGAACCAATCTTGTGCATCCAATAAGTGATTTTGTGTCATTGGTTGAACATTTAGGTCATTTTCGTCCGCCCAAAGCTTATTCTTGTCCAATTAGGGTTTTTAACCAATCTTGTGCATCCAATAAGTACATTTGTGTCATTGGTTGAACATTTAGGTCATTTTCGTCCTCCGAAGGCTTATTCTCGTCCAATTAGGGTTTTTAACCAATCTTGTGCATCCAATAAGTACATTTGTGTCATTGGTTGAACATTTAGGTCATTTTCGTCCTCCCTAGGCTTATTCTCTTCCAATTAGGGTTTTTAACCAATCTTGTGCATCCAATAAGTTATTTTGTGTCATTGGTTGAACATTTAGGTCATTTTCGTCCTCCCAAGGCTTATTCTCGTCCAATTAGGGTTTTTAACCAATCTTGTGCATCCAATAAGTGATTTTGTGTCATTGGTTGAACATTTAGGTCATTTTCGTCCTCCCTAGTCTTATTCTCGTCCAATTAGGGTTTTTAACCAATCTTGTGCATCAAATAAGTACATTTGTGTCATTGGTTGAACATTTAGGTCATTTTCGTCCTCCCAAGGCTTATTCTCGTCCAATTAGAGTTTTTAACCAATCTTATGCATCCAATAAGTGATTTTGTGTCATTGGTTGAACATTTAGGTTATTTTTGTCCTCCCTAGGCTTATTCTCGTCCAATTAGGGTTTTTAACCAATCTTGTGCATCCAATAAGTACATTTGTGTCATTGGTTGAACATTTAGGTCATTTTCGTCCTCCCTAGGCTTATTCTCGTCCAATTAGGGTCTTAACCAATCTTGTGCATCCAATAAGTACATTTGTGTCATTGGTTGAACATTTAGGTCATTTTCGTCCTCCCTAGGCTTATTCTCGTCCAATTAGGGTTTTTAACCAATCTTGTGCATCCAATAATCGATTTTGTGTCATTGGTTGAACATTTAGGTCATTTTCGTCCTCCCTAGGCTTATTCTCGTCCAATTAGGGTTTTTAACCAATCTTGTGCATCCAATAAGTGATTTTGTGTCATTGGTTGAACATTTAGGTCATTTTCGTCCTCCCAGGGCTTATTCTCATCCAATTAGGGTTTTTAACCAATCTTGTGCATCCAATAAGTGATTTTGTGTCATTGGTTGAACATTTAGGTCATTTTCGTCCTCCCAAGGCTTATTCTCGTCCAATTAGGGTTTTTAACCAATCTTGTGCATCTAATAAGTGATTTTGTATCGTTGGTTGAACATTTAGGTCATTTTCGTCCTCCCAAGGCTTATTCTCGTCCAATTAGGGTTTTTAACCAATCTTGTGCATCCAATAAGTGATTTTGTGTCATTGGTTGAACATTTAGGTCATTTTCGTCCTCCCAAGGCTTATTCTCGTCAATTTAAGGTTTTTAACCAATCTTGTGCATCCAATAAGTACATTTGTGTCATTGGTTGAACATTTAGGTCATTTTCGTCCTCCCAAGGCTTATTCTCGTCCAATTAGGGTTTTTAACCAATCTTGTGCATCCAATAAGTACATTTGTGTCATTGGTTGAACATTTAGGTCATTTTCGTCCTCCCAAGGCTTATTCTCGTCCAATTAGGGTTTTTAACCAATCTTGTGCATCCAATAAGTGATTTTGTGTCATTGGTTGAACATTTAGGTCATTTTCGTCCTCCTAAGGCTTATTCTCGTCCAATTAGGGTTTTTAACCAATCTTGGGCATCAAATAAGTGATTTTGTGTCATTGGTTGAACATTTAGGTCATTTTCGTCCTCCCAAGGCTTATTCTCGTCCAATTAGGGTTTTTAACCAATCTTGTGCATCCAATAAGTGATTTTGTGTCATTGGTTGAACATTTAGGTCATTTTCGTCCTCACATGGCTTATTCTCGTCCAATTAGGGTTTTTAACCAATCTTGTGCATCCAATAAGTGATTTTGTGTCATTGGTTGAACATTTAGGTCATTTTCGTCCTCCCAAGGCTTATTCTCGTCCAATTAGGGTTTTTAACCAATCTTGTGCATCCAATAAGTGATTTTGTGTCATTGGTTGAACATTTAGGTCATTTTCGTCCTGCCAAGGCTTATTCACGTCCAATTAGGGTTTTTAACCAATCTTGTGCATCCAATAAGTACATTTGTGTCATTGATTGAACATTTAGGTCATTTTCGTCCTCCCTAGGCTTATTCTCGTCCAAAAAGGGTTTTTAACCAATCTTGTGCATCCAATAAGTGATTTTGTGTCATTGGTTGAACATTTAGGTCATTTTCGTCCTCCCAAGGCTTATTCTCGTCCAATTAGGGTTTTTAACCAATCTTGTGCATCCAATAAGTGATTTTGTGTCATTGGTTGAACATTTAGGTCATATGCGTCCTCCCAAGGCTTAGTCTCGCCTAATTAGGGATTTTAACCAATCTTGTGCACACAATAAGTGATTTTGTGTCATTGGTTTAACATTTAGGTCATTTTCGTCCTCCCTAGGCTTATTGTCGTCCAATTATGGTTTTTAACCAATCTTGTGCATCCAATAAGTACATTTGTGTCATTGGTTGAACATTTAGGTCATTTTCGTCCTCCCAAGGCTTATTCTCGTCCAATTAGGGTTTTTAACCAATCTTGTGCATCCAATAAGTGATTTTGTGTCATTGGTTGAACATTTAGGTCATTTTCGTCCTCCCTAAGCTTATTCTCGTCCAATTAGGGTTTTTAACCAATCTTGTGCATCCAATAAGTAAACTTGTGTCATTGGTTGAACATTTAGGTCATTTTCGTCCTCCCAAGGCTTATTCTCGTCCAATTAGGGTTTTTAACCAATCTTGTGCATCCAATAAGTGATTTTGTGTCATTGGTTGAACGTTTTGGTTATTTTCGTCCTCCCTAGGCTTATTCTCGTCCAATTAGGGTTTTTTAACAATCTTGTGCATCCAATAAGTTATTTTGTGCCATTGGTTGAACATTTAGGTCATTTTCGTCCTCCCAAGGCTTATTCTCGTCCAATTAGGGTTTTTAACCAATCTTGTGCATCCAATAAGTGATTTTGTGTCATTGGTTGAACATTTAGGTCATTTTCGTCCTCCCAAGGCTTATTCTCGTCCAATTAGGGTTTTTAACCAATCTTGTGCATCCAATAAATGATTTTGTGTCATTGGTTGAACATTTATGTCATTTTTGTCCTCCCAAGGCTTATTCTCGTCCAATTAGGGTTTTGAACCAATCTTGTGCATCCAATAAGTACATTTGTGTCATGGGTTAATCATTTAAGTCATTTTCGTCCTCCCAAGGCTTATTCTCGTCCAATTAGGGTTTTTAACCAATCTTTTGCATCCAATAAGTACATTTGTGTCATTGGTTGAACATTTAGGTCATTTTCGTCCTCCCAAGGCTTATTCTCGTCCAATTAGGGTTTTTAACCAATCTTGTGCATCCAATAAGTGATTTTGTGTCATTGGTTGAACATTTAGGTCATTTTCGTCCTCCCAAGGCTTATTCTCGTCCAATTAGGGTTTTTAGCCAATCTTGTGCATCCAATAAGTACAGTTGTGTCATTGGTTTAACATTTAGCTCATTTTCGTCCTCCCGAGGCTTATTCTCGTCCAATTAGGGTTTTTAACCAATCTTGTGCATCCAATAAGTACATTTGTGTCATTGGTTGAACATTTAGGTCATTTTCGTCCTCCCAAGGCTTATTCTCGTCCAATTAGGGTTTTAACCAATCTTGTGCATCCAATAAGTAATTTTGTGTCATTAGTTGAACATTTAGGTCATTTTCGTCCTCCCAAGGCTTGTTCTCATCCAATTAGGGTTGTTAACAAATCTTGTGCATCAAATAAGTACATTTGTGTCATTGGTTGAACATTTAGGTCATTTTCGTCATCCCAAGGCTTATTCTCGTCCAATTAGGGTTTTTAACCAATCTTATGCATCCAATAAGTGATTTTGTGTCATTGGTTGAACATTTAGGTTATTTTCGTTCTCCCAAGGCTTATTCTTGTCCAATTAGGGTTTCTAACCAATCTTGTGCATCCAATAAGTGATTTTGTGTCATTGTTGAACATTTAGGTTATTTTTGTCCTCCCTAGGCTTATTCTCTTCCAATTAGGGTTTTTAACCAATCTTGTGCATCCAATAAGTACATTTTTGTCATTGGTTGAACATTTAGGTGATTTTCCTTCTCCCTAGGCTTATTCTCGTCCAATTAGGGTTTTTAACCAATCTTGTGCATCCAATAAGTGATTTTGTGTCATTGGTTGAACATTTAGGTCATTTTCGTCCTCCCATTGCTTATTCTCGTCCAATTAGGTTTTTTAACCAATCTTGTGCATCCAATAAGTACATTTGTGTCATTGGTTGAACATTTAGGTCATTTTCGTCCTCCCATTGCTTATTCTCGTCCAATTAGGTTTTTTAACCAATCTTGTGCATCCAATAAGTACATTTGTGTCATTGGTTGAACATTTAGGTCATTTTCGTCCTCCCTAGGCTTATTCTCGTCCAATTAGGATTTTAACCAATCTTTTGCATCCAATAAGTGATTTTGTCTCATTGGTTGAACATTTAGGTCATTTTCATCCTCCCAAGGCTTATTCTCGTCCAATTAGGGTTTTTAACCAATCTTGTGCATCCAATAAGTACATTTGTGTCATTGGTTGAACATTTAGGTCATTTTCATCCTCCCAAGACTTATTCTCGTCCAATTAGGGTTTTTAACCAATCTTGTGCATCAAATAAGTACATTTGTGTAATTGGTTGAACATTTAGGTCATTTTCGTCCTCCCAAGGCTTATTCTCGTCCAATTAGGGTTTTTAACCAATCTTGTGCATCCAATAAGTAATTTTGTGTCATTAGTTGAACATTTAGGTCATTTTCGTCCTCCCAAGGCTTGTTCTCGTCCAATTAGGGTTATTAACCAATCTTGTGCATCAAATAAGTACATTTGTGTCATTGGTTGAACATTTAGGTCATTTTCGTCCTCCCAAGGCTTATTCTCGTCCAATTAGAGTTTTTAACCAATCTTGTGCATCCAATAAGTTATTTTGTGTCATTGGTTGAACATTTAGGTCATTTTCGTCCTCCCAAGGCTTATTCTCGTCCAATTAGGGTTTTTAACCAATCTTGTGCATCCAATAAGTGATTTTGTGTCATTGGTTGAACATTTAGGTCATTTTCGTCCTCCCTAGTCTTATTCTCGTCCAATTAGGGTTTTTAACCAACTTTGTGGATCCAATAAGTGATTTTGTGTCATTGGTTGAACATTTAGGTCATTTTCGTCCTCCCTAGGCTTATTCACGTCCAATTATGGTTTTTAACCAATCTTGTGCATCCAATAAGTACATTTGTGTCATTGGTTGAACATTTAGGTCATTTTTGTCCTCCCAAGGCTTATTCTCGTCCAATTAGGGTTTTTAACCAATCTTATGCATCCAATAAGTGATTTTGTGTCATTGGTAGAACATTTAGGTCATTTTCGTCCTCCCAAGGCTTATTCTCGTCCAATTAGGGTTTTTAACCAATCTTGTGCATCCAATAAGTGATTTTGTGTCATTGGTTGAACATTTAGGTCATTTTCGTCCTCCCTAGTCTTATTCTCGTCCAGTTAGGGTTTTTAACCAATCTTGTGCATCCAATAAGTACATTTGTGTCATTGGTTGAACATTTAGGTCATTTTCGTCCTCCCTAGGCTTATTCTCGTCCAATTAGGGTTTTTAACCAATCTTGTGCATCCAATAAATGATTTTGTGTCGTTGGTTGAACATTTAGGTCATTTTCGTCCTTCCTAGGCTTATTTTCGTCCAATTAGGGTTTTAAACCAATCTTGTGCATCCAATAAGTACATTTGTGTCCTTGGTTGAACATTTAGGTCATTTTCGTCCTCCCAAGGCTTATTCTCGTCCAATTAGGGTTTTTAACCAATCTTGTGCATCCAATAAGTGATTTTGTGTCATTGGTTGAACATTTAGGTCATTTTCGTCCTCCCTAGGCTTATTCTCGTCCAATTAGGGTTTTTAACCAATGTTGTGCATCCAATAAGTGATTTTGTGTCATTGGTTGAACATTTAGGCCATTTTCGTCCACCCTAGGCTTATTCTCGTCAAATTAGGGTTTTTAACCAATCTTGTGCTTCCAATAAGTACATTTGTGTCATTGGTTGAACATTTAGGTCATTTTCTTCCTCCCTAGGCTTATTCTCGTCCAATTAGGGTTTTTAACCAATGTTGTGCATCCAATAAGTGATTTTGTGTCATTGGTTGAACATTTAGGTCATTTTCGTCCTCCCAAGGCTTATTCTCGTCCAATTAGGGTTTTTAACCAATCTTGTGCATCCAATATGTGATTTTGTGTCATTGGTTGAACATTTAGGTCATTTTCGTCCTCCAAAGCTTATTCTCGTCCAATTAGGATTTTTAACCAATCTTGTGCATCCAATAAGTGATTTTGTGTCATTGGTTGAAAATTAGGTCATTTTCGTCCTCCCAAGGCTTATTCTCGTCCAATTAGGGTTTTTAACCAATCTTGTGCATCCAATAAGTGATTTTGTGTCATTGGTTGAACATTTAGGTCATTTTCGTCCTCCCAAGGCTTATTCTCGTCCAATTAGGGTTTTTAACCAATCTTGTGCATCCAATAAGTGATTTTGTGTCATTGGTTGAACATTTAGGTCATTTTCGTCCTGCCAAGGCTTATTCACGTCCAATTAGGGTTTTTAACCAATCTTGTGCATCCAATAAGTACATTTGTGTCATTGATTGAACATTTAGGTCATTTTCGTCCTCCCTAGGCTTATTCTCGTCCAAAAAGGGTTTTTAACCAATCTTGTGCATCCAATAAGTGATTTTGTGTCATTGGTTGAACATTTAGGTCATTTTCGTCCTCCCAAGGCTTATTCTCGTCCAATTAGGGTTTTTAACCAATCTTGTGCATCCAATAAGTGATTTTGTGTCATTGGTTGAACATTTAGGTCATTTTCGTCCTCCCAAGGCTTATTCTCGTCCAACTAGGATTTTTAACAAATCTTGTGCATCCAATAAGTGATTTTGTGTCATTGGTTGAACATTTAGGTCATTTTCGTCCTCCCAAGGCTTATTCTCGTCCAATTAGGGTTTTTAACCAATCTTGTGCATCCAATAAGTAATTTTGTATCATTGGTTGAACATTTAGGTCATTTTCGTCCTCCCAAGGCTTATTCTCGTCCAATTAGGGTTTTTAACCAATCTTGTGCATCCAATAAGTGATTTTGTGTCATTGGTTGAACATTTAGGTCATTTTCGTCCTCCCAAGGATTTTTCTCGTCCATTTAGGGTTTTTAACCAATCTTGTGCATCCAATAAGTACATTTGTGTCATTGGTTGAACATTTAGGTCATTTTCGTCCTCCCAAGGCTTATTCTCGTCCAATTAGGGTTTTTAACCAATCTTGTGCATCCAATAAGTGATTTTGTGTCATTGGTTGAACATTTAGGTCATTTTCGTCCTCCCTAGGCTTATTCTCGTCCAATTAGGGATTTTTAACAATCTTGTGCATCCAATAAGTGATTTTATGCCATTGGTTGAACATTTAGGTCATTTTCGTCCTCCCAAGGCATATTCTCGTCCAATTAGGGTTTTTTAACAATCTTGTGCATCCAATAAGTACATTTGTTTCATTGGTTGAACATTTAGGTCATTTATGTCCTCCAAAAGCTTATTCTCATCCAATTAGGGTTTTTAACCAATCTTGTGCATCCAATAAGTGATTTTGTGTCATTGGTTGAACATTTAGGTCATTTTCGTCCTCCCAAGGCTTATTCTCGTCCAATTAGGGTTTTTAACCAATCTTGTGCATCCAATAAGTGATTTTGTGTCATTGGTTGAACATTTAGGTCATTTTCGTCCTACCTAGGCTTATTCTTGTCCAATTAGGATTTTTAACCAATCTTGTGCATCAAATAAGTTACTTTGTGTCATTGGTTGAACATTTAGGTCATTTTCGTCCTCCCAAGGCTTATTCTCGTCCAATTAGGGTTTTTAACCAATCTTGTGCATCCAATAAGTGATTTTGTGTCATTGGTTGAACATTTAGGTCATTTTCGTCCTCTCTAGGCTTATTCTCGTCCAATTAGGGTTTTTAACCAATCTTGTGCATCCATTAAATGATTTTGTGTCATTGGTTGAACATTTAGGTCATTTTCGTCCTCCCAAGGCTTATTCTAGTCCAATTAGGATTTTTAACCAATCTTGTGCATCCAATAAGTGATTTATTGCCATTGGTTGAACATGTAGGTCATTTTCGTCCTCTCAAGGCTTATTCTGGTCCAATTAGGGTTTTTAACCAATCTTGTGCATCCAATAAGTGATTTTGTATCATTGGTTGAACATTTAGGTCATTTTCGTCCTCCCAAGGCTTATTCTCGTCCAATTAGGGTTTTTAACCAATCTTGTGCATCCAATAAGTGATTTTGTGTCATTGGTTGAACATTTAGGTCATTTTCGTCCTCCCTAGACTTATTCTCGTCCAGTTAGGGTTTTTAACCAATCTTGTGCGTCCAATACGTACATTTGTGTCATTGGTTGAACATTTATGTCATTTTTGTCATCCCTAGGCTTATTCTCGTCCAATTAGGGTTTTTAACCAATCTTGTGCATCCAATAAGTGATTTTGTGTCATTGGTTGTACATTTAAGTCATTTTTGTCCTCCCTAGGCTTATTTCGTCCAATTAGGTTTTTTAACCAATCTTGTGCATCCAATAAGTATATTTTGTGTCATTGGTTGAACATTTAGGTCATTTTCGTCCTCCCAAGGCTTATTCTCGTCCAATTAGGGTTTTTAACCAATCTTGTGCATCCAATAAGTGATTTTGTGTCATTGGTTGAACATTTAGGTCATTTTCGTCCTCCCAAGCCTTATTCTCGTCCAATTAGGGTTTTTAATAAATCTTGTAAATCCAATAAATGATTTTGTGTGATTGTTTGAACATTTAGGTCATTTTCTTCCTCCCAAGGCTTATTCTCGTCCAATTAGGGTTTTTAACCAATCTTGTGAATCCAATAAGTAATTTTGTGTAATTGTTTGAACATTTAGGTCATTTTCGTCCTCCCAAGGCTTATTCTCGTCCAATTAGGGTTTTTAACCAATCTTGTGCATCCAATAAGTTATTTTGTGTCATTGGTTGAACATTTAGGTCATTTTCGTCCTCCCAAGGCTTATTCTCGTCCAATTAGGGTTTTTAACCAATCTTGTGCATCCAATAAGTGATTTTGTGTCGTTGGATGAACATTTAGGTCATTTTCGTCCTCCCAAGGCTTATTCTCGTCCAATTAGGGTTTTTAACCAATCTTGTGCATCCAATAAGTTATTTTGTGTCATTGGTTGAACATTTAGGTCATTTTCGTCCTCCCAAGGCTTATTCTCGTCCAATTAGGGTGTTTAACCAATCTTGTGCATCCAATAAGTGATTTTGTGTCATTGGTTGAACATTTAGGTCATTTTCGTCCTCCCTAGTCTTATTCTCGTCCAATTAGGGTTTTTAACCAATCTTGTGCATCCAATAAGTACATTTGTGTCATTGGTTGAACATTTAGGCCATTTCCGTCCTCCCTAGGCTTATTCTCGTCCAACTAGGGTTTTTAACCAATCTTATGCATCCAATAAGTGATTTTGTGTCATTGGTTGAACATTTAGGTCATTTTTGTCCTCCCTAGGCTTATTCTCGTCCAATTAGGGTATTTAACCAATCTTGTGCATCAAATAAGTGATTTTGTGTCATTGGTTGAACAATTAGGTCATTTCGTCCTCCCAAGGCTTATTCTCGTCCAATTAGGGTTTTTAACCAATCTTGTGCATCCAATAAGTACATTTGTGTCATTGGTTCAACATTTAGGTCATTTTCGTCCGCCCTAGGCTTATTCTCATCCAATTAGGGTTTTTAACAAATCTTGTGCATCCAGTAAGTGATTTTGTGTCATTGGTTGAACATTTAGGTCATTTTCGTACTCCCTAGGCTTCTTCTCGTCCAACTAGGGTTTTTAACCAATCTTATGCATCCAATAAGTGATTTTGTGTCATTGGTTGAACATTTAGGTCATTTTTGTCCTCCCTAGGCTTATTCTCGTCCAATTAGGGTATTTAACCAATCTTGTGCATCAAATAAGTGATTTTGTGTCATTGGTTGAACAATTAGGTCATTTCGTCCTCCCTAGGCTTATTCTCGTCCAATTAGGGTATTTAACCAATCTTGTGCATCAAATAAGTGATTTTGTGTCATTGGTTGAACATTTAGGTCATTTTCGTCCTCGCAAGGGTTATTCTTGTCCAATTAGGGTTTTAAACCAATCTTGTGCAGCCAATAAGTATATTTGTGTCATTGGTTGAACATTTAGGTCATTTCCGTCCTCCCTAGGCTTATTCTCGTCCAATTAGGGTTTTTAACCAATCTTGTGCATCCAATAAGTACATTTATGTCATTGGTTATTTTTGTCCTCCCAAGGTTTATTCTCGTCCAATTAGGGTTTTTAACCAATCTTGTGCATCCAATAAGTTATTTTGTGTCATTGGTTGAACATTTAGGTCATTTTCGTCCTCCCAAGGCTTATTCTCGTCCAATTAGGGTTTTTAACCAATCTTGTGCATCCAATAAGTGATTTTGTGTCATTGGTTGAACATTTAGGTCATTTTCGTCCTCCATAGTCTTATTCTCGTCCAATTAGGGTTTTTAACCAAACTTGTGCATCCAATAAGTACATTTGTGTCATTGGTTGAACATTTAGGTCATTTTCGTCCTCCCAAGTATTATTCTCGTCCAATTAGGGTTTTTAACCAATCTTGAGCATCCAATAAGTGATTTTGTGTCATTAGTTGAACATTTAGGTCATTTTCGTCCTCCCAAGGCTTATTCTCGTCCAATTAGGGTTTTTAACCAATCTTGTGCATCCAATAAGTACATTTGTGTCATTGGTTCAACATTTAGGTCATTTTCGTCCGCCCTAGGCTTATTCTCATCCAATTAGGGTTGTTAACAAATCTTGTGCATCCAGTAAGTGATTTTGTGTCATTGGTTGAACATTTAGGTCATTTTCGTACTCCCTAGGCTTCTTCTCGTCCAACTAGGGTTTTTAACCAATCTTGTGCATCCAATAAGTGATTTTATGCCATTGGTTGAACATTTAGGTCATTTTCGTCCTCCCAAGGCTTATTCTCG
>JBBPBP010000193.1:17732-37068 GCA_037974735.1 Cicer chorassanicum
ATTTGTGTCAATGGTTGAACATTTAGGTCATTTTCGTCCTCCCTAGGCTTATTCTCGTCCAATTAGGATTTTAATCAATCTTGTGCATCCAATAAGTGATTTTGTGTCATTGGTTGAACATTTAGGTCATTTTCGTCCTCCCAAGGCTTATTCTCGTCCAATTAGGGTTTTTAACCAATCTTGTGCATCCAATAAGTGATTTTGTGTCATTGGTTGAACATTTAGGTTATTTTCGTTCTCCCAAGGCTTATTCTCGTCTAATTAGGGTTTTTAACCAATCTTGTGCATCCAATAAGTACATTTGTGTCATTGGTTGAACATTTAGGTCATTTTTGTCCTCCCAAGGCTTATTCTCGTCCAATTAGGGTTTTTAACCAATCTTGTGCATCCAATAAGTGATTTTTGTGTCATTGGTTGAACATTTAGGTCATTTTCTTCCTCCCTAGGCTTATTCTCGTCCAATTAGGGTTTCTAACCAATCTTGTGCATCCAATAAATTATTTTGTGTCATTGGTTGAACATTTAGGTCATTTTCGTCGTCCCATTGCTTATTCTCGTCCAATTAGGTTTTCTAACCAATCTTGTGCATCCAATAAGTACATTTGTGTCATTGGTTGAACATTTAGGTCATTTTCGTCCTCCCATTGCTTATTCTCGTCCAATTAGGTTTTTTAACCAATCTTGTGCATCCAATAAGTATATTTGTGTCAATGGTTGAACATTTAGGTCATTTTCGTCCTCCCTAGGCTTATTCTCGTCCAATTAGGATTTTAATCAATCTTGTGCATCCAATAAGTGATTTTGTGTCATTGGTTGAACATTTAGGTCATTTTCGTCCTCCCAAGGCTTATTCTCGTCCAATTAGGGTTTTTAACCAATCTTGAGCATCCAATAAGTGATTTTGTGTCATTGGTTGAACATTTAGGTTATTTTCGTTCTCCCAAGGCTTATTCTCGTCTAATTAGGGTTTTTAACCAATCTTGTGCATCCAATAAGTACATTTGTGTCATTGGTTGAACATTTAGGTCATTTTTGTCCTCCCAAGGCTTATTCTCGTCCAATTAGGGTTTTTAACCAATCTTGTGCATCCAATAAGTGATTTTGTGTCATTGGTTGAACATTTAGGTCATTTTCGTCTTCCTAAGGCTTATTCTCGTCCAATTAGGGTTTTTAACCAATCTTGGGCATCCAATAAGTGATTTTGTGTCATTGGTTGAACATTTAGGTCATTTCGTCCTCCCAAGGCTTATTCTCGTCCAATTACGGTTTTTAACCAATCTTTTGCATCCAATTAGTGATTTTGTGTCATTGGTTGAACATTAAGGTCATTTTCGTCCTCCCAAGGCTTATTCTCGTCCAATTAGGGTTTTTAACCAATCTTGTGCATCCAATAAGTGATTTTGTGTCATTGGTTGAACATTTAGGTTATTTTCGTCCTCCCAAGGCTTATTCTCGTCATATTACGATTTTTATCCAATCTTGTGCATCCAATAAGTACATTTGTGTCATTGGTTGAACATTTAGGTCATTTTCGTCCTCCCAAGGCTTATTCTCGTCCAATTAGGGTTTTTAACCAATCTTGTGCATCCAATAAGTGATTTTGTGTCATTGGTTGAACATTTAGGTCATTTTCGTCCTCCCAAGGCTTTTTCTCGGTTAATTAGGGTTTTTAACCAATCTTGTGCATCCAATAAGTACATTTGTGTCATTGGTTGAACATTTAGGTCATTTTCGTCCTCCCAAGGCTTATTCTCGTCAAATTAGGGTTTTTAACCAATCTTGTGCATCCAATAAGTGATTTTGTGTCGTTGGTTGAACATTTAGGTCATTTTCGTCCTCCATAGGCTTATTCTCGTCCAATTAGGGTTTTTAACCAATCTTGTGCATCCAATAAGTACATTTGTGTCATTGGTTGAACATTTAGGTCAATTTCGTCCTCCCAAGGCTTATTCTCGTCCAATTAGGGTTTCTAACCAATCTTGTGCATCCAATAAGTGATTTTGTGTCATTGGTTATACATTTAGGTCATTTTCGTCCTCCCAAGGCTTATTCTCGTCCAATTAGGGTTTTTAACCAATCTTGTGCATCCAATAAGTGATTTTGTGTCATTGGTTGAACATTTAGGTCATTTTCGTCCTCCCAAGGCTTATTCTCGTCCAATTAGGGTTTTTAACCAATCTTGTGCATCCAATAAGTACATTTGTGTCATTGGTTGAACATTTAGGTCATTTTCATCCTCCCAAGGCTTATTCTCGTCCAATTAGGGTTTTTAACTATTCTTGTGCATACAATAAGTGATTTTGTGTCATTGGTTGAACATTTAGGTCATTTTTGTCCTCCCAAGGCTTATTCTCGTCAAATTAGGGTTTTTAACCAATCTTGTGCATCCAATAAGTGATTTTGTGTCATTGGTTGAACATTTAGGTCATTTTCGTCCTCCCAAGGCTTATTCTCGTCCAATTAGGGTTTTTAACCAATCTTGTGCATCCAATAAGTGATTTTGTGTCATTGGTTGAACATTTAGGTTATTTTCGTCCTCCCAAGGCTTATTCTCGTCCAATTAGGGTTTTTTATTAATCTTGTGCATCCAATAAGTACATTTATGTCATTGGTTGAACAATTAGGTCATTTTAGTCCTCCCAATGCCTATTCTTGTCCAATTAGGGTTTTTAACCAATCTTGTGCATCCAATAAGTGATTTTGTGTCATTGGTTGAAAATTTAGGTCATTTTCGTCCTCCCAAGGCTTATTCTCGTCCAATTAGGGTTTTTAACCAATCTTGTGCATCCAATAAGTGATTTTGTGTCATTGGTTGAACATTTAGGTTATTTTCGTCCTCCCAAGGCTTATTCTCGTCCAATTAGGGTTTTTAACCAATCTTGTGCATCAAATAAGTACATTTGTGTCATTGGTTTAACATTTATGTCATTTTCGTCCTCCCAAGGCTTATTCTCGTCCAATTAGGGTTTTTAACCAATCTTGTGCATCCAATAAGTACATTTGTGTCATTGGTTGAACATTTAGGTCATTTTCGTCCTCCCAAGTCTTATTATCGTCCAATTACGGTTTTTAACCAATCTGGTGCATCCAATAAGTACATTTGTGTCATTGGTTCAACATTTAGGTCATTTTCGTCCTCCCAAGGCTTATTCTCGTCCAATTAGGGTTTTTAACCAATCTTGTGCATCCAATAAGTACATTTGTGTCATTGGTTGAACATTTAGGTCATTTTCGTCCTCCCAAGGCTTATTCTCGTCCAATTAGGGTTTTTAACCAATCTTGTGCATCCAATAAGTACATTTGTGTCATTGGTTGAACATTTAGGTCATTTTCGTCCTCCCAAGGCTTTTTCTCGTCCAATTATGGTTTTTAACCAATCTTGTGCATCCAATAAGTGATTTTGTGTCGTTGGTTGAACATTTAGGTCATTTTCGTCCTCCCAAGGCTTATTCTCGTCCAATTAGGGTTTTTAACCAATCTTGTGCATCCAATAAGTTATTTTGTGTCCTTGGTTGAACATTTAGGTCATTTTCGTCCTCCCAAGGCTTATTCTCGTCCAATTAGGGTTTTTAACCAATCTTGTGCATCCAATAAGTGATTTTGTGTCATTGGTTGAACATTTAGGTCATTTTCGTCCTCCCAAGGCTTATTCTCGTCCAATTAGGGTTTTTAACCAATCTTCTGCATCCAATAAGTAAATTTGTGTCATTGGTTGAACATTTAGGTCATTTTCGTCCTCCCAAGGCTTATTCTCGTCCAATTAGGGTTTTTAACCAATCTTGTGCATCCAATAAGTGATTTTGTGTCATTGGTTGAACATTTAGGTCATTTTCGTCCTCCCAAGGCTTATTCGCGTCCAATTAGGGTTTTTAACCAATCTTGTGCATCCAATAAGTACATTTGTGTCATTGGTTCAATATTTAGGTCATTTTCGTCCTCCCAAGGCTTATTCTCGTCCAATTAGGGTTTTTAACCAATCTTGTGCATCCAATAAGTGATTTTGTGTCATTGGTTGAACATTTAGGTCATTTTCGTCCTCCCAAGGCTTATTGTCGTCCAATTACGGTTTTTATCCAATCTTGTGCATCCAATAAGTTATTTTGTGTCATTGGTTGAACATTTAGGTCATTTTCGTCCTCCCAAGGCTTATTCTCGTCCAATTAGGGTTTTTAACCAATCTTGTGCATCCAATAAGTGATTTTGTGTCATTGGTTGAACATTTAGGTCATTTTCGTCCTCCCAAGGCTTATTCTCGTCCAATTAGGGTTTTTAACAAATCTTGTGCATCCAATACGTACATTTGTGACATTGGTTGAACATTTAGGTCATTTTCGTCCTCCCAAGGCTTATTCTCGTCCAATTAGGGTTTTTAACCAATCTTGTGCATCCAATAAGTGATTTTGTGTCATTGGTTGAACATTTAGGTCATTTTCGTCCTCCCAAGGCTTATTCTCGTCAATTTAAGGTTTTTAACCAATCTTGTGCATCCAATAAGTACATTTGTGTCATTGGTTGAACATTTAGGTCATTTTCGTCCTCCCAAGGCTTATTCTCGTCCAATTAGGGTTTTTAACCAATCTTGTGCATCCAATAAGTACATTTGTGTCATTGGTTGAACATTTAGGTCATTTTCGTCCTCCCAAGGCTTATTCTCGTCCAATTAGGGTTTTTAACCAATCTTGTGCATCCAATAAGTACAGCTGTGTCATTGGTTGAACATTTAGGTCATTTTCGTCCTCCCAAGGCTTATTCTCGTCCAATTAGGGTTTTTAACCAATCTTGTGCATCCAATAAGTACATTTGTGTCATTGGTTGAACATTTAGGTCATTTTCGTCCTCCCATGGCTTATTCTCGTCCAATTCGGGTTTTTAACCAATCTTGTGCATCCAATAAGTACATTTGTGTCATTGGTTGAACATTTAGGTCATTTTCGTCCTCCCAAGGCTTATTCTCGTCCAATTAGGGTTTTTAACCAATCTTGTGCATCCAATAAGTACATTTGTGTCATTGGTTGAACATTTAGGTCATTTTCGTCCTCCCAAGGCTTATTCTTGTCCAATTAGGGTCTTTAACCAATCTGGTGCTTCCAATAAGTGATTTTATGTCATTGGTTGAACATTTAGGTCATTTTCGTCCTCCCAAGGCTTATTCTCGTCCAATTAGGGTTTTTAACCAATCTTGTGCATCCAATAAGTACATTTGTGTCATTGGTTGAACATTTAGGTCATTTCGTCCTCCCAAAGCTTATTCTCGTCCAATTAGGGTTTTTAACCAATCTTATGCATCCAATAAGTACATTTGTGTCATTGGTTGAACATTTAGGTCATTTTTGTCCTCCCAAGGCTTATTCTCGTCCAATTAGGGTTTTTAACCAATCTTGTGCATCCAATAAGTGATTTTGTGTCATTGGTTGAACATTTAGGTTATTTTCGTCCTCCCAAGGCTTATTCTCGTCCAATTAGGGTTTTTAACCAATCTTATGCATCCAATAAGTGATTTTGTGTGATTGGTTGAACATTTAGGTCATTTCCGTCCTCCCAAGGCTTATTCTCGTCCAATTAGGATTTTTAACCAATCTTATGCATCCAATAAGTGATTTTGTGTCATTGGTTGAACATTTAGGTCATTTCCGTCCTCCCTAGGCTTATTCTCGTCCAATTAGGGTTTTTAACCAATCTTGTGCATCCAATAAGTACATTTGTGTCATTGGTTGAACATTTAGGTCATTTTTGTCCTCCCAAGGCTTATTCTCATCCAATTAGGGTTTTTAACCAATCTTATGCATCCAATAAGTGATTTTGTGTCATTGGTTGAACATTTAGGTCATTTCCGTCCTCCCAAGGCTTATTCTCGTCCAATTAGGGTTTTTAACCAATCTTATGCATCCAATAAGTGATTTTGTGTCATTGGTTGAACATTTAGGTCATTTCCGTCCTCCTTAGGCTTATTCTCGTCCAATTAGGGTTTTTAACCAATCTTGTGCATCCAATAAGTACATTTGTGTCATTGGTTGAACATTTAGGTCATTTTTGTCCTCCAAAGGCTTATTCTCGTCCAATTAGGGTTTTTAACCAATCTTGTGCATCCAATAAGTGATTTTTGTGTCATTGGTTGAACATTTAGGTCATTTTCGTCCTCCCTAGGCTTATTCTCGTCCAATTAGGGTTTCTAACCAATCTTGTGCATCCAATAAATGATTTTGTGTCATTGGTTGAACATTTAGGTCATTTTCGTCGCCCCATTGCTTATTCTCGTCCAATTAGGTTTTTTAACCAATCTTGTGCATCCAATAAGTACATTTGTGTCATTGGTTGAACATTTAGGTCATTTTCGTCCTCCCTAGGCTTATTCTCGTCCAATTAGGGTTTTTAACCAATCTTGTGCATCCAAATACTGATTTTGTGTCATTAGTTAAACATTTAGGTCATTTTCGTCCTCCCAAGGCTTATTCTCGTCCAATTAGGGTTTTTAACCAAACTTGTGCATGCAATAAGTACATTTGTGTCATTGGTTGAACATTTAGGTCATATTCTTCCTCCCAAGTATTATTCTCGTCCAATTAGGGTTTTTAACCAATCTTGTGCATCCAATAAGTGATTTTGTGTCATTAGTTGAACATTTAGGTCATTTTAGTCCTCCCAAGGCTTATTCTCGTCCAATTAGGGTTTTTAACCAATCTTGTGCATCCAATAAGTACATTTGTGTCATTGGTTCAACATTTAGGTCATTTTCGTCCGCCCTAGGCTTATTCTCATCCAATTAGGGTTTTTAACAAATCTTGTGCATCCAATAAGTGATTTTGTGTCATTGGTTGAACATTTAGGTCATTTTCGTACTCCCTAGGCTTCTTCTCGTCCAACTAGGGTTTTTAACCAATCTTATGCATCCAATAAGTGATTTTATGCCATTGGTTGAACATTTAGGTCATCTTCGTCCTCCCAAGGCTTATTCTCGTCCAATTAGGGTTTTTAACCAATCTTGTGCATCCAATAAGTGATTTTGTGTCATTGGTTGAACATTTAGGTTATTTTTGTCCTCCCTAGGCTTATTCTCGTCCAATTAGGGTTTTTAACCAATCTTGTGCATCCAATAAGTACATTTGTGTCATTGGTTGAACATTTAGGTCATTTTCGTCCTCCCAAGGCTTATTCTCGTCCAATTAGTATTCTAACCAATCTTGTGCATCCAATAAGTGATTTTGTGTCATTGGTTGAACATTTAGATCATTTTCGTCCTCCCAAGGCTTATTCTTGTCCAATTAGGGTTTTTAACCAATCTTATGCATCCAATAAGTGATTTTGTGTCATTGGTTGAACATTTAGGTTATTTTCGTTCTCCCAAGGCTTATTCTCGTCTAATTAGGGTTTTGAACCAATCTTGTGCATCCAATAAGTGATTTTGTGTCATTGGTTGAACATTTAGGTCATTTTCGTCCTCTCTAGGCTTATTCTCGTCCAATTAAAGTTTTTAACCAATCTTGTGCATCGAATAAGTGATTTTTGTGTCATTGTTTGAACATTTTGGTCATTTTCGTCCTCCCTAGGCTTATTCTCTTCCAATTAGGGTTTTTAACCAATCTTGTGCATCCAATAAGTGATTTTGTGTCATTGGTTGAACATTTAGGTCATTTTCGTCCTCCATAGTCTTATTCTCGTCCAATTAGGGTTTTTAACCAATCTTGTGCATCCAATAAGTACATTTGTGTCATTGGTTGAACATTTAGGTCATTTTTGTCCTCCCAAGGCTTATTCTCGTCCAATTAGGGTTTTTAACCAATCTTGTGCATCCAATAAGTGATTTTGTGTCATTGGTTGAACATTTAGGTTATTTTCGTCCTCCCAAGGCTTATTCTCGTCCAATTAGGGTTTTTAACCAATCTTATGCATCCAATAAGTGATTTTGTGTGATTGGTTGAACATTTAGGTCATTTCCGTCCTCCCAAGGCTTATTCTCGTCCAATTAGGATTTTTAACCAATCTTATGCATCCAATAAGTGATTTTGTGTCATTGGTTGAACATTTAGGTCATTTCCGTCCTCCCTAGGCTTATTCTCGTCCAATTAGGGTTTTTAACCAATCTTGTGCATCCAATAAGTACATTTGTGTCATTGGTTGAACATTTAGGTCATTTTTGTCCTCCAAAGGCTTATTCTCGTCCAATTAGGGTTTTTAACCAACCTTGTGCATCCAATAAGTGATTTTTGGGTCATTGGTTGAACATTTAGGTCATTTTCGTCCTCCCTAGGCTTATTCTCGTCCAATTAGGGTTTCTAACCAATTTTGTGCATCCAATAAATGATTTTGTGTCATTGGTTGAACATTTAGGTCATTTTCGTCGTCCCATTGCTTATTCTCGTCCAATTAGGTTTTTTAACCAATCTTGTGCATCCAATAAGTACATTTGTGTCATTGGTTGAACATTTAGGTCATTTTCGTCCTCCCTAGGCTTATTCTCGTCCAATTAGGGTTTTTAACCAATCTTATGCATCCAATAAGTGATTTTGTGTCATTGGTTGAACATTTAGGTCATTTCCGTCCTCCCAAGGCTTATTCTCGTCCAATTAGGGTTTTTAACCAATCTTATGCATCCAATAAGTGATTTTGTGTGATTGGTTGAACATTTAGGTCATTTCCGTCCTCCCAAGGCTTATTCTCGTCCAATTAGGGTTTTTAACCAATCTTATGCATCCAATAAGTGATTTTGTGTCATTGGTTGAACATTTAGGTCATTTCCGTCCTCCCTAGGCTTATTCTCGTCCAATTAGGGTTTTTAACCAATCTTGTGCATCCAATAAGTACATTTGTGTCATTGGTTTAACATTTAGGTCATTTTTGTCCTCCAAAGGCTTATTCTCGTCCAATTAGGAATTTTAACCAATCTTGTGCATCCAATAAGTGATTTTTGTGTCATTGGTTGAACATTTAGGTCATTTTCTTCCTCCCTAGGCTTATTCTCGTCCAATTAGGGTTTCTAACCAATCTTGTGCATCCAATAAATGATTTTGTGTCATTGGTTGAACATTTAGGTCATTTTCGTCGTCCCATTGCTTATTCTCGTCCAATTAGGTTTTTTAACCAATCTTGTGCATCCAATAAGTACATTTGTGTCATTGGTTGAACATTTAGGTCATTTTTGTCCTCCCAAGGCTTATTCTCGTCCAATTAGGGTTTTTAACCAATCTTGTGCATCCAATAAGTGATTTTGTGTAATTGGTTGAACATTTAGGTTATTTTTGTCCTCCCTAGGCTTATTCTCTTCCAATTAGGGTTTTTAACCAATCTTGTGCATCCAATAAGTACATTTTTGTCATTGGTTTAACATTTAGGTGATTTTCGTTCTCCCTAGGCTTATTCTCTTCCAATTAGCGTTTCTAACCAATCTTGTGCATCCAATAAGTGATTTTTGTGTCATTGGTTGAACATTTAGGTCATTTTCGTCCTCCCTAGGCTTATTCTCGTCCAATTAGGGTTTCTAACCAATCTTGTGCATCCAATAAATGATTTTGTGTCATTGGTTGAACATTTAGGTCATTTTCGTCCTCCCTAGGCTTATTCTCGTCCAATTAGGGTTTTTAACCAATCTTGTGCATCCAATAAGTGATTTTGTGTCATTGGTTGAACATTTAGGTCATTTTCGTCCTTCCAAGGCTTATTCTCGTCCAATTAGGGTTTTCAACCAATCTTGTGCATCCAATAAGTACATTTGTGTCATTGGTTGAACATTTAGGTCATTTTTATCCTCCATAGGCTTATTCTCGTCCAATTAGGGTTTTTAACCAATCTTGTGCATCCAATAAGTACATTTGTGTCATCGGTTGAACGTTTAGGTCATTTTCGTCCTCCCAAGGCTTATTCTCCTCCAATTAGGGTTTTTAAACAATCTTGTGCATCCAATTAGCGATTTTGTGTCATTGGTTGAACATTTAGGTCATTTTCGTCCTCCCTAGGCTTATTCTCGTCCAATTAGGGTTTTTAACCAATCTTGTGCATCCAATAAGTACATTTGTGTCATTGGTTGAACATTTAGGTCATTTTCGTCCTCCCAAGTATTATTCTCGTCCAATTAGGGTTTTTAACCAATCTTGTGCATCCAATAAGTGATTTTGTGTCATTAGTTGAACATTTAGGTCATTTTCATCCTCCCAAGGCTTATTCTCGTCCAATTAGGGTTTTTAACCAATCTTGTGCATCCAATAAGTACATTTGTGTCATTGGTTGAACATTTAGGTCATTTTCGTCCTCCAAAGGCTTATTCTCGTCCAATTAGGGTTTTTAACCAATCTTGTGCATCCAATAAGTACATTTGTGTCGTTGGTTGAACATTTAGGTCATTTTCGTCCTCCCAAGGCTTATTCTCGTCCAATTAGGGTTTTTAACCAATCTTGTGGATCCAATAAGTACATTTGTGTCATTGGTTGAACATTTAGGTCATTTTCGTCCTCCCAAGCCTTATTCTCGTCCATTTAGGGTTTTTAACCGATCTTGTGCATCCAATAAGTACATTTGTTTCATTGGTTGAACATTTAGGTCATTTTCGTCCTCCCAAGGCTTATTCTCGTCCAATTAGGGTTTTTAACCAAACTTGTGCATCCAATAAGTACATTTGTGTCATTGGTTGAACATTTAGGTCATTTTCGTCCTCCCAAGTATTATTCTCGTCCAATTAGGGTTTTTAACCAATCTTGTGCATCCAATAAGTGATTTTGTGTCATTAGTTGAACATTTAGGTCATTTTCGTCCTCCCAAGGCTTATTCTCGTCCAAGTAGGGTTTTTAACCAATCTTGTGCATCCAATAAGTACATTTGTGTCATTGGTTCAACATTTAGGTCATTTTCGTCCGCCCTAGGCTTATTCTCATCCAATTAGGGTTTTTAACAAATCTTGTGCATCCAATAAGTGATTTTGTGTCATTGGTTGAACATTTAGGTCATTTTCGTACTCCCTAGGCTTCTTCTCGTCCAACTAGGGTTTTTAACCAATCTTGTGCATCCAATAAGTGATTTTATGCCTTTGGTTGAACATTTAGGTCATCTTCGTCCTCCCAAGGCTTATTCTCGTCCAATTAGGGTTTTTAACCAATCTTGTGCATCCAATAAGTGATTTTGTGTCATTGGTTGAACATTTAGGTTATTTTTGTCCTCCCTAGGCTTATTCTCGTCCAATTAGGGTTTTTAACCAATCTTGTGCATCCAATAAGTACATTTGTGTCATTGGTTGAACATTTAGGTCATTTTCGTCCTCCCAAGGCTTATTCTCGTCCAATTAGGGTTTTTAACCAATCTTGTACATCCAATAAGTAATTTTGTGTCATTAGTTGAACATTTAGGCCATTTTCGTCCTCCCAAGGCTTGTTCTCGTCCAATTAGGGTTGTTAACCAATCTTGTGCATCAAATAAGTACATTTGTGTCATTGGTTGAACATTTAGGTCATTTTAGTCCTCCCAAGGTTTATTCTCATCCAATTAGAGTTTTTAACCAATCTTATGCATCCAATAAGTGATTTTGTGTCATTGGTTGAACATTTAGGTCATTTTCGTTCTCCCAAGGCTTATTCTCGTCCAATTAGGGTTTTTAACGAATCTTGTGCATCCAATAAGTTATTTTGTGTCATTGGTTGAACATTTAGGTCATTTTCGTCCTCCCAAGGCTTATTCTCGTCCAATTAGGGTTTTTAACCAATCTTGTGCATCCAATAAGTACATTTGTGTCATTGGTTGAACATTTAGGTCATTTACGTCCTCCCAATGCTTATTCTCGTGCTATTAGGGTTTTTAACCAATCTTGTGCATCCAATAAGTGATTTTGTGTCATTGGTTGAACATTTAGGTCATTTTCGTCCTCCCAAGGCTTATTCTCGTCCAATTAGGGTTTTTAACCAATCTTGTGCATCCAATAAGTACATTTGTGTCATTGGTTGAACATTTAGGTCATTTTCGTCCTCCCAAGGCATTTTCTCGTCCAATTATGGTTTTTAACCAATCTTGTGCATCCAATAAGTACATTTGTGTCATTGGTTGAACATTTAGGTCATTTTCGTCCTCCCAAGGCTTATTCTCGTCCAATTAGGGTTTTTAACCAATCTTGTGCATCCAATAAGTGATTTTGTGTCATTAGTTGAACATTTAGATCATTTTCGTCCTCCCAACGCTTATTCACGTCAAATTAGGGTTTTTAACCAATCTTGTGCATACAATAAGTGATTTTGTGTCATTGGTTGAACATTTAGGTCATTTTCGTCCTCCCTAGGCTTATTCTCGTCCAATTAGGGTTTTTAACCAATCTTGTGCATCCAATAAGTGATTTTGTGTCATTGGTTGAACATTCAGGTCATTTTCGTCCTCCCTAGGCTTATTCTCGTCCAATTAGGGTTTTAACCAATCTTGTGCATCCAATAAGTGATTTTGTGTCATTGGTTGAACATTTAGGTGATTTTCGTCCTCCCTAGGCTTATTCTCTTCCAATTAGGGTTTTTAACCAATCTTGTGCATCCAATAAGTTATTTTGTGTCATTGGTTGAACATTTAGGTCATTTTCGTCCTCCCAAGGCTTATTCTCGTCCAATTAGGGTTTTTAACCAATCTTGTGCATCCAATAAGTGATTTTGTGTCATTGGTTGAACATTTAGGTCATTTTCGTCCTCCCAAGGCTTATTCTCGTCCAATTAGGGTTTTTACCCAATCTTGTGCATCCAATAAGTTATTTTGTGTCATTGGTTGAACATTTAGGTCATTTTCGTCCTCCCAAGGCTTATTCTCGTCCAATTAGGGTTTTTAACCAATCTTGTGCATCCAATAAGTGATTTTGTGTCATTGGTTGAACATTTAGGTCATTTTCGTCCTCCAGGGAATTATTCTCATCCAATTAGGGTTTTTAACCAATCTTGTGCATCCAATAAGTGATTTTGTGTCATTGGTTGAACATTTAGGTCATTTTCGTCCTCCCAAGGCTTATTCTCGTCCAATTAGGGATTTTAACCAATCTTGTGCATCCAATAAGTGATTTTGTTTCATTGGTTGAACATTTGGGTCATTTTCGTTCTCCCTAGGCTTATTCTCGTTCAATTAGGGTTTTAAACCAATCTTGTGCATCCAATAAGTGATTTGTGTCATTGTTTGAACATTTAGGTTATTTTCGTCCTCCCAAGGCTTATTCTCGTCCAATTAGGGTTTTTAACCAATCTTGTGCATCCAATAAGTACATTTATGTCATTGGTTGAACATTTAGGTCATTTTCGTCCTCCCTAGGCTTATTCTCGTCCAATTAGGGTTTCTAACCAATCTTGTGCATCCAATAAATGATTTTGTGTCATTGGTTGAACATTTAGGTCATTTTCGTCTTCCATTGCTTATTCTCGTCCAATTAGGTTTTTTAACCAATCTTGTGCATCCAATAAGTACATTTGTGTCATTGGTTGAACATTTAGGTCATTTTCGTCCTCCCTAGGCTTATTCTCGTCCAATTAGGGTTTTTAACCAATCTTGTGCATCCAAATACTGATTTTGTGTCATTAGTTGAACATTTAGGTGATTTTCGTCCTCCCAAGGCTTATTCTTGTCCAATTAGGGTTTTTAACCAAACTTGTGCATCCAATAAGTACATTTGTGTCATTGGTTGAACATTTAGGTCATTTTCGTCCTCCCAAGTATTATTCTCGTCCAATTAGGGTTTTTAACCAATCTTGTGCATCCAATAAGTGATTTTGTGTCATTAGTTGAACATTTAGGTCATTTTCGTCCTCCCAAGGCTTATTCTCGTCCAATTAGTGTTTCTAACCAATCTTGTGCATCTAATAAGTACATTTGTGTCATTGGTTCAACATTTAGGTCATTTTCGTCCGCCCTAGGCTTATTCTCATCCAATTAGGGTTTTTAACAAATCTTGTGCATCCAATAAGTGATTTTGTGTCATTGCTTGAACATTTAGGTCATTTTCGTACTCCCTAGGCTTCTTCTCGTCCAACTAGGGTTTTTAACCAATCTTGTGCATCCAATAAGTGATTTTATGCCATTGGTTGAACATTTAGGTCATCTTCGTCCTCCCAAGGCTTATTCTCGTCCAATTAGGGTTTTTAACCAATCTTGTGCATCCAATAAGTGATTTTGTGTCATTGGTTGAACATTTAGGTTATTTTTGTCCTCCCAAGGCTTATTCTCGTCCAATTAGGGTTTTTAACCAATCTTGTGCATCCAATAAGTAATTTTGTGTCATTGGTTGAACATTTAGGCCATTTTCGTCCTCCCAAGGCTTGTTCTCGTCCAATTAGGGTTGTTAACCAATCTTGTGCATCAAATAAGTACATTTGTGTCATTGGTTGAACATTTAGGTCATTTTCGTCCTCCCAAGGCTTATTCTCGTCCAATTAGAGTTTTTAACCAATCTTATGCATCCAATAAGTGATTTTGTGTCATTGGTTGAACATTTAGGTTATTTTTGTCCTCCCTAGGCTTATTCTCGTCCAATTAGGGTTTTTAACCAATCTTGTGCATCCAATAAGTACATTTGTGTCATTGGTTGAACATTTAGGTCATTTTTGTCCTCCAAAGGCTTATTCTCGTCCAATTAGGGTTTTTAACCAATCTTGTGCATCCAATAAGTGATTTTTGTGTCATTGGTTGAACATTTAGGTCATTTTCGTCCTCCCTAGGCTTATTCTCGTCCAATTAGGGTTTCTAACCAATCTTGTGCATCCAATAAATGATTTTGTGTCATTGTTTGAACATTTAGGTCATTTTCGTCGTCCCATTGCTTATTCTCGTCCAATTAGGTTTTTTAACCAATCTTGTGCATCCAATAAGTACATTTGTGTCATTGGTTGAACATTTAGGTCATTTTCGTCCTCCCTAGGCTTATTCTCGTCCAATTAGGGTTTTTAACCAATCTTGTGCATCCAAATACTGATTTTGTATCATTAGTTGAACATTTAGGTCATTTTCGTCCTCCCAAGGCTTATTCTCGTCCAATTAGGGTTTTTAACCAAACTTGTGCATCCAATAAGTACATTTGTGTCATTGGTTGAACATTTAGGTCATTTTCGTCCTCCCAAGTATTATTCTCGTCCAATTAGGGTTTTTAACCAATCTTGTGCATCCAATAAGTGATTTTGCGTCATTAGTTGAACATTTAGGTCATTTTCGTCCTCCCAAGGCTTATTCTCGTCCAATTAGGGTTTTTAACCAATCTTGTGCATCCAATAAGTACATTTGTGTCATTGGTTGAACATTTAGGTCATTTTCGTCCTCCCTAGGCTTATTCTCGTCCAATTAGGGTTTTTAACCAATCTTGTGCATCCAATAAGTGATTTTGTGTCACTGGTTGAACATTTAGGTCATTTTCCTCCTCCTAAGGCTTATTCTCGTCCAATTAGGGTTTTTAACCAATCTTGTGCATCCAATAAGTACATTTGTGTCATTGGTTGAACATTTAGGTCATTTTCGTCCTCCCAAGGCTTATTCTCGTCCAATTAGGGTTTTTAACCAATCTTTTGCCTCCAATAAGTGATTTTGTGTCATTGGTTGAACATTTAGGTCATTTTCGTCCTCCCAAGGCTAATTCTCGTCCAATTAGGGTTTTTAACCAATCTTGTACATCCAATAAGTGATTTTGTGTCATTGGTTGAACATTTAGGTCATTTTCTTCCTCCCAAGGCTTATTCTCGTCCAATTAGGGTTTTTAACCAATCTTGTGCATCCAATAAGTACATTTGTGTCATTGGTTGAACATTTAGGTCATTTTCGTCCTCCCAAGGCTTATTCTCGTCCAATTAGGGTTTTTAACCAATCTTGTGCATCCAATAAGTAATTTTGTGTCATTAGTTGAACATTTAGGTCATTTTCGTCCTCCATAGCCTTATTCTCGTCCAATTAGGGTTTTTAACCAATCTTGTGCATCCAATAAGTACATTTGTGTCATTGGTTGAACATTTAGGTCATTTTCGTCCTCCCTAGGCTTATTCTCGTCCAATTAGGGTTTTTAACCAATCTTGTGTATCCAATAAGTAATTTTGTGTCATTCGTTGAACATTTAGGTCATTTTCGTCCTCCCAAGGCTTGTTCTCGTCCAATTAGGGTTGTTAACCAATCTTGTGCATCAAATAAGTACATTTGTGTCATTGGTTGAACATTTAGGTCATTTTCGTCCTCCCAAGGCTTATTCTCGTCCAATTAGGGTTTTTAACCAATCTTATGCATCCAATAAGTGATTTTGTGTCATTGGTTGAACATTTAGGTTATTTTTGTCCTCCCTAGGCTTATTCTCGTCCAATTAGGGTTTTTAACCAATCTTGTGCATCCAATAAGTACATTTGTGTCATTGGTTGAACATTTAGGTCATTTTCGTCCTCCCAAGGCTTATTCTCGTCCAATTAGGGTTTTTTACCAAACTTGTGCATCCAATAAGTAATTTTGTGTCATTAGTTGAACATTTAGGCCATTTTCGTCCTCCCAAGGCTTGTTCTCGTCCAATTAGGGTTGTTAACCAATCTTGTGCATCAAATAAGTACATTTGTGTCATTGGTTGAACATTTAGGTCATTTTCGTCCTCCCAAGGCTTATTCTCGTCCAATTAGAGTTGTTAACCAATCTTATGCATCCAATAAGTGATTTTGTGTCATTGGTTGAACATTTAGGTCATTTTCGTTCTCCCAAGGCTTATTCTCGTCCAATTAGGGTTTTTAACCAATCTTGTGCATCCAATAAGTTATTTTGTGTCATTGGTTGAACATTTAGGTCATTTTCGTCCTCCCAAGGCTTATTCTCGTCCAATTAGGGTTTTTAACCAATCTTGTGCATCCAATAAGTAATTTTGTGTCATTGGTTGAACATTTAGGCCATTTTCGTCCTCCCAAGGCTTGTTCTCGTCCAATTAGGGTTGTTAACCAATCTTGTGCATCAAATAAGTACATTTGTGTCATTGGTTGAACATTTAGGTCATTTTCGTCCTCCCAAGGCTTATTCTCGTCCAATTAGAGTTTTTAACCAATCTTATGCATCCAATAAGTGATTTTGTGTCATTGGTTGAACATTTAGGTTATTTTTGTCCTCCCTAGGCTTATTCTCGTCCAATTAGGGTTTTTAACCAATCTTGTGCATCCAATAAGTACATTTGTGTCATTGGTTGAACATTTAGGTCATTTTTGTCCTCCAAAGGCTTATTCTCGTCCAATTAGGGTTTTTAACCAATCTTGTGCATCCAATAAGTGATTTTTGTGTCATTGGTTGAACATTTAGGTCATTTTCGTCCTCCCTAGGCTTATTCTCGTCCAATTAGGGTTTCTAACCAATCTTGTGCATCCAATAAATGATTTTGTGTCATTGTTTGAACATTTAGGTCATTTTCGTCGTCCCATTGCTTATTCTCGTCCAATTAGGTTTTTTAACCAATCTTGTGCATCCAATAAGTACATTTGTGTCATTGGTTGAACATTTAGGTCATTTTCGTCCTCCCTAGGCTTATTCTCGTCCAATTAGGGTTTTTAACCAATCTTGTGCATCCAAATACTGATTTTGTGTCATTAGTTGAACATTTAGGTGATTTTCGTCCTCCCAAGGCTTATTCTTGTCCAATTAGGGTTTTTAACCAAACTTGTGCATCCAATAAGTACATTTGTGTCATTGGTTGAACATTTAGGTCATTTTCGTCCTCCCAAGTATTATTCTCGTCCAATTAGGGTTTTTAACCAATCTTGTGCATCCAATAAGTGATTTTGTGTCATTAGTTGAACATTTAGGTCATTTTCGTCCTCCCAAGGCTTATTCTCGTCCAATTAGTGTTTCTAACCAATCTTGTGCATCTAATAAGTACATTTGTGTCATTGGTTCAACATTTAGGTCATTTTCGTCCGCCCTAGGCTTATTCTCATCCAATTAGGGTTTTTAACAAATCTTGTGCATCCAATAAGTGATTTTGTGTCATTGCTTGAACATTTAGGTCATTTTCGTACTCCCTAGGCTTCTTCTCGTCCAACTAGGGTTTTTAACCAATCTTGTGCATCCAATAAGTGATTTTATGCCATTGGTTGAACATTTAGGTCATCTTCGTCCTCCCAAGGCTTATTCTCGTCCAATTAGGGTTTTTAACCAATCTTGTGCATCCAATAAGTGATTTTGTGTCATTGGTTGAACATTTAGGTTATTTTTGTCCTCCCTAGGCTTATTCTCGTCCAATTAGGGTTTTTAACCAATCTTGTGCATCCAATTAGTACATTTGTGTCATTGGTTGAACATTTAGGTCATTTTCGTCCTCCCAAGGCTTATTCTCGTCCAATTAGGGTTTTTAACCAATCTTGTGCATCCAATAAGTAATTTTGTGTCATTAGTTGAACATTTAGGCCATTTTCGTCCTCCCAAGGCTTGTTCTCGTCCAATTAGGGTTGTTAACCAATCTTGTGCATCAAATAAGTACATTTGTGACATTGGTTGAACATTAGGTCATTTTCGTCCTCCCAAGGCTTATTCTCGTCCAATTAGAGTTTTTAACCAATCTTATGCATCCAATAAGTGATTTTGTGTCATTGGTTGAACATTTAGGTCATTTTCGTCCTCCCTAGGCTTATTCTCGTCCAATTAGGGTTTCTAACCAATCTTGTGCATCCAATAAATGATTTTGTGTCATTGGTTGAACATTTAGGTCATTTTCGTCGTCCCATTGCTTATTCTCGTCCAATTAGGTTTTTTAACTAATCTTGTGCATCCAATAAGTACATTTGTGTCATTGGTTGAACATTTAGGTCATTTTCGTCCTCCCTAGGCTTATTCTCGTCCAATTAGGGTTTTTAACCAATCTTGTGCATCCAAATACTGATTTTGTGTCATTAGTTGAACATTTAGGTCATTTTCGTCCTCCCAAGGCTTATTCTCGTCCAATTAGGGTTTTTAACCAAACTTGTGCATCCAATAAGTACATTTGTGTCATTGGTTGAACATTTAGGTCATTTTCGTCCTCCCAAGGCTTATTCTCGTCCAATTAGAGTTTTTAACCAATCTTCTGCATCCAATAAGTGATTTTGTGTCATTGGTTGAACATTTAGGTCATTTTCGTTCTCCCAAGGCTTATTCTCCTCCAATTAGGGTTTTTAACCAATCTTGTGCATCCAATAAGTACATTTGTGTCATTGGTTGAACATTTAGGTCATTTCCGTCCTCCCTAGGCTTATTCTCGTCCAATTAGGGTTTTTAACCAATCTTGTGCGTCCAATAAGTATATTTGTGTCATTGGTTGAACATTTAGGTCATTTTTGTCCTCCCAAGGCTTATTCTCGTCCAATTAGGGTTTTTAACCAATCTTATGCATCCAATAAGTGATTTTGTGTCATTGGTTGAACATTTAGGTCATTTTCGT
>JBBPBP010000194.1:0-21559 GCA_037974735.1 Cicer chorassanicum
AACATTTAGGTCATTTTCGTCCTCCCAAGGCTTATTCTCGTCCAATTAGGGTTTTTAACCAATCTTGTGCATCCAATAAGTGATTTTGTGTAATTGGTTGAACATTTAGGTCATTTTCGTCCTCCATAGTATTATTCTCGTCCAATTAGGGTTTTTAACCAATCTTGTGCATCCAATAAGTACATTTGTGTCATTGGTTGAACATTTAGGTTATTTTCGTTCTCCCTAGGCTTATTCTCTTCCAATTAGCGTTTCTAACCAATCTTGTGCATCCAATAAGTGATTTTGTGTCATTGGTTGAACATTTAGGTCATTTTCGTCCTCCCATTGCTTATGCTCGTCCAATTAGGTTTTTTAACCAATCTTGTGCATCCAATAAGTACATTTGTTTCAATGGTGGAACATTTAGGTCATTTTCGTCCTCCCTAGGCTTATTCTCGTCCAATTAGGATTTTAACCAATATTGTGCATCCAATAAGTGATTTTGTGTCATTGGTTGAACATTTAGGTCATTTTCGTCCTCCCAAGGCTTATTCTCGTCCAATTAGGGTTTTTAACCAATCTTATGCATCCAATAAGTAATTTTGTGTCATTGGTTGAACATTTAGGTCATTTCCGTCCTCCCAAGGCTTATTCTCGTCCAATTAGGGTTTTTAACCAATCTTATGCATCCAATAAGTGATTTTGTGTCAATTGTTGAACATTTAGGTCATTTCCGTCCTCCCTAGGCTTATTCTCGTCCAATTAGGGTTTTTAACCAATCTTGTGCATCCAATAAGTACATTTGTGTCATTGGTTGAACATTTAGGTCATTTTTGTCCTCCAAAGGCTTATTCTCGTCCAATTAGGGTTTTTAACCAATCTTGTGCATCCAATAAGTGATTTTTGTGTCATTGGTTGAACATTTAGGTCATTTTCGTCCTCCCTAGGCTTATTCTAGTCCAATTAGGGTTTCTAACCAATCTTGTGCATCCAATAAATGATTTTGTGTCATTGGTTGAACATTTAGGTCATTTTCGTCGTCCCATTGCTTATTCTCATCCAATTAGGTTTTTTAACCAATCTTGTGCATCCAATAAGTACATTTGTGTCATTGGTTGAACATTTAGGACATTTTCGTCCTCCCTAGGCTTATTCTCGTCCAATTAGGGTTTTTAACCAATCTTGTGCATCCAAATACTGATTTTGTGTCATTAGTTGAAAATTTAGGTCATTTTCGTCCTCCCAAGGCTTATTCTCGTCCAATTAGGGTTTTTAACCAAACTTGTGCATCCAATAAGTACATTTGTGTCATTGGTTGAACATTTAGGTCATTTTCGTCCTCCCAATTATTATTCTCGTCCAATTAGGGTTTTTAACCAATCTTGTGCATCCAATAAGTGATTTTGTGTCATTAGTTGAACATTTAGGTCATTTTCGTCCTCCCAAGGCTTATTCTCATCCAATTAGGGTTTTTAACCAATCTTGTGCATCCAATAAGTACATTTGTGTCATTGGTTCAACATTTAGGTCATTTTCGTCCGCCCTAGGCTTATTCTCATCCAATTAGGGTTTTTAACAAATCTTGTGCATCCAATAAGTGATTTTGTGTCATTGGTTGAACATTTAGGTCATTTTCGTACTCCCTAGGCTTCTTCTTGTCCAACTAGGGTTTTTAACCAATCTTGTGCATCCAATAAGTGATTTTATGCCATTGGTTGAACATTTAGGTCATCTTCGTCCTCCCAAGGCTTATTCTCGTCCAATTAGGGTTTTTAACCAATCTTGTGCATCCAATAAGTGATTTTGTGTCATTGGTTGAACATTTAGGTTATTTTTGTCCTCCCTAGGCTTATTCTCGTCCAATTAGGGTTTTTAACCAATCTTGTGCATCCAATTAGTACATTTGTGTCATTGGTTGAACATTTAGGTCATTTTCGTCCTCCCAAGGCTTATTCTCGTCCAATTAGGGTTTTTAACCAATCTTGTGCATCCAATAAGTACATTTGTGTCATTGGTTGAACATTTAGGTCATTTTCGTCCTCCCAAGGCTTAGTCTCGTCCAATTAGGGTTTTTAACCAATCTTGTGCATCCAATAACTGATTTTGTATCATTGGTTGAACATTTAGGTCATTGTCGTCCTCCCAAGGCTTAATCTCTTCCAATTAGGGTTTTTAACCAATCTTGTGCATCCAATATGTTATTTTGTGTCATTGGTTGAACATTTAGGTCATTTTTGTCCTCCCTAGGCTTATTCTCGTCCAATTAGGGTTTTTAACCAATCTTGTGCATCCAATAAGTACATTTGTGTCATTAGTTGAACATTTAGGTCATTTTTGTCCTCTTAAGGCTTATTCTCATTTAATTAGGGTTTTTAACCAATCTTGTGCATCCAATTAGTACATTTGTGTCATTGGTTAACCATTTAGGTCGTTTTCGTCCTCCCAAGGCTTATTCTCGTCCAATTAGGGTTTTTAACCAATCTAGTGCATCCAATAAGTGATTTTTTGTCATTGGTTGAACATTTAGGTCATTTTCGTCCTCCCAAGGCTTATTCTCGTCTAATTAGGGTTTTTAACCAATCTAGTGCATCCAATAAGTGATTTTGTGTCATTGGTTGAACATTTATGTCATTTTCGTCCTCCCAAGGCTTATTCTCGCCCAATTAGGGTTTTTAACTAATCTTGTGCATCCAAAAAGAACGTTTATGTCATTGGTTGAACATTTAGGTCATTTTCTTCCTCCCTAGGCTTATTCTCGTCCAATTAGGGTTTTTAACCAATCTTGTGCATCCAATAAGTGATTTTGTGTCATTGGTTGAACATTTAGGTCATTTTCGTCCTCCCAAGGCTTATTCTCTTCCAATTAGGGTTTATAACCAATCTTGTGCATCCAATAAGTGATTTTGTGTCATTGGTTGAATATTTAGGTCATTTTCGTCCTCCCAAGGCTTATTCTCGTCCAATTAGGGTTTTTAACCAATCTTGTGCATCCAATAAGTGATTTTGTGTCATTGGTTGAACATTTAGGTCATTTTCGTCCTCCCTAGGCTTATTCTCGTCCAATTAGGGTTTTAACCAATCTTGTGCATCCAATAAGTGATTTTGTGTCATTGGTTGAACATTTAGGTCATTTTCGTCCTCCCAAGGCTTATTCTCGTCCAATTAGGGGTTTTAACCAATCTTGTGCATCCAATAAGTGATTTTGTGTCATTGGTTGAACATTTAGGTCATTTTCGTGCTCCCAATGCTTATTCTCGTCCAATTAGGGTTTTTAACCAATCTTGTGCATCCAGTAAGTACATTTGTGTCATTGGTTGAACATTTAGGTCATTTTCGTCCTCCCTAGGCTTATTCTCGTCCAATTAGGGTTTTTAACCAATCTTGTGCATCCAATAAGTACATTTGTGTCATTGGTTGAACATTTAGGTCATTTTCGTCCTCCCAAGGCTTATTCTCGTCCAATTAGGGTTTTTAACCAATCTTATGCATCCAATAAGTGATTTTGTATCATTGGTTGAACATTTAGGTCATTTTCGTCCTCCCAAGGCTTATTCTCGTCCAATTACGGTTTTTGACCAATCTTGTGCATCCAATAAGTGATTTTGTGCCATTGGTTGAACATTTAGGTCATTTTCGTCCTCCCAAGGCTTATTCTCGTCCAATTAGGGTTTTTAACCAATGTTGTGCATCCAATAAGTACATTTGTGTCATTGTTTGAACATTTAGGTCATTTTCGTCCTCCCTAGGCTTATTCTCGTCCAATTAGGGTTTTTAACCAATCTTATGCATCCAATAAGTGATTTTGTGTCATTCGTTGAACATTTAGGTCATTTTCGTCCTCCCAAGGCTTATTCTCGTCCAATTAGGGTTTTTAACCAATCTTGTGCATCCAATAAGTACATTTGTGTCATTGGTTGAACATTTAGGTCATTTTCGTCCTCCCTAGGCTTATTCTCGTCCAATTAGGGTTTTTAACCAATCTTGTGCATCCAATAAGTACATTTGTGTCATTGGTTGAACATTTAGGTCATTTTTGTCCTCCCAAGGTTTATTCTCGTCCAATTAGGGTTTTTAGTCAATCTTGTGCATCCAATAAGTGATTTTGTGTCATTGGTTGAACATTTAGGTCATTTTCGTCCTCCCAAGGCTTATTCTCGTCCAATTAGTGTTTTTAACCAATCTTGTGCATCCAATAAGTGATTTTGTATCATTGGTTGAACATTTAGGTCATTTTCGTCATCTCTAGGCTTATTCTCCTCCAATTAGGGTTTTTAACCAATCTTGTGCATTCAATAAGTACATTTGTGTCATTGGTTGAACATTTAGGTCATTTTCGTCCTCCCTAGGCTTATTCTCGTCCAATTAGGGTTTTTAACCAATCTTGTGCATCCAATAAGTACATTTGTGTCATTGGTTGAACATTTAGGTCATTTTTGTCCTCCCAATGCTTATTCTCGTCCAATTAGGGTTTTTAACCAATCTTATGCATCCAATAAGTGATTTTGTGTCATTGGTTGAACATTTAGGTCATTTCCGTCCTCCCAAGGCTTATTCTCGTCCAATTAGGGTTTTTAACCAATCTTATGCATCCAATAAGTGATTTTGTGTCATTGGTTGAACATTTAGGTCATTTCCGTCCTCCCTAGGCTTATTCTCGTCCAATTAGGGTTTTTAACCAATCTTGTGCATCCAATAAGTACATTTTGTGTCATTGGTTGAACATTTAGGTCATTTTCGTCCTCCATAGTCTTATTCTCGCCCAATTAGGGTTTTTAACCAATCTTGTGCATCCAATAAGTACATTTGTGTCATTAGTTGAACATTTAGGTCATTTTCGTCCTCCCAAGGCTTATTCTCGTCTAATTAGGGTTTTATCCAAACTTGTGCATCCAATAAGTACATTTGTGTCATTGGTTGAACATTTAGGTCATTTTCGTCCTCCCAAGTATTATTCTCCTCCAATTAGGGTTTTTAACCAATCTTGTGCATCCAATAAGTGATTTTGTGTCATTAGTTGAACATTTAGGTCATTTTCGTCCTCCCAAGGCTTATTCTCGTCCAATTAGGGTTTTTAACCAATCTTGTGCATCCAATAAGTACATTTGTGTCATTGGTTCAACATTTAGGTCATTTTCGTCCGCCCTAGGCTTATTCTCATCCAATTAGGGTTTTTAACAAATCTTGTGCATCCAATAAGTGATTTTGTGTCATTGGTTGAACATTTAGGTCATTTTCGTACTCCCTAGGCTTCTTCTCGTCCAACTAGGGTTTTTAACCAATCTTGTGCATCCAATAAGTACATTTGTGTCATTGGTTGAACATTTAGGTCATTTTTGTCCTCCAAAGGCTTATTCTCGTCCAATTAGGGTTTTTAACCAATCTTGTGCATCCAATAAGTGATTTTTGTGTCATTGGTTGAACATTTAGGTCATTTTCGTCCTCCCTAGGCTTATTCTCGTCCAATTAGGGTTTCTAACCAATCTTGTGCATCCAATAAATTATTTTGTGTCATTGGTTGTACATTTAGGTCATTTTCGTCGTCCCATTGCTTATTCTCGTCCAATTAGGTTTTTTAACCAATCTTGTGCATCCAATAAGTACATTTGTGTCATTGGTTGAACATTTAGGTCATTTTCGTCCTCCCTAGGCTTATTCTCGTCCAATTAGGGTTTTTAACCAATCTTTTGCATCCAAATACTGATTTTGTGTCATTAGTTGAACATTTAGGTCATTTTCGTCCTCCCAAGGCTTATTCTCGTCTAATTAGGGTTTTTAACCAAACTTGTGCATCCAATAAGTACATTTGTGTCATTGGTTGAACATTTAGGTCATTTTCGTCCTCCCAAGTATTATTCTCCTCCAATTAGGGTTTTTAACCAATCTTGTGCATCCAATAAGTGATTTTGTGTCATTAGTTGAACATTTAGGTCATTTTCGTCCTCCCAAGGGTTATTCTCGTCCAATTAGGGTTTTTAACCAATCTTGTGCATCCAATAAGTACATTTGTGTCATTGGTTCAACATTTAGGTCATTTTCGTCCGCCCTAGGCTTATTCTCATCCAATTAGGGTTTTTAACAAATCTTGTGCATCCAATAAGTGATTTTGTGTCATTGGTTGAACATTTAGGTCATTTTCGTACTCCCTAGGCTTCTTCTTGTCCAACTAGGGTTTTTAACCAATCTTGTGCATCCAATAAGTGATTTTATGCCATTGGTTGAACATTTAGGTCATCTTCGTCCTCCCAAGGCTTATTCTCGTCCAATTAGGGTTTTTAACCAATCTTGTGCATCCAATAAGTGATTTTGTGTCATTGGTTGAACATTTAGGTTATTTTTGTCCTCCCTAGGCTTATTCTCGTCCAATTAGGGTTTTTAACCAATCTTGTGCATCCAATTAGTACATTTGTGTCATTGGTTGAACATTTAGGTCATTTTCGTCCTCCCAAGGCTTATTCTCGTCCAATTAGGGTTTTTAACCAATCTTGTGCATCCAATAAGTACATTTGTGTCATTGGTTGAACATTTAGGTCATTTTCGTCCTCCCAAGGCTTAGTCTCGTCCAATTAGGGTTTTTAACCAATCTTGTGCATCCAATAACTGATTTTGTATCATTGGTTGAACATTTAGGTCATTGTCGTCCTCCCAAGGCTTATTCTCTTCCAATTAGGGTTTTTAACCAATCTTGTGCATCCAATATGTTATTTTGTGTCATTGGTTGAACATTTAGGTCATTTTTGTCCTCCCTAGGCTTATTCTCGTCCAATTAGGGTTTTTAACCAATCTTGTGCATCCAATAAGTAAATTTGTGTCATTAGTTGAACATTTAGGTCATTTTCGTCCTCTTAAGGCTTATTCTCGTCCAGTTAGGGTTTTTAACCAATCTTGTGCATCCAATAAGTACATTTGTGTCATTGGTTGAACATTTAGGTCATTTTCGTCCTCCCAAGGCTTATTCTCGTCCAATTAGGGTTTTTAACAAATCTTGTGCATCCAATAATTACATTTGTGTCATTGGTTGAACATTTAGGTCATTTTCGTCCTCCCAAGGCTTATTCTCGTCCAATTAGGGTTTTTAACCAATCTTGTGCATCCAATAAGTACATTTGTGTCATTGGTTGAACATTTAGGTCATTTTCGTCCTCCCAAGCCTTATTCTCGTCCAGTAAGGGTTTTTAACCAATCTTGTGCATCCAATAAGTACATTTGTGTCGTTGGTTGAACATTTAGGTCATTTTCGTCCTCCCAAGGCTTATTCTCGTCCAATTAGGGTTTTTAACCAATCTTGTGCATCCAATAAGTACATTTGTGTCATTGGTTGAACATTTAGGTCATTTTCGTCCTCCCAAGGCCTATTCTCGTCCAATTAGGGTTTTTAACCAATCTTGTGCATCCAATAAGTACATTTGTGTCGTTGGTTGAACATTTAGGTTATTTTCGTCCTCCCAAGGCTTATTCTCGTCCAATTAGGGTTTTTAACCAATCTTGTGCATCCAATAAGTACATTTGTGTCATTGGTTGAACATTTAGGTCATTTTCGTCCTCCCAAGGCCTATTCTCGTCCAATTAGGGTTTTTAACCAATCTTGTGCATCAAATAAGTGATTTTGTGTCGTTGGTTGAACATTTAGGTCATTTTCGTCCTCCCAAGGCTTAGTCTCGTCCAATTAGGGTTTCTAACCAATCTTGTGGATCCAATAAGTGATTTTGTGTCATTGATTAAACATTTAGGTCATTTTCGTCCTCCCTAGTCTTATTTTCGTCCAATTAAGGTTTTTAACCAATCTTGTGCATCCAATAAGTACATTTGTGTCATTGGTTGAACATTTAGGTCATTTTCGTCCTCCCTAGGCTTATTCTCGTCCAATTAGGGTTTTTAACCAATCTTGTGCATCCAATAAGTACATTTGTGTCATTGGTTGAACATTTAGGTCATTTTCGTCCTCCCTAGGCTTGTTCTCGTCCAATTAGGGTTTTTAACCAATCTTGTGCATCCAATAAGTACATTTGTGTCATTCGTTGAACATTTAGGTCATTTTCGTCCTCCCAAGGCTTATTCTCGTCCAATTAGGGTTTTTAACCAATCTTGTGCATTTAATAAGTAAATTTGTGTCATAGGTTGAACATTTAGGTCATTTTCGTCCTCCCAAGGCTTATTCTCGTCCAATTAGGGTTTTTAACCAATCTTGTGCATCCAATAAGTACATTTGTGTCATTGGTTGAACATTTAGGTCATTTTCGTCCTCCCTAGGCTTATTCTCGTCCAATTAGGATTTTTAACCAATCTTGTGCATCCAATAAGTACATTTGTGTCATTGGTTGAACATTTAGGTCATTTTCGTCCTCCCTAGGCTTATTCTAGTCCAATTAGGGTTTTTAACCAATCTTGTGCATCCAATAAGTACATTTGTGTCATTGGTTGAACATTTAGGTCATTTTCGTCCTCCCTAGGCTTATTCTCGTCCAATTAGGGTTTTTAACCAATCTTGTGCATCCATTAAGTGATTTTGTGCCATACGTTGAACATTTAGGTCATTTTCGTCCTCCCAAGGCTTATTCTCGTCCAATTAGGGTTTTTAACCAATCTTGTGCATCCAATAAGTACATTTGTGTCATTGGTTGAACATTTAGGTCATTTTCGTCCTCCCAAGGCTTATTCTCGTCCAATTAGGGTTTTTAACCAATCTTGTGCATCCAATCAGTGATTTTGTGTCGTTGGTTGAACATTTAGGTCATTTTCGTCCTCCCAAGGCTTATTCTCGTCCAATTAGGGTTTTTAACCAATCTTGTGCATCCAATAAGTACATTTGTGTCATTGGTTGAACATTTAGGTCATTTTCGTCCTCCCAAGGCTTATTCTCGTCCAATTAGGGTTTTTAACCAATCTTGTGCATCCAATAAGTACAGCTGTGTCATTGGTTGAACATTTAGGTCATTTTCGTCCTCCCAAGGCTTATTCTCGTCCAATTAGGGTTTTTAACCAATCTTGTGCATCCAATAAGTACATTTGTGTCATTGGTTGAACATTTAGGTCATTTTCGTCCTCCCAAGGCTTATTCTCCTCCAATTAGGGGTTTTAACCAATCTTGTGCATCCAATAAGCGAATTTGTGTCATTGGTTGAACATTTAGGTCATTTTCGTCCTCCCAAGGCTTATTCTCGTCCAATTAGGGTTTTTAACCAATCTTGTGCATCCAATAAGTACATTTGTGTCATTGGTTGAACATTTAGGTCATTTTCGTCCTCCCAAGGCTTATTCTCGTCCAATTTGGGTTTTTAACCAATCTTGTGCATCCAATAAGTACATTTGTGTCGTTGGTTGAACATTTAGGTCATTTTCGTCCTCCCAAGGCTTATTCTCGTCCAATTAGGGTTTTTAACCAATCTTGTGCATCCAATAAGTACATTTGTGTCATTGGTTGAACATTTAGGTCATTTTCGTCCTCCCAAGGCTTATTCTTGTCAAAGTAGGGTTTTTAACCAATCTTGTGCATCCAATAAGTGATTTTGTGTCATTGGTTGAACATTTAGGTCATTTTCGTCCTCCCAAGGCTTATTCTCGTCCAATTAGGGTTTTTAACCAATCTTGTGCATCCAATAAGTACATTTGTGTCATTGGTTGAACATTTAGGTCATTTTCGTCCTCCCAAGGCATTTTCTCGTCCAATTATGGTTTTTAACCAATCTTGTGCATCCAATAAGTACATTTGTGTCATTGGTTGAACATTTAGGTCATTTTCGTCCTCCCAAGGCTTATTCTCGTCCAATTAGGGTTTTTAACCAATCTTGTGCATCCAATAAGTGATTTTGTGTCATTGGTTGATCATTTAGGTCATTTTCGTCCTCCCAATGCTTATTCTCGTACAATTAGGGTTTTTAACCAATCTTGTGCATCCAATACGTGATTTTGTGTCATTGGTTGAACATTTAGGTCATTTTCGTCCTCCCTAGTCTTATTCTCGTCCAATTAGGGTTTTTAACCAATCTTGTGCATCCAATAAGTACATTTGTGTCATTGGTTGAACATTTAGGTCACTTCCGTCCTCCCTAGGCTTATTCTCGTCCAATTAGGGTTTTTAACCAATCTTGTGCATCCAATAAGTACATTTGTATCATTGGTTGAACATTTAGGTCATTTTTGTCCTCCCAAGGCTTATTCTCGTCCAATTAGGGTTTTTAACCAATCTTGTGCATCCAATAAGTGATTTTGTGTCATTGGTTGAACATTTAGGTTATTTTTGTCCTCCCTAGGCTTATTCTCTTCCAATTAGGGTTTTTAACCAATCTTGTGCATCCAATAAGTACATTTTTGTCATTGGTTGAACATTTAGGCGATTTTCGTTCTCCCTAGGCTTATTCTCTTCCAATTAGCGTTTCTAACCAATCTTGTGCATCCAATAAGTGATTTTGTGTCATTGGTTGAACATTTAGGTCATTTTCGTCCTCCCATTGCTTATTCTCGTCCAATTAGGTTTTTTAACCAATCTTGTGCATCCAATAAGTACATTTGTGTCAATGGTGGAACATTTAGGTCATTTTCGTCCTCCCTAGGCTTATTCTCGTCCAATTAGGATTTTAACCAATCTTGTGCATCCAATAAGTGAATTTGTGTCATTTATTGAACATTTAGGTCATTTTCGTCCTCCCAAGGCTTATTCTTGTCCAATTAGGGTTTTTAACCAATCTTATGCATCCAATAAGTGATTTTGTGTCATTGGTTGAACATTTAGGTTATTTTCGTTCTCCCAAGGCTTATTCTCGTCTAATTAGGGTTTTGAACCAATCTTGTGCATCCAATAAGTGATTTTGTGTCATTGGTTGAACATTTAGGTCATTTTCGTCCTCTCTAGGCTTATTCTCGTCCAATTAAAGTTTTTAACCAATCTTGTGCATCGAATAAGTGATTTTTGTGTCATTGTTTGAACATTTTGGTCATTTTCGTCCTCCCTAGGCTTATTCTCTTCCAATTAGGGTTTTTAACCAATCTTGTGCATCCAATAAGTGATTTTGTGTCATTGGTTGAACATTTAGGTCATTTTCGTCCTCCATAGTCTTATTCTCGTCCAATTAGGGTTTTTAACCAATCTTGTGCATCCAATAAGTACATTTGTGTCATTGGTTGAACATTTAGGTCATTTCCGTCCTCCCTAGGCTTGTTCTCGTCCAATTAGGGTTTTTAACCAATCTTGTGCATCCAATAAGTACATTTGTGTCATTGGTTGAACATTTAGGTCATTTTTGTCCTCCCAAGGCTTATTCTCGTCCAATTAGGGTTTTTAACCAATCTTGTGCATCCAATAAGTACATTTTTGTCATTGGTTGAACATTTAGGTGATTTTCGTTCTCCCTAGGCTTATTCTCTTTCAATTAGCGTTTCTAACCAATCTTGTGCATCCAATAAGTGATTTTGTGTCATTGGTTGAACATTTAGGTCATTTTCGTCCTCCCATTGCTTATTCTCGTCCAATTAGGTTTTTTAACCAATCTTGTGCATCCAATAAGTACATTTGTGTCAATGGTGGAACATTTAGGTCATTTTCGTCCTCCCTAGGCTTATTCTCGTCCAATTAGGATTTTAACCAATCTTGTGCATCCAATAAGTGAATTTGTGTCATTTATTGAACATTTAGGTCATTTTCGTCCTCCCAAGGCTTATTCTTGTCCAATTAGGGTTTTTAACCAATCTTATGCATCCAATAAGTGATTTTGTGTCATTGGTTGAACATTTAGGTTATTTTCGTTCTCCCAAGGCTTATTCTCGTCTAATTAGGGTTTTTAACCAATCTTGTGCATCCAATAAGTGATTTTGTGTCATTGGTTGAACATTTAGGTCATTTTCGTCCTCCCAAGGCTTATTCTCGTCCAATTAGGGTTTTTAACCAATCTTGTGCATCCAATAAGTACATTTGTGTCATTGGTTGAACATTTAGGTCATTTTCGTCCTCCCTAGGCTTATTCTTGTCCTATTAGGATATTTAACCAATCTTGTGCATCCAATAAGTGATTTTATGTCATTGGTTGAACATTTATGAACATTTAGGTCATTTTCGTCCTCCCAATGCTTATTCTCGTCCAATTAGGGTTTTTAACCTATGTTGTGCATCCAATAAGTGATTTTGTTTCATTGGTTGAACATTTAGGTCATTTTCGTCCTCCCAATACTTATTCACGTCCAATTAGGGTTTTTAACCAATCTTGTGCATCCAATAAGTGATTTTGTGTCATTGGTTGAACATTTAGGTCATTTTCGTCCTCCTAAAGCTTATTCTCGTCCAATTAGGGTTTTTAACCAATCTTGTGCATCCAATAAGTGATTTTGTGTCATTGGTTGAACATTTAGGTCATTTTCGTCCTCCCAAGGCTTATTCTCGTCCAATTAGGGTTTTTAACCAATCTTGTGCATCCACTAAGTGATTTTGTTTCATTGGTTGAACATTTAGGTCATTTTCGTCCTCCCAAGGCTTATTCTCGTCCAATTAGGGTTTTTAACCAATCTTGTGCATCCAATAAGTACATTTGTGTCATTGGTTGAACATTTAGGTCATTTTCGTCCTCCCAAGGCTTATTCTCGTCCAATTAGGGTTTTTAACCAATCTTGTGCATGCAATAAGTGATTTTGGGTCATTGATTGAACATTTATGTCATTTTCGTCCTCCCAAGGCTTATTCTCGTCCAATTAGGGTTTTTAACCAATCTTGTGCATCCAATAAGTGATTTTGTGTCATTGGTTTAACATTTAGGTCATTTTCGTCCTCCCTAGGCTTATTCTCGTCCAATTAGGGTTTTTAACCAATCTTGTGCATCCAATAAGTGATTTTGTGTCCTTGGTTTAACATTTAGGTCATTTTCGTCCTCCCTAGGCTTATTCTCGTCCAATTACGGTTTTTAACCAATCTTTTGCTTCCAATAAGTGATTTTGTGCTATTGGTTGAACATTTAGGTCATTTTCCTCCCCCAAGACTTATTCTCATCCAATTAGGGTTTTTAACCAATCTTGTGCATCCAATAAGTGATTTTGTGTCATTGGTTGAACATTTAGGTCATTTTCGTCCTCCCAAGGCTTATTCTCGTCCAATTAGGGTTTTTAACCAATCTTGTGCATCCAATAAGTGATTTTGTGTCCTTTGTTGAACATTTAGGTCATTTTCGTCCTCCCAAGGCTTATTCTCGTCCAATTAGGGTTTTTAACCAATCTTGTGCATCCAATAAGTACATTTGTGTCATTGGTTGAACATTTAGGTCATTTTCGTCCTCCCAAGGCTTATTCTCGTCCAATTAGGGTTTTTAACCAATCTTGTGCATCCAATAAGTACATTTGTGTCATTGGTTGGACATTTAGGTCATTTTCGTCCTCCCAAGGCTTTTTCTCGTCCAATTAGGGTTTTTAACCAATCTTGTGCATCCAATAAGTACATTTTTGTCATTGGTTGAACATTTAGGTCATTTTCGTCCTCCCAAGGCTTACTCTCGTCCAATTAGGGTTTTTAACCAATCTTGTGCATCCAATAATTACATTTGTGTCATTGGTTGAACATTTAGGTCATTTTCGTCCTCCCAAGGCTTATTCTCGTCCAATTAGGGTTTTTAACCAATCTTGTGCATCCAATAAGTACATTTGTGTCATTGGTTGAACATTTAGGTCATTTTCGTCCTCCCAAGGCTTATTCTCGTCCAATTAGGGTTTTTAACCAATCTTGTGCATCAAATAATTGATTTTGTGTCGTTGGTTGAACATTTAGGTCATTTTCGTCCTCCCAAGGCTTATTCTCGTCCAATTAGGGTTTTTAACCAATCTTGTGCATCCAATAAGTACATTTGTGTCATTGGTTGAACATTTAGGTCATTTTCGTCCTCCCAACGCTTATTCTCGTCCAATTAGGGTTTTTAACCAATCTTGTGCATCCAATAAGTACATTTGTGTCATTGGTTGAACATTTAGGTCATTTTTGTCCTCCCAAGGCTTATTCTCGTCCAATTAGGGTTTTTAACCAATCTTGTGCATCCAATAAGTGATTTTGTGTCATTGGTTGAACATTTAGGTTATTTTTGTCCTCCCTAGGCTTATTCTCTTCCAATTAGGGTTTTTATCCAATCTTGTGCATCCAATAAGTACATTTTTGTCATTGGTTTAACATTTAGGTGATTTTCGTTCTCCCTAGGCTTATTCTCTTCCAATTAGCGTTTCTAACCAATCTTGTGCATCCAATAAGTGATTTTTGTGTCATTGGTTGAACATTTAGGTCATTTTCGTCCTCCCTAGGCTTATTCTCGTCCAATTAGGGTTTCTAACCAATCTTGTGCATCCAATAAATGATTTCGTGTCATTGGTTGAACTTTTAGGTCATTTTCGTCGTCCCATTGCTTATTCTCGTCCAAGTAGGTTTTTTAACCAATCTTGTGCATCCAATAAGTACATTTGTGTCATTGGTTGAACATTTAGGTCATTTCCGTCCTCCCAAGGCTTATTCTCGTCCAATTAGGGTTTTTAACCAAACTTGTGCATCCAATAAGTACATTTGTGTCATTGGTTGAACATTTAGGTCATTTTCGTCCTCCCAAGTATTATTCTCATCCAATTAGGGTTTTTAACCAATCTTGTGCATCCAATAAGTGATTTTGTGTCATTAGTTGAACATTTAGGTCATTTTCGTCCTCCCAAGGCTTATTCTCGTCCAATTAGGGTTTTTAACCAATCTTGTGCATCCAATAAGTACATTTGTGTCATTTGTTCAACATTTAGGTCATTTTCGTCCGCCCTAGGCTTATTCTCATCCAATTAGGGTTTTTAACAAATCTTGTGCATCCAATAAGTGATTTTGTGTCATTGGTTGAACATTTAGGTCATTTTCGTACTCCTTAGGCTTCTTCTCGTCCAACTAGGGTTTTTAACCAATCTTGTGCATCCAATAAGTGATTTTATGCCATTGGTTGAACATTTAGGTCATTTTTGTCCTCCTAAGGCTTATTCTCGTCCAATTAGGGTTTTTAACCAATCTTGTGCATCCAATAAGTGATTTTGTGTCATTGGTTGAACATTTAGGTTATTTTTGTCCTCCCTAGGCTTATTCTCTTCCAATTAGGGTTTTTAACCAATCTTGTGCATCCAATAAGTACATTTTTGTCATTGGTTGAACATTTAGGTGATTTTCGTTCTCCCTAGGCTTATTCTCTTCCAATTAGCGTTTCTAACCAATCTTGTGCATCCAATAAGTGATTTTGTGTCATTGGTTGAACATTTAGGTCATTTTCGTCCTCCCATTGCTTATTCTCGTCCAATTAGGTTTTTTAACCAATCTTGTGCAACCAATAAGTACATTTGTGTCATTGGTTGAACATTTAGGTCATTTTCGTCCTCCCATTGCTTATTCTCGTCCAATTAGGTTTTTTAACCAATCTTGTGCATCCAATAAGTACATTTTTGTCATTGGTTGAACATTTAGGTCATTTTCGTCCTCCCAAGGCTTATTCTCGTCCAATTAGGGTTTTTAACCAATCTTATGCATCCAATAAGTGATTTTGTGTCATTGGTTGAACATTTAGGTTATTTTCGTTCTCCCAAGGCTTATTCTCGTCTAATTAGGGTTTTTAACCAATCTTGTGCATCCAATAAGTACATTTTTGTCATTGGTTGAACATTTAGGTGATTTTCGTTCTCCCTAGGCTTATTCTCTTCCAATTAGCGTTTCTAACCAATCTTGTGCATCCAATAAGTGATTTTGTGTCATTGGTTGAACATTTAGGTCATTTTCGTCCTCCCATTGCTTATTCTCGTCCAATTAGGGTTTTTAACCAATCTTGTGCATCCAATAAGTACATTTGTGTCATTGGTTGAACATTTAGGTCATTTTCGTCCTCCCTAGGCTTATTCTCGTCCAATTAGGGTTTTTAACCAATCTTGAGCATCCAATAAGTACACTTGTGTCATTGGTTGAACATTTAGGTCATTTTCGTCCTCCCTAGGCTTATTCTCGTCCAATTAGGGTTTTTAACCAATCTTGTGCATCCAATAAGTGATTTTGTGTCATTGGTTGAACATTTAGGTCATTTTCGTCCTCCCTAGGCTTATTCTCGTCCAATTAGGGTTTTTAACCAATCTTGTGCAAGTAATAAATGATTTTGTGCCATTGGTTGAACATTTAGGTCATTTTCGTCCTCCCTAGGCTTATTCTCGTCCAATTAGGGTTTTTAACCAATCTTGTGCATCCAATAAGTGATTTTGTGTCATTGGTTGAACATTTAGGTCATTTTCGTCCTCCCTAGGCTTATTCTCGTCCAATTAGGGTTTTTTAACAATCTTATGCATCCAATAAGTGATTTTGTGCCATTGGTTGAACATTTAGGTCATTTTCGTCCTCCCAAGGCTTATTCTCGTCCAATTAGGGTTTTTAACCAATCTTGTGCATCCAATAAGTACATTTGTGTCATTGGTTGAACATTTAGGTCATTTTCGTCCTCCCTAGGCTTATTCTCGTCCAATTAGGGTTTTTAACCAATCTTGTGCATCCAATAAGTGATTTGGTGTCATTGGTTGAACATTTAGGTCATTTTCGTCCTCCCAAGGGTTATTCTCGTCCAATTAGGGTTTTTAACCAATCTTGTGCATCCAATAAGTACATTTGTGTCATTGGTTGAACATTTAGGTCATTTTCGTCCTCCCTAGGCTTATTCTCGTCCAATTTGGGTTTTTAACCAATCTTGTGCATCCAATAAGTGATTTTGTGTCATTAGTTGAACATTTAGGTCATTTTCGTCCTCCCAAGGCTTATTCTCGTCCAATTAGGGTTTTTAACCAATCTTGTGCATCCAATAAGTACATTTGTGTCATTGGTTGAACATTTAGGTCATTTTCGTCCTCCCAAGGCTTATTCTCGTCCAATTAGGGTTTTTAATTAATCTCGTGCATTCAATAAGTGATTTTGTGTCGATGGTTGAACATTTAGATCATTTTTGTCCTCCCAAGGCTTATTCTCGTCCAATTAGGGTTTTTAACCAATCTTGTGCATCCAATAAGTACATTTGTGTCATTGGTTGAACATTTAGGTCATTTTCGTCCTCCCAAGGCTTATTCTCGTCCAATAAGGATTTTTAACCAATCTTGTGCATCCAATAAGTACAGTTGTGTCATTGGTTGAACATTTAGGTCATTTTCGTCCTCCCAAGGCTTATTCTCGTCCAATTAGGGTTTTTAACCAATCTTGTGCATCCAATAAGTACATTTGTGTCATTGGTTGAACATTAAGGTCATTTTCGTCCTCCTAAGGCTTATTCTCGTCCAATTAGGGTTTTTAACCAATCTTTTGCCTCCAATAAGTGATTTTGTGTCATTGGTTGAACATTTAGGTCATTTTCGTCCTCCCAAGGCTTATTCTCGTCCAATTAGGGTTTTTAACCAATCTTGTGCATCCAATAAGTACATTTGTGTCATTGGTTGAACATTTAGGTCATTTTCGTCCTCCCAAGGCTTATTCTCGTCCAATTAGGGTTTTTAACCAATCTTGTGCATCCAATAAGTACATTTGTGTCATTGGTTGAACATTTAGGTCATTTTCGTCCTCCCAAGGCTTATTCTCGTCCAATTTGGGTTTTTAACCAATCTTGTGCATCCAATAAGTACATTTGTGTCGTTGGTTGAACATTTAGGTCATTTTCGTCCTCCCAAGGCTTATTCTCGTCCAATTAGGGTTTTTAACCAATCTTGTGCATCCAATAAGTACATTTGTGTCATTGGTTGAACATTTAGGTCATTTTCGTCCTCCCAAGGCTTATGCTCGTCCAATTAGGGTTTTTAACAAATCTTGTGTATCCAATAAGTGATTTTGTGTCATGGGTTGAACATTTAGGTCATTTTCGTCCTCCCAAGGCTTATTCTCGTCCAATTAGGGTTTTTAACCAATCTTGTGCATCCAATAAGTACATTTGTGTCATTGGTTGAACATTTAGGTCATTTTCGTCCTCCCAAGGATTATTCTCGTCCAATTAGGGTTTTTAACCAAACTTGTGCATCCAATAAGTACATTTCTGTCATTGGTTGAACATTTAGGTCATTTTCGTCCTCCCAAGGCTTATTCTCGTCCAATTAGGGTTTTTAACCAATCTTGTGCATCCAATAAGTACATTTGTGTCATTGGTTGAACATTTAGGTCATTTTCGTCCTCCCTAGGCTTATTCTCGTCCAATTAGGGTTTTTCACCAATCTTGTGCATCCAATAAGTACATTTGTGTCATTGGTTGAAAATTTAGGTCATTTTCGTCCTCCCACGGCTTATTCTCGTCCACCTAGGCTTTTTCTCGTCCAATTAGGGTTTTTAACCAATCTTGTGCATCCAATAAGTACATTTAGGTCATTGGTTGAACATTTAGGTCATTTTCGTCCTCCCAAGGCTTATTCTCGTCCAATTAGGGTTTTTAACCAATCTTGTGCATCCAATAAGTACATTTGTGTCATTGGTTGAACATTTAGGTCATTTTCGTCCTCCCATGGCTTATTCTCGTCCAATTCGGGTTTTTAACCAATCTTGTGCATCCAATAAGTACATTTGTGTCATTGGTTGAACATTTAGGTCATTTTCGTCCTCCCAAGGCTTATTCTCGTCCAATTAGGGTTTTTAACCAATCTTGTGCATCCAATAAGTACATTTGTGTCATTGGTTGAACATTTAGGTCATTTTCGTCCTCCCAACGCTTATTCTCGTCCAATTAAGGTTTTTAACCAATCTTGTGCATCCAATAAGTACATTTGTGTCATTGGTTGAACATTTAGGTCATTTTCGTCCTCCCAAGGCTTATTCTCGTCCAATTAGGGTTTTTAACCAATCTTGTGCATCCAATAAGTGATTTTGTGTCATTGGTTGAACATTTAGGTCATTTTCTTCCTCCCTAGGCTTATTCTCGTCATATTAGGGTTTTTTAACCAATCAGGTGCATCCAATAAGTACATTTGTGTCATTGGTTGAAAATTTAGGTCATTTTCGTCCTCCCAAGGCTTATTCTTGTCCAATTAGGGTTTTTAACCAATCTTGTGCATCCAATAAGTACATTTGTGTCATTGGTTGAACATTTAGGTCATTTTCGTCCTCCCAAGGCTTATTCTCTTCCAATTAGGGTTTTGAATTAATCTTGTGCATCCAATAAGTACATTGGTGTCATGGGTTAAACATTTAAGTCATTTTCGTCCTCCCAAGGCTTATTCTCGTCTAATTAGGGTTTTTAACCAATCTTTTGCATCCAATAAGTACATTTGTGTCATTGGTTGAACATTTAGGTCATTTTTGTCCTCCCAAGGCTTATTCTCGTCCAATTAGGGTTTTTAACCAATCTTGTGCATCCAATAAGTGATTTTGTGTCATTGGTTGAACATTTAGGTTATTTTCGTCCTCCCAAGGCTTATTCTCGTCCAATTAGGGTTTTTAACCAATCTTATGCATCCAATAAGTGATTTTGTGTGATTGGTTGAACATTTAGGTCATTTCCGTCCTCCCAAGGCTTATTCTCGTCCAATTAGGATTTTTAACCAATCTTATGCATCCAATAAGTGATTTTGTGTCATTGGTTGAACATTTAGGTCATTTCCGTCCTCCCTAGGCTTATTCTCGTCCAATTAGGGTTTTTAACCAATCTTGTGCATCCAATAAGTACATTTGTGTCATTGGTTGAACATTTAGGTCATTTTTGTCCTCCAAAGGCTTATTCTCGTCCAATTAGGGTTTTTAACCAACCTTGTGCATCCAATAAGTGATTTTTGGGTCATTGGTTGAACATTTAGGTCATTTTCGTCCTCCCTAGGCTTATTCTCGTCCAATTAGGGTTTCTAACCAATTTTGTGCATCCAATAAATGATTTTGTGTCATTGGTTGAACATTTAGGTCATTTTCGTCGTCCCATTGCTTATTCTCGTCCAATTAGGTTTTTTAACCAATCTTGTGCATCCAATAAGTACATTTGTGTCATTGGTTGAACATTTAGGTCATTTTCGTCCTCCCTAGGCTTATTCTTGCCAATTAGGGTTTTTAACCAATCTTGTGCATCCAAATACTGATTTTGTGTCATTAGTTGAACATTTAGGTCATTTTCGTCCTCCCAAGGCTTATTCTCGTCCAATTAGGGTTTTTAACCAAACTTGTGCATCCAATAAGTACATTTGTGTCATTGGTTGAACATTTAGGTCATTTTCGTCCTCCCAAGTATTATTCTCGTCCAATTAGGGTTTTTAACCAATCTTGTGCATCCAATAAGTGATTTTGTGTCATTCGTTGAACATTTAGGTCATTTTCGTCCTCCCAAGGCTTATTCTCGTCCAATTAGGGTTTTTAACCAATCTTGTGCATCCAATAAGTACATTTGTGTCATTGGTTCAACATTTAGGTCATTTTCGTCCGCCCTAGGCTTATTCTCATCCAATTAGGGTTTTTAACAAATCTTGTGCATCCAATAAGTGATTTTGTGTCATTGGTTGAACATTTAGGTCATTTTCGTCCTCCCTAGGCTTATTCTCGTCCAATTAGGGTTTTTAACCAATCTTGTGCATCCAATAAGTGATTTTGTGTCATTGGTTGAACATTTAGGTTATTTTTGTCCTCCCTAGGCTTATTCTCTTCCAATTAGGGTTTTTAACCAATCTTGTGTATCCAATAAGTACATTTGTGTCATTGGTTGAACATTTAGGTCATTTTCGTCCTCCCTAGGCTTATTCTCGTCCAATTAGGATTTTAACCAATCTTGTGCATCCAATAAGTGATTTTGTGTCATTGGTTGAACATTTAGGTCATTTTCGTCCTCCCATTGCTTATTCTCATCCAATTAGGTTTTTTAACCAATCTTGTGCATCCAATAAGTACATTTGTGTCATTGGTTGAACATTTAGGTCATTTTCGTCCTCCCAAGGCTTATTCTTGTCCAATTAGGGTTTTTAACCAATCTTATGCATCCAATAAGTGATTTTGTGTCATTGGTTGAACATTTAGGTTATTTTCGTTCTCCCAAGGCTTATTCTCGTCTAATTAGGGTTTTGAACCAATCTTGTGCATCCAATAAGTGATTTTGTGTCATTGGTTGAACATTTAGGTCATTTTCGTCCTCTCTAGGCTTATTCTCGTCCAATTAAAGTTTTTAACCAATCTTGTGCATCGAATAAGTGATTTTTGTGTCATTGTTTGAACATTTTGGTCATTTTCGTCCTCCATAGGCTTATTCTCTTCCAATTAGGGTTTTTAACCAATCTTGTGCATCCAATAAGTGATTTTGTGTCATTGGTTGAACATTTAGGTCATTTTCGTCCTCCATAGTCTTATTCTCGTCCAATTAGGGTTTTTAACCAATCTTGTGCATCCAATAAGTACATTTGTGTCATTAGTTGAACATTTAGGTCATTTTCGTCCTCCCAAGGCTTATTCTCGTCTAATTAGGGTTTTATCCAAACTTGTGCATCCAATAAGTACATTTGTGTCATTGGTTGAACATTTAGGTCATTTTCGTCCTCCCAAGTATTATTCTCCTCCAATTAGGGTTTTTAACCAATCTTGTGCATCCAATAAGTGATTTTGTGTCATTAGTTGAACATTTAGGTCATTTTCGTCCTCCCAAGG
>JBBPBP010000194.1:22271-54215 GCA_037974735.1 Cicer chorassanicum
CTTGTCCAATTAGGGTTTTTAACCAATCTTATGCATCCAATAAGTGATTTTGTGTCATTGGTTGAACATTTAGGTTATTTTCGTTCTCCCAAGGCTTATTCTCGTCTAATTAGGGTTTTGAACCAATCTTGTGCATCCAATAAGTGATTTTGTGTCATTGGTTGAACATTTAGGTCATTTTCGTCCTCTCTAGGCTTATTCTCGTCCAATTAAAGTTTTTAACCAATCTTGTGCATCGAATAAATGATTTTTGTGTCATTGTTTGAACATTTTGGTCATTTTCGTCCTCCCTAGGCTTATTCTCTTCCAATTAGGGTTTTTAACCAATCTTGTGCATCCAATAAGTGATTTTGTGTCATTGGTTGAACATTTAGGTCATTTTCGTCCTCCATAGTCTTATTCTCGTCCAATTAGGGTCTTTAACCAATCTTGTGCATCCAATAAGTACATTTGTGTCATTGGTTGAACATTTAGGTCATTTCCGTCCTCCCTAGGCTTGTTCTCGTCCAATTAGGGTTTTTAACCAATCTTGTGCATCCAATAAGTACATTTGTGTCATTGGTTGAACATTTAGGTCATTTTTGTCCTCCCAAGGCTTATTCTCGTCCAATTAGGGTTTTTAACCAATCTTGTGCATCCAATAAGTGATTTTGTGTCATTGGTTGAACATTTAGGTTATTTTTGTCCTCCCTAGGCTTATTCTCTTCCAATTAGGGTTTTTAACCAATCTTGTGCATCCAATAAGTACATTTTTGTCATTGGTTGAACATTTAGGTGATTTTCGTTCTCCCTAGGCTTATTCTCTTCCAATTAGCGTTTCTAACCAATCTTGTGCATCCAATAAGTGATTTTCTGTCATTGGTTGAACATTTAGGTCATTTTCGTCCTCCCATTGCTTATTCTCGTCCAATTAGGTTTTTTAACCAATCTTGTGCATCCAATAAGTACATTTGTGTCAATGGTGGAACATTTAGGTCATTTTCGTCCTCCCTAGGCTTATTCTCGTCCAATTAGGATTTTAACCAATCTTGTGCATCCAATAAGTGATTTTGTGTCATTGGTTGAACATTTAGGTTATTTTCGTCCTCCCAAGGCTTATTCTCGTCCAATTAGGGTTTTTAACCAATCTTATGCATCCAATAAGTGATTTTGTGTCATTGGTTGAACATTTAGGTCATTTTCGTCCTCCCAAGGCTTATTCTCGTCCAATTAGGGTTTTTAACCAATGTTGTGCATCCAATAAGTACATTTGTGTCATTGGTTGAACATTTAGGTCATTTTTGTCCTCCCAAGGCTTATTCTCGTCCAATTAGGGTTTTTAACCAATCTTGTGCATCCAATAAGTGATTTTGTGTCATTGGTTGAGTATTTAGGTGATTTTTGTCCTCCCTAGGCTGATTCTCTTCCAATTAGGGTTTTTAACCAATCTTGTGCATCCAATAAGTGATTTTGTGTCATTGGTTGAACATTTAGGTCATTTTCGTCCTCCCTAGGCTTATTCTCGTCCAATTAGGGTTTTTAACCAATCTTGTGCATCCAATATGTACACTTGTGTCATTGGTTGAACATTTAGGTCATTTTCGTCCTCCCAAGGCTTATTCTCGTCCAATTAGGGTTTTTAACCAATCTTGTGCATCCAATAAGTGATTTTGTGTCATTGGTTGAACATTTAGGTCATTTTCGTCCTCCCTAGGCTTATTCTCGTCCAATTAGGGTTTTTAAACAATCTTGTGCATCCAATAAGTACATTTGTGTCATTGGTTGAACATTTAGGTCATTTTTGTCCTCCCAAGGCTTATTCTCGTCCAATTAGGGTTTTTAACCAATCTTGTGCATCCAATAAGTGATTTTGTGTCATTGGTTGAACATTTAGGTCATTTTCGTCCTCTCTAGGCTTATTCTCGTCCAATTAAAGTTTTTAACCAATCTTGTGCATCGAATAAGTGATTTTTGTGTCATTGTTTGAACATTTTGGTCATTTTCGTCCTCCCTAGGCTTATTCTCTTCCAATTAGGGTTTTTAACCAATCTTGTGCATCCAATAAGTGATTTTGTGTCATTGGTTGAACATTTAGGTCATTTTCGTCCTCCATAGTCTTATTCTCGTCCAATTAGGGTTTTTAACCAATCTTGTGCATCCAATAAGTACATTTGTGTCATTGGTTGAACATTTAGGTCATTTTTGTCCTCCCAAGGCTTATTCTCGTCCAATTAGGGTTTTTAACCAATCTTGTGCATCCAATAAGTGATTTTGTGTCATTGGTTGAACATTTAGGTCATTTCCGTCCTCCCAAGGCTTATTCTCGTCCAATTAGGGTTTTTAACCAATCTTATGCATCCAATAAGTGATTTTGTGTCATTGGTTGAACATTTAGGTCATTTCCGTCCTCCCTAGGCTTATTCTCGTCCAATTAGGGTTTTTAACCAATCTTGTGCATCCAATAAGTACATTTTGTGTCATTGGTTGAACATTTAGGTCATTTTCGTCCTCCATAGTCTTATTCTCGCCCAATTAGGGTTTTTAACCAATCTTGTGCATCCAATAAGTACATTTGTGTCATTAGTTGAACATTTAGGTCATTTTCGTCCTCCCAAGGCTTATTCTCGTCTAATTAGGGTTTTATCCAAACTTGTGCATCCAATAAGTACATTTGTGTCATTGGTTGAACATTTAGGTCATTTTCGTCCTCCCAAGTATTATTCTCCTCCAATTAGGGTTTTTAACCAATCTTGTGCATCCAATAAGTGATTTTGTGTCATTAGTTGAACATTTAGGTCATTTTCGTCCTCCCAAGGGTTATTCTCGTCCAATTAGGGTTTTTAACCAATCTTGTGCATCCAATAAGTACATTTGTGTCATTGGTTGAACATTTAGATCATTTCCGTCCTCCCTAGGCTTGTTCTCGTCCAATTAGGGTTTTTAACCAATCTTGTGCATCCAATAAGTACATTTGTGTCATTGGTTGAACATTTAGGTCATTTTTGTCCTCCCAAGGCTTATTCTCGTCCAATTAGGGTTTTTAACCAATCTTGTGCATCAAATAAGTGATTTTGTGTCATTGGTTGAACATTTAGGTCATTTTCGTCCTCCCTAGTCTTATTCTCGTCCAATTAGGGTTTTTAACCAATCTTGTGCATCCAATAAGTACATTTGTGTCATTGGTTGAACATTTAGGTCACTTCCGTCCTCCCTAGGCTTATTCTCGTCCAATTAGGGTTTTTAACCAATCTTGTGCATCCAATAAGTACATTTGTATCATTGGTTGAACATTTAGGTCATTTTTGTCCTCCCAAGGCTTATTCTCGTCCAATTAGGGTTTTTAACCAATCTTGTGCATCCAATAAGTGATTTTGTGTCATTGGTTGAACATTTAGGTTATTTTTGTCCTCCCTAGGCTTATTCTCTTCCAATTAGGGTTTTTAACCAATCTTGTGCATCCAATAAGTACATTTTTGTCATTGGTTGAACATTTAGGTGATTTTCGTTCTCCCTAGGCTTATTCTCTTCCAATTAGCGTTTCTAACCAATCTTGTGCATCCAATAAGTGATTTTGTGTCATTGGTTGAACATTTAGGTCATTTTCGTCCTCCCATTGCTTATTCTCGTCCAATTAGGTTTTTTAACCAATCTTGTGTATCCAATAAGTACATCTGTGTCATTGGTTGAAAATTTAGGTCATTTTCGTCCTCCCTAGGCATATTCTCATCCAATTAGTATTCTAACCAATCTTGTGCATCCAATAAGTGATTTTGTGTCATTGGTTGAACATTTAGGTCATTTTCGTCCTCCCAAGGCTTATCCTTGTCCAATTAGGGTTTTTAACCAATCTTATGCATCCAATAAGTGATTTTGTGTCATTGGTTGAACATTTAGGTTATTTTCGTTCTCCCAAGGCTTATTCTCGTCTAATTAGGGTTTTGAACCAATCTTGTGCATCCAATAAGTGATTTTGTGTCATTGGTTGAACATTTAGGTCATTTTCGTCCTCTCTAGGCTTATTCTCGTCCAATTAAAGTTTTTAACCAATCTTGTGCATCGAATAAGTGATTTTTGTGTCATTGTTTGAACATTTTGGTCATTTTCGTCCTCCCTAGGCTTATTCTCTTCCAATTAGGGTTTTTAACCAATCTTGTGCATCCAATAAGTGATTTTGTGTCATTGGTTGAACATTTAGGTCATTTTCGTCCTCCATAGTCTTATTCTCGTCCAATTAGGGTCTTTAACCAATCTTGTGCATCCAATAAGTACATTTGTGTCATTGGTTGAACATTTAGGTCATTTCCGTCCTCCCTAGGCTTGTTCTCGTCCAATTAGGGTTTTTAACCAATCTTGTGCATCCAATAAGTACATTTGTGTCATTGGTTGAACATTTAGGTCATTTTTGTCCTCCCAAGGCTTATTCTCGTCCAATTAGGGTTTTTAACCAATCTTGTGCATCCAATAAGTGATTTTGTGTCATTGGTTGAACATTTAGGTTATTTTTGTCCTCCCTAGGCTTATTCTCTTCCAATTAGGGTTTTTAACCAATCTTGTGCATCCAATAAGTACATTTTTGTCATTGGTTGAACATTTAGGTGATTTTCGTTCTCCCTAGGCTTATTCTCTTCCAATTAGCGTTTCTAACCAATCTTGTGCATCCAATAAGTGATTTTCTGTCATTGGTTGAACATTTAGGTCATTTTCGTCCTCCCATTGCTTATTCTCGTCCAATTAGGTTTTTTAACCAATCTTGTGCATCCAATAAGTACATTTGTGTCAATGGTGGAACATTTAGGTCATTTTCGTCCTCCCTAGGCTTATTCTCGTCCAATTAGGATTTTAACCAATCTTGTGCATCCAATAAGTGATTTTGTGTCATTGGTTGAACATTTAGGTTATTTTCGTCCTCCCAAGGCTTATTCTCGTCCAATTAGGGTTTTTAACCAATCTTATGCATCCAATAAGTGATTTTGTGTCATTGGTTGAACATTTAGGTCATTTTCGTCCTCCCAAGGCTTATTCTCGTCCAATTAGGGTTTTTAACCAATGTTGTGCATCCAATAAGTACATTTGTGTCATTGGTTGAACATTTAGGTCATTTTTGTCCTCCCAAGGCTTATTCTCGTCCAATTAGGGTTTTTAACCAATCTTGTGCATCCAATAAGTGATTTTGTGTCATTGGTTGAACATTTAGGTCATTTTCGTCCTCCCAAGGCTTATCCTCGTGCAATTAGGGTTTTTAACCAATCTTGTGCATCCAATACATGATTTTGTGTCATTGGTTGAATATTTAGGTCATTTTCATCCTCCCAAGGCTTATTCTCGTTCAATTAGGGTTTTTAACCAATCTTGTGCATCCAATAACTGATTTTGTGTCATTGGTTGAACATTTAGGTCATTTTCGTCCTCCCAAGGCTTATTGTCGTCCAATTAGGGTTTTTAACCAATCTTGTGCATCCAATAAGTACATTTGTGTCATTGGTTGAACATTTAGGTCATTTTTGTCCTCCCAAGGCTTATTCTCGTCCAATTAGGGTTTTTAACCAATCTTGTGCATCCAATAAGTGATTTTGTGTCATTGGTTGAACATTTAGGTCATTTTCGTCCTCCCAAGGCTTATCCTCGTGCAATTAGGGTTTTTAACCAATCTTGTGCATCCAATAAATGATTTTGTGTCATTGGTTGAATATTTAGGTCATTTTCATCCTCCCAAGGCTTATTCTCGTCCAATTAGGGTTTTTAACCAATCTTCTACATCCAATAAGTGATTTTGTGTCATTGGTTGAACATTTAGGTCATTTTCGTCCTCCCAAGGCTTATTCTCGTCCAATTAGGGTTTTTAACCAATCTTGTGCATCCAATAAGTACATTTGTGTCATTGGTTGAACATTTAGGTCATTTTTGTCCTCCCAAGGCTTATTCTCGTCCAATTAGGGTTTTTAACCAATCTTGTGCATCCAATAAGTGATTTTGTGTCATTGGTTGAACATTTAGGTTATTTTTGTCCTCCCTAGGCTTATTCTCTTCCAATTAGGGTTTTTATCCAATCTTGTGCATCCAATAAGTACATTTTTGTCATTGGTTTAACATTTAGGTGATTTTCGTTCTCCCTAGGCTTATTCTCTTCCAATTAGCGTTTCTAACCAATCTTGTGCATCCAATAAGTGATTTTTGTGTCATTGGTTGAACATTTAGGTCATTTTCGTCCTCCCTAGGCTTATTCTCGTCCAATTAGGGTTTCTAACCAATCTTGTGCATCCAATAAATGATTTCGTGTCATTGGTTGAACTTTTAGGTCATTTTCGTCGTCCCATTGCTTATTCTCGTCCAAGTAGGTTTTTTAACCAATCTTGTGCATCCAATAAGTACATTTGTGTCATTGGTTGAACATTTAGGTCATTTCCGTCCTCCCAAGGCTTATTCTCGTCCAATTAGGGTTTTTAACCAAACTTGTGCATCCAATAAGTACATTTGTGTCATTGGTTGAACATTTAGGTCATTTTCGTCCTCCCAAGTATTATTCTCATCCAATTAGGGTTTTTAACCAATCTTGTGCATCCAATAAGTGATTTTGTGTCATTAGTTGAACATTTAGGTCATTTTCGTCCTCCCAAGGCTTATTCTCGTCCAATTAGGGTTTTTAACCAATCTTGTGCATCCAATAAGTACATTTGTGTCATTGGTTGAACATTTAGGTCATTTTCGTCCGCCCTAGGCTTATTCTCATCCAATTAGGGTTTTTAACAAATCTTGTGCATCCAATAAGTGATTTTGTGTCATTGGTTGAACATTTAGGTCATTTTCGTACTCCCTAGGCTTCTTCTCGTCCAACTAGGGTTTTTAACCAATCTTGTGCATCCAATAAGTGATTTTATGCCATTGGTTGAACATTTAGGTCATCTTCGTCCTCCCAAGGCTTATTCTCGTCCAATTAGGGTTTTTAACCAATCTTGTGCATCCAATAAGTGATTTTGTGTCATTGGTTGAACATTTAGGTTATTTTTGTCCTCCCTAGGCTTATTCTCGTCCAATTAGGGTTTTTAACCAATCTTGTGCATCCAATTAGTACATTTGTGTCATTGGTTGAACATTTAGGTCATTTTCGTCCTCCCAAGGCTTATTCTCGTCCAATTAGGGTTTTTAACCAATCTTGTGCATCGAATAAGTGATTTTGTGTCATTGGTTGAACATTTAGGTCATTTTCGTCCTCCCTAGTCTTATTCTCGTCCAATTAGGGTTTTTAACCAATCTTGTGCATCCAATAAGTACATTTGTGTCATTGGTTGAACATTTAGGTCACTTCCGTCCTCCCTAGGCTTATTCTCGTCCAATTAGGGTTTTTAACCAATCTTGTGCATCCAATAAGTACATTTGTATCATTGGTTGAACATTTAGGTCATTTTTGTCCTCCCAAGGCTTATTCTCGTCCAATTAGGGTTTTTAACCAATCTTGTGCATCCAATAAGTGATTTTGTGTCATTGGTTGAACATTTAGGTTATTTTTGTCCTCCCTAGGCTTATTCTCTTCCAATTAGGGTTTTTAACCAATCTTGTGCATCCAATAAGTACATTTTTGTCATTGGTTGAACATTTAGGTCATTTTTGTCCTCCCAAGGCTTATTCTCGTCCAATTAGGGTTTTTAACCAATCTTGTGCATCCAATAAGTGATTTTGTGTCATTGGTTGAACATTTAGGTTATTTTTGTCCTCCCTAGGCTTATTCTCTTCCAATTAGGGTTTTTAACCAATCTTGTGCATCCAATAAGTACATTTTTGTCATTGGTTGAACATTTAGGTTATTTTTGTTCTCCCTAGGCTTATTCTCTTCCAATTAGCGTTTCTAACCAATCTTGTGCATCCAATAAGTGATTTTGTGTCATTGGTTGAACATTTAGGTCATTTTCGTCCTCCCATTGCTTATGCTCGTCCAATTAGGTTTTTTAACCAATCTTGTGCATCCAATAAGTACATTTGTGTCATTGGTTCAACATTTAGGTCATTTTCGTCCGCCCTAGGCTTATTCTCATCCAATTAGGGTTTTTAACAAATCTTGTGCATCCAATAAGTGATTTTGTGTCATTGGTTGAACATTTAGGTCATTTTCGTACTCCTTAGGCTTCTTCTCGTCCAACTAGGGTTTTTAACCAATCTTGTGCATCCAATAAGTGATTTTATGCCATTGGTTGAACATTTAGGTCATTTTTGTCCTCCTAAGGCTTATTCTCGTCCAATTAGGGTTTTTAACCAATCTTGTGCATCCAATAAGTGATTTTGTGTCATTGGTTGAACATTTAGGTTATTTTTGTCCTCCCTAGGCTTATTCTCTTCCAATTAGGGTTTTTAACCAATCTTGTGCATCCAATAAGTACATTTTTGTCATTGGTTGAACATTTAGGTGATTTTCGTTCTCCCTAGGCTTATTCTCTTCCAATTAGCGTTTCTAACCAATCTTGTGCATCCAATAAGTGATTTTGTGTCATTGGTTGAACATTTAGGTCATTTTCGTCCTCCCATTGCTTATTCTCGTCCAATTAGGTTTTTTAACCAATCTTGTGCAACCAATAAGTACATTTGTGTCATTGGTTGAACATTTAGGTCATTTTCGTCCTCCCATTGCTTATTCTCGTCCAATTAGGTTTTTTAACCAATCTTGTGCATCCAATAAGTACATTTTTGTCATTGGTTGAACATTTAGGTCATTTTCGTCCTCCCAAGGCTTATTCTCGTCCAATTAGGGTTTTTAACCAATCTTATGCATCCAATAAGTGATTTTGTGTCATTGGTTGAACATTTAGGTTATTTTCGTTCTCCCAAGGCTTATTCTCGTCTAATTAGGGTTTTTAACCAATCTTGTGCATCCAATAAGTACATTTGTGTCATTGCTTGAACATTTAGGTCATTTTCGTCCTCCCTAGTCTTATTCTCGTCCAATTAGGGGTTTTAACCAATCTTGTGCATCCAATAAGTACATTTGTGTCATTGGTTGAACATTTAGGTCATTTCCGTCCTCCCTAGGCTTATTCTCGTCCAATTAGGGTTTTTAACCAATCTTGTGCATCCAATAAGTACATTTATGTCATTGGTTGAACATTTAGGTCATTTTCGTCCTCCGTAGGCTTATTCTCGTCCAATTAGGGTTTTTAACCAATCTTGTGCATCCAATAAGTGATTTTGTGTCATTGGTTGAACATTTAGGTTATTTTTGTCCTCCCTAGGCTTATTCTCTTCCAATTAGGGTTTTTAACCAATCTTGTGCATCCAATAAGTACATTTGTGTCATTGGTTGAACATTTTGGTGATTTTCGTTCTCCCTGGGCTTATTGTTGTCCAATTAGGGTTTTTAACCAATCTTGTGCATCCAATAAGTGATTTTGTGTCATTGGTTGAACATTTAGGTCATTTTCGTCCTCCCAAGGCTTATTCTCGTCCAATTAGAATTTTTAACCAATCTTATGCATCCAATAAGTGATTTTGTGTCATTGGTTGAACATTTAGGTTATTTTCGTTCTCCCAAGGCTTATTCTCGTCCAATTAGGGTTTTTAACCAATCTTGTGCATCCAATAAGTGATTTTGTGTCATTGGTTGAACATTTAGGTCATTTTCGTCCTCCCTAGTCTTATTCTCGTCCAATTAGGGTTTTTAACCAATCTTGTGCATCCAATAAGTAATTTTGTGTCATTAGTTAAACATTTAGGTCATTTTCGTCCTCCCAAGGCTTGTTCTCGTCCAATTAGGGTTGTTAACCAATCTTGTGCATCAAATAAGTACATTTGTGTCATTGGTTGAACATTTAGGTCATTTTCGTCCTCCCAAGGCTTATTCTCATCCAATTAGAGTTTTTAACCAATCTTATGCATCCAATAAGTGATTTTGTGTCATTGGTTGAACATTTAGGTTATTTTCGTTCTCCCAAGGCTTATTCTCGTCCAATTAGGGTTTTTAACCAATCTTGTGCATCCAATAAGTGATTTTGTGTCATTGGTTGAACATTTAGGTCATTTTCGTCCTCCCTAGTCTTATTCTCGTCCAATTAGGGTTTTTAACCAATCTTGTGCATCCAATAAGTACATTTGTGTCATTGGTTGAACATTTAGGTCACTTCCGTCCTCCCTAGGCTTATTCTCGTCCAATTAGGGTTTTTAACCAATCTTGTGCATCCAATAAGTACATTTGTATCATTGGTTGAACATTTAGGTCATTTTTGTCCTCCCAAGGCTTATTCTCGTCCAATTAGGGTTTTTAACCAATCTTGTGCATCCAATAAGTGATTTTGTGTCATTGGTTGAACATTTAGGTTATTTTTGTCCTCCCTAGGCTTATTCTCTTCCAATTAGGGTTTTTAACCAATCTTGTGCATCCAATAAGTACATTTTTGTCATTGGTTGAACATTTAGGTGATTTTCGTTCTCCCTAGGCTTATTCTCTTCCAATTAGCGTTTCTAACCAATCTTGTGCATCCAATAAGTGATTTTGTGTCATTGGTTGAACATTTAGGTCATTTTCGTCCTCCCATTGCTTATTCTCGTCCAATTAGGTTTTTTAACCAATCTTGTGTATCCAATAAGTACATCTGTGTCATTGGTTGAAAATTTAGGTCATTTTCGTCCTCCCTAGGCATATTCTCGTCCAATTAGTATTCTAACCAATCTTGTGCATCCAATAAGTGATTTTGTGTCATTGGTTGAACATTTAGGTCATTTTCGTCCTCCCAAGGCTTATCCTTGTCCAATTAGGGTTTTTAACCAATCTTATGCATCCAATAAGTGATTTTGTGTCATTGGTTGAACATTTAGGTTATTTTCGTTCTCCCAAGGCTTATTCTCGTCTAATTAGGGTTTTGAACCAATCTTGTGCATCCAATAAGTGATTTTGTGTCATTGGTTGAACATTTAGGTCATTTTCGTCCTCTCTAGGCTTATTCTCGTCCAATTAAAGTTTTTAACCAATCTTGTGCATCGAATAAGTGATTTTTGTGTCATTGTTTGAACATTTTGGTCATTTTCGTCCTCCCTAGGCTTATTCTCTTCCAATTAGGGTTTTTAACCAATCTTGTGCATCCAATAAGTGATTTTGTGTCATTGGTTGAACATTTAGGTCATTTTCGTCCTCCCTAGGCTTATTCTCTTCCAATTAGGGTTTTTAACCAATCTTGTGCATCCAATAAGTGATTTTGTGTCATTGGTTGAACATTTGGGTCATTTTCGTCCTCCCTAGGCTTATTCTCTTCCAATTAGGGTTTTAACCAATCTTGTGCATCCAATAAGTGATTTTGTGTCATTGGTTGAACATTTAGGTCATTTTCGTTTTCCCTAGGCTTATTCTCGTCCAATTAGGGTTTTTAACCAATCTTGTGCATCCAATAAGTGATTTTGTGTCATTGGTTGAACATTTAGGTTATTTTTGTCCTCCCTAGGCTTATTCTTGTCCAATTAGGGTTTTTAACCAATCTTGTGCATCCAATAAGTACATTTGTGTCATTGGTTGAACATTTAGGTCATTTTCGTCCTCCCAAGGCTTATTCTCGTCCAATTAGGGTTTTTAACCAATCTTGTGCATCCAATAAGTACATTGGTGTCATTGGTTGAACATTTAGGTCATTTCGTCCTCCCAAGGCTTATTCTCGTCCAATTAGGGTTTTTAACCAATCTTGTGCTTCCAATAAGTGATTTTGTGTCGTTGGTTGAACATTTAGGTCATTTTCGTCCTCCCAAGGCTTATTCTCGTCCAATTAGGGTTTTTAACCAATCTTGTGCATCCAATAAGTACATTTGTGTCATTGGTTGAACATTTAGGTCATTTTCGTCCTCCCAAGGCTTATTCTCGTCCAGTTAGGGTTTTTAACCAATCTTGTGCATCCAATAAGTACATTTGTGTCATTGGTTGAACATTTAGGTCATTTTTGTCCTCCCAAGGCTTATTCTCGTCCAATTAGGGTTTTTAACCAATCTTGTGCATCCAATAAGTGATTTTGTGTCATTGGTTGGACATTTAGGTCATTTTCGTCCTCCCAAGGCTTATTCTCGTCCAATTAGGGTTTTTAACCAATCTTGTGCATCCAATAAGTGATTTTGTGTCATTGGTTGAACATTTAGGTCATTTTCGTCCTCGCAAGGCTTATTCTCGTCCAATTAGGGTTTTTAACCAATCTTGTGCATCCAATAAGTGATTTTGTGTCATTGTTTGAACATTTAGGTCATTTTCGACCTCCCTATGCTTATTCTCGTCCAATTAGGGTTTTTAACCAATCTTGTGCATCCAATAAGTGATTTTGTGTCATTGGTTGAACATTTAGGTCATTTTCGTCCTCCCAATGCTTATTCTCGTCCAATTAGGGTTTTTAACCAATCTTGTGCATCCAATAAGTACATTTGTGTCATTGGTTGAACATTTAGGTCATTTTTGTCCTCCCAAGGCTTATTCTCGTCCAATTAGGGTTTTTAACCAATCTTGTGCATCCAATAAGTACATTTGTGTCATTGGTTGAACATTTAGGTCATTTCGTCTTCCCAATGCTTATTCTCGTCCAATTAGGGTTTTTAACCAATCTTGGGATTCCATTAAGTACATTTGTGTCATTGGTTGAACATTTAGGTCATTTTCGACCTCCCAAGGCTTATTCTCGTCCAATTAGGGTTTTTAACCAATCTTGTGCATCCAATAAGTACATTTGTGTCATTGGTTGAACATTTAGGTCATTTTCGTCCACCCAAGGCTTATTCTCGTCCAATTAGGGGTTTTAACCAATCTTGTGCATCCAATAAGTGATTTTGTGTAATTGGTTGAACATTTAGGTCATTTTGTCCTCCCAAGGCTTATTCTCGTCCAATTAGGGTTTTTAACTAATCTTGTGCATCCAATAAGTACATTTTGTGTCATTGGTTGAACATTTTTGTCATTTTCGTCCTCCCAATGCTTATTCTCGTCCAATTAGGGTTTTTAACCAATCTTGTGCATCCAATAAGTGATTTTGTGTCATTGGTTGAACATTTAGGTCATTTTCGTCCTCCCAAGGCTTATTCTCGTCTAATTAGGGTTTTTAACCAATCTTGTGCATCCAATAAGTGATTTTGTATCATTGTTTGAACATTTAGGTCATTTTCGTCCTCCCAAGGCTTATTCTCGTCCAATTAGGGTTTTTAACCAATCTTGTGCATCCAATAAGTACATTTATGTCATTGGTTGAACATTTAGGTCATTTTCGTCCTCCCAAGGCTTATTCTCTTACATTTAGGGGTTTTAACAAATCTTGTGCATCCAATAAGTGATTTTGTGTCATTGGTTGATTATTTAAGTAATTTTCGTTCTCCGTAGGCTTATTCTCATCCAATTAGGGTTTTTAACCAATCTTGTGCATCCAATAAGTACATTTGTGTCATTGGTTGAACATTTAGGTCATTTTTGTCCTCCCAAGGCTTATTCTCGTCCAATTAGGGTTTTTAACCAATCTTGTGCATCCAATAAGTGATTTTGTGTCATTGGTTGAACATTTAGGTCATTTTCGTCCTCTCTAGGCTTATTCTCGTCCAATTAAAGTTTTTAACCAATCTTGTGCATCGAATAAGTGATTTTTGTGTCATTGTTTGAACATTTTGGTCATTTTCGTCCTCCCTAGGCTTATTCTCTTCCAATTAGGGTTTTTAACCAATCTTGTGCATCCAATAAGTGATTTTGTGTCATTGGTTGAACATTTAGGTCATTTTCGTCCTCCATAGTCTTATTCTCGTCCAATTAGGGTTTTTAACCAATCTTGTGCATCCAATAAGTACATTTGTGTCATTGGTTGAACATTTAGGTCATTTTTGTCCTCCCAAGGCTTATTCTCGTCCAATTAGGGTTTTTAACCAATCTTGTGCATCCAATAAGTGATTTTGTGTCATTGGTTGAACATTTAGGTTATTTTTGTCCTCCCTAGGCTTATTCTCGTCCAATTAGGGTTTTTAACCAATCTTGTGCATCCAATAAGTACATTTGTGTCATTGGTTGAACATTTAGGTAATTTTCGTCCTCCCAAGGCTTATTCTCGTCCAATTAGGGTTTTTAACCAATCTTGTGCATCCAATAAGTAATTTTGTGTCATTAGTTGAACATTTAGGCCATTTTCGTCCTCCCAAGGCTTGTTCTCGTCCAATTAGGGTTGTTAACCAATCTTGTGCATCAAATAAGTACATTTGTGACATTGGTTGAACATTAGGTCATTTTCGTCCTCCCAAGGCTTATTCTCGTCCAATTAGAGTTTTTAACCAATCTTATGCATCCAATAAGTGATTTTGTGTCATTGGTTGAACATTTAGGTCATTTTCGTCCTCCCTAGGCTTATTCTCGTCCAATTAGGGTTTCTAACCAATCTTGTGCATCCAATAAATGATTTTGTGTCATTGGTTGAACATTTAGGTCATTTTCGTCCTCCCTAGTCTTATTCTCGTCCAATTAGGGTTTTTAACCAATCTTGTGCATCCAATAAGTACATTTGTGTCATTGGGTGAACATTTAGGTCATTTCCGTCCTCCCTAGGCTTATTTTCGTCCAATTAGGGTTTTTAACCAATCTTGTGCATCCAATAAGTACATTTGTGTCATTGGTTGAACATTTAGGTCATTTTTGTCCTCCCAAGGCTTATTCTCGTCCAATTAGGGTTTTTAACCAATCTTGTGCATCCAATAAGTGATTTTGTGTCATTGGTTGAACATTTAGGTTATTTTTGTCCTCCCTAGGCTTATTCTCTTCCAATTAGGGTTTTTAACCAATCTTGTGCATCCAATAAGTGATTTTGTGTCATTGGTTGAACATTTAGGTCATTTTCGTCCTCCATAGTCTTATTCTCGTCCAATTAGGGTTTTTAACCAATCTTGTGCATCCAATAAGTACATTTGTGTCATTGGTTGAACATTTAGGTCATTTCCGTCCTCCCTAGGCTTGTTCTCGTCCAATTAGGGTTTTTAACCAATCTTGTGCATCCAATAAGTACATTTGTGTCATTGGTTGAACATTTAGGTCATTTTTGTCCTCCCAAGGCTTATTCTCGTCCAATTAGGGTTTTTAACCAATCTTGTGCATCCAATAAGTGATTTTGTGTCATTGGTTGAACATTTAGGTTATTTTTGTCCTCCCTAGGCTTATTCTCTTCCAATTAGGGTTTTTAACCAATCTTGTGCATCCAATAAGTACATTTTTGTCATTGGTTGAACATTTAGGTGATTTTCGTTCTCCCTAGGCTTATTCTCTTCCAATTAGCGTTTCTAACCAATCTTGTGCATCCAATAAGTGATTTTCTGTCATTGGTTGAACATTTAGGTCATTTTCGTCCTCCCATTGCTTATTCTCGTCCAATTAGGTTTTTTAACCAATCTTGTGCATCCAATAAGTACATTTGTGTCAATGGTGGAACATTTAGGTCATTTTCGTCCTCCCTAGGCTTATTCTCGTCCAATTAGGATTTTAACCAATCTTGTGCATCCAATAAGTGATTTTGTGTCATTGGTTGAACATTTAGGTTATTTTCGTCCTCCCAAGGCTTATTCTCGTCCAATTAGGGTTTTTAACCAATCTTATGCATCCAATAAGTGATTTTGTGTCATTGGTTGAACATTTAGGTCATTTTCGTCCTCCATAGTCTTATTCTCATCCAATTAGGGTTTTTAACCAATCTTGTGCATCCAATAAGTACATTTGTGTCATTGGTTGAACATTTAGGTCATTTCCGTCCTCCCTAGGCTTGTTCTCGTCCAATTAGGGTTTTTAACCAATCTTGTGCATCCAATAAGTACATTTGTGTCATTGGTTGAACATTTAGGTCATTTTTGTCCTCCCAAGGCTTATTCTCGTCCAATTAGGGTTTTTAACCAATCTTGTGCATCCAATAAGTGATTTTGTGTCATTGTTTGAACATTTGGGTCATTTTCGTCCTCCCAAGGCTTATTCTCGTCCAATTAGGGTTTTTAACCAATCTTGTGCATCCAATAAGTACTTTTGTGTCATTGGTTGAACATTTAGGTCATTTTCGTCCTCCCTAGGCTTATTCTCGTCCAATTAGGGTTTTTAACCAATCTTGTGCATCCAATAAGTGATTTTGTGCCATTGTTTGAACATTTAGGTCATTTTCGTCCTCCAGGGACTTATTCTCTTCTAATTAGGGTTTTTAACCAATCTTGTGCATCCAATAAGTGATTTTGTGTCATTGGTTGAACATTTAGGTTATTTTCGCCCTCCCAAGGCTTATTCTCGTCCAATTAGGGTTTTGAACCAATCTTGTGCATCCAATAAGTGATTTTGTGTAATTGGTTGAACATTTAGGTCATTTTCGTCCTCCATAGGCTTATTCTCGTTCAATTAGGGTTTTGAACCAATCTTGTGCATCCAATAAGTGATTTTATGTCATTGTTTGAACATTTAGGTTATTTTCGTCCTCCCAAGGCTTATTCTCGTCCAATTAGGGTTTTTAACCAATCTTGTGCATCCAATAAGTGATTTTGGGTCATTGTTTGAACATTTGGGTCATTTTCGTCCTCCCAAGGCTTATTCTCGTCCAATTAGGGTTTTTAACCAATCTTGTGCATCCAATAAGTACTTTTGTGTCATTGGTTGAACATTTAGGTCATTTTCGTCCTCCCTAGGCTTATTCTCGTCCAATTAGGGTTTTTAACCAATCTTGTGCATCCAATAAGTGATTTTGTGCCATTGTTTGAACATTTAGGTCATTTTCGTCCTCCAGGGACTTATTCTCGTCTAATTAGGGTTTTTAACCAATCTTGTGCATCCAATAAGTGATTTTGTGTCATTGGTTGAACATTTAGGTTATTTTCGCCCTCCCAAGGCTTATTCTCGTCCAATTAGGGTTTTGAACCAATCTTGTGCATCCAATAAGTGATTTTGTGTCATTGTTTGAACATTTGGGTCATTTTCGTCCTCCCAAGGCTTATTCTCGTCCAATTAGGGTTTTTAACCAATCTTGTGCATCCAATAAGTGCATTTGTGTCATTGGTTGAACATTTAGGTCATTTTCGTCCTCCCAAGGCTTATTCTTGTCCAATTAGGGTTTTTAACCAATCTTGTGCATCCAATAAGTGATTTTGTGTCATTGGTTGAACATTTAGGTTATTTTTGTCCTCCCTAGGCTTATTCTCTTCCAATTAGGGTTTTTAACCAATCTTGTGCATCCAATAAGTACATTTGTGTCATTGGTTGAACATTTAGGTTATTTTCGTTCCCCCTAGGCTTATTCTCTTCCAATTAGCGTTTCTAACCAATCTTGTGCATCCAATAAGTGATTTTGTGTCATTGGTTGAACATTTAGGTCATTTTCGTCCTCCCATTGCTTATTCTCGTCCAATTAGGTTTTTTAACCAATCTTGTGCATCCAATAAGTACATTTGTGTCATTGGTTGAACATTTAGGTCATTTTCGTCCTCCCATTGCTTATTCTCGTCCAATTAGGTTTTTTAACCAATCTTGTGCATCCAATAAGTACATTTGTGTCATTGGTTGAACATTTAGGTCATTTTCGTCCTCCCTAGGCTTATTCTCGTCCAATTAGGATTTTAACCAATCTTTTGCATCCAATAAGTGATTTTGTCTCATTGGTTGAACATTTAGGTCATTTTCATCCTCCCAAGGCTTATTCTCGTCCAATTAGGGTTTTTAACCAATCTTGTGCATCCAATAAGTACATTTGTGTCATTGGTTGAACATTTAGGTCATTTTCATCCTCCCAAGACTTATTCTCGTCCAATTAGGGTTTTTAACCAATCTTGTGCATCAAATAAGTACATTTGTGTAATTGGTTGAACATTTAGGTCATTTTCGTCCTCCCAAGGCTTATTCTCGTCCAATTAGGGTTTTTAACCAATCTTGTGCATCCAATAAGTAATTTTGTGTCATTAGTTGAACATTTAGGTCATTTTCGTCCTCCCAAGGCTTGTTCTCGTCCAATTAGGGTTATTAACCAATCTTGTGCATCAAATAAGTACATTTGTGTCATTGGTTGAACATTTAGGTCATTTTCGTCCTCCCAAGGCTTATTCTCGTCCAATTAGAGTTTTTAACCAATCTTGTGCATCCAATAGGTTATTTTGTGTCATTGGTTGAACATTTAGGTCATTTTCGTCCTCCCAAGGCTTATTCTCGTCCAATTAGGGTTTTTAACCAATCTTGTGCATCCAATAAGTGATTTTGTGTCATTGGTTGAACATTTAGGTCATTTTCGTCCTCCCTAGGCTTATTCTCGTCCAATTGGGGTTTTTAACAGATCTTGTGCATCCAATAAGAGATTTTGTGTAATTGGTAGATCATTTAGGTCATTTTCGTCCTCCCAAGGCTTATTCTCGTCCAATTAGGGTTTTTAACCAATCTTGTGCATCCAATAAGTGATATTGTGTCATTGGTTGAACATTTAGGTCATTTTCGTCCTCCCAAGGCTTATTCTCGTCTAATTAGGGTTTTTAACCAATCTTGTGCATCCAATAAGTGATTTTGTATCATTGTTTGAACATTTAGGTCATTTTCGTCCTCCCAAGGCTTATTCTCGTCCAATTAGGGTTTTTAACCAATCTTGTGCATCCAATAAGTACATTTATGTCATTGGTTGAACATTTAGGTCATTTTCGTCCTCCCAAGGCTTATTCTCTTACATTTAGGGGTTTTAACAAATCTTGTGCATCCAATAAGTGATTTTGTGTCATTGGTTGATTATTTAAGTAATTTTCGTTCTCCGTAGGCTTATTCTCATCCAATTAGGGTTTTTAACCAATCTTGTGCATCCAATAAGTACATTTGTGTCATTGGTTGAACATTTAGGTCATTTTTGTCCTCCCAAGGCTTATTCTCGTCCAATTAGGGTTTTTAACCAATCTTGTGCATCCAATAAGTGATTTTGTGTCATTGGTTGAACATTTAGGTCATTTTCGTCCTCTCTAGGCTTATTCTCGTCCAATTAAAGTTTTTAACCAATCTTGTGCATCGAATAAGTGATTTTTGTGTCATTGTTTGAACATTTTGGTCATTTTCGTCCTCCCTAGGCTTATTCTCTTCCAATTAGGGTTTTTAACCAATCTTGTGCATCCAATAAGTGATTTTGTGTCATTGGTTGAACATTTAGGTCATTTTCGTCCTCCATAGTCTTATTCTCGTCCAATTAGGGTTTTTAACCAATCTTGTGCATCCAATAAGTACATTTGTGTCATTGGTTGAACATTTAGGTCATTTTTGTCCTCCCAAGGCTTATTCTCGTCCAATTAGGGTTTTTAACCAATCTTGTGCATCCAATAAGTGATTTTGTGTCATTGGTTGAACATTTAGGTTATTTTTCTCCTCCCTAGGCTTATTCTCTTCCAATTAGGGTTTTTAACCAATCTTGTGCATCCAATAAGTACATTTTTGTCATTGGTTGAACATTTAGGTGATTTTCGTTCTCCCTAGGCTTATTCTCTTCCAATTAGCGTTTCTAACCAATCTTGTGCATCCAATAAGTGATTTTGTATCATTGGTTGAACATTTAGGTCATTTTCGTCCTCCCATTGCTTATTCTCGTCCAATTAGGTTTTTTAACCAATCTTGTGTATCCAATAAGTACATCTGTGTCATTGGTTGAAAATTTAGGTCATTTTCGTCCTCCCTAGGCTTATTCTCGTCCAATTAGTATTCTAACCAATCTTGTGCATCCAATAAGTGATTTTGTGTCATTGGTTGAACATTTAGGTCATTTTCGTCCTCCCAAGGCTTATTCTTGTCCAATTAGGGTTTTTAACCAATCTTATGCATCCAATAAGTGATTTTGTGTCATTGGTTGAACATTTAGGTTATTTTCGTTCTCCCAAGGCTTATTCTCGTCTAATTAGGGTTTTGAACCAATCTTGTGCATCCAATAAGTGATTTTGTGTCATTGGTTGAACATTTAGGTCATTTTCGTCCTCTCTAGGCTTATTCTCGTCCAATTAAAGTTTTTAACCAATCTTGTGCATCGAATAAGTGATTTTTGTGTCATTGTTTGAACATTTTGGTCATTTTCGTCCTCCCTAGGCTTATTCTCTTCCAATTAGGGTTTTTAACCAATCTTGTGCATCCAATAAGTGATTTTGTGTCATTGGTTGAACATTTAGGTCATTTTCGTCCTCCATAGTCTTATTCTCGTCCAATTAGGGTTTTTAACCAATCTTGTGCATCCAATAAGTACATTTGTGTCATTGGTTGAACATTTAGGTCATTTTTGTCCTCCCAAGGCTTATTCTCGTCCAATTAGGGTTTTTAACCAATCTTGTGCATCCAATAAGTGATTTTGTGTCATTGGTTGAACATTTAGGTCATTTTCGTCCTCTAGGGACTTATTCTCGTCCAATTAGGGTTTTTAACCCATCTTGTGCATCCAATAAGTGATTTTGTTTCTTTGGTTGAACATTTAGGTCATTTTCGTCCTCCCTAGGCTTATTCTCGTTCAATTAGGGTTTTGAACCAATCTTGTGCATCCAATAAGTGATTTTTTGTCATTGTTTGAACATTTAGGTTATTTTCGTACTCCCTAGGCTTATTCTCGTCCAATTAGGGTTTTTAACCAATCTTGTGCATCCAATAAGTACATTTGTGTCATTGGTTGAACATTTAGGTCATTTTCGTCCTCCCAAGGCTTATTCTCGTCCAATTAGGGTTTTTAACCAATCTTGTGCATCCAATAAGTACATTTGTGTCATCGGTTGAACATTTAGTTCATTTTTGTCCTCTCAAGGCTTATTCTCGTCCAATTAGGGTTTTTAACCAATCTTGTGCATCCAATAAGTGGTTTTGTGTCATTGGTTGAACATTTAGGTCATTTTCGTCCTCTAGGGGCTTATTCTCGTCCAATTAGGGTTTTTAACCAATCTTGTGCATCCAATAAGTGATTTTGTGTCATTGTTTGAACATTTATGTCATTTTCGTCCTCTAGGGACTTATTCTCGTCCAATTAGGGTTTTTAACCAATCTTGTGCATCCAATAAGTGATTTTGTGTCATTGGTTGAACATTTAGGTCATTTTCGTCCTCCCTAGGCTTATTCTATTTCAATTAGGGATTTGAACCAATCTTGTGTATCCAATAATTGATTTTGAGTCATTGTTTGAACATTTAGGTTATTTTCGTCCTCCCAAGGCTTATTCTCGTCCAATTAGGGTTTTTAACCAATCTTGTTCATCCAATAAGTACATTTGTGTCATTGGTTGAACATTTAGGTCATTTTCGTCCTCCCAAGGCTTATTCTCGTCCAATTAGGGTTTTTAACCAATCTTATGCATCCAATAAGTGATTTTGTGTCATTGGTTGAACATTTAGGTTATTTTCGTTCTCCCAAGGCTTATTCTCGTCCAATTAGGGTTTCTAACCAATCTTGTGCATCCAATAAGTTATTTTGTGTCATTGGTTGATCATTTAGGTCATTTTCTTCCTCCCAAGGCTTATTCTCGTCCAATTAGGGTTTTTAACAAATCTTGTGCATCCAATAAGTGATTTTGTGTCATTGGTTGAACATTTAGGTCATTTTCGTCCTCCCAAGGCTTATTCTCGTCCAATTAGAGTTTTTAACCAATCTTATGCATCCAATAAGTGTTTTTGTGTCATTGGTTGAACATTTAGGTTATTTTCGTTCTCCCAAGGCTTATTCTCGTCCAATTAGGGTTTCTAACCAATCTTGTGCATCCAATAAGTTATTTTGTGTCATTGGTTGATCATTTAGGTCATTTTCTTCCTCCCTAGGCTTATTCTCGTCCAATTAGGGTTTTTAACAAATCTTGTGCATCCAATAAGTGATTTTGTGTCATTGGTTGAACATTTAGGTCATTTTCGTCCTCCCAAGGCTTATTCTCGTCCAATTAGAGTTTTTAACCAATCTTATGCATCCAATAAGTGATTTTGTGTCATTGGTTGAACATTTAGGTTATTTTCGTTCTCCCAAGGCTTATTCTCGTCTATTTAGGGTTTTGAACCAATCTTGTGCATCCAATAAGTGATTTTGTGTCATTGGTTGAACATTTAGGTCATTTTCGTCCTCCCTAGGCTTATTCTCGTCCAATTAAAGTTTTTAACCAATCTTGTGCATCGAATAAGTGATTTTTGTGTCATTGTTTGAACATTTTGGTCATTTTCGTCCTCCCTAGGCTTATTCTCTTCCAATTAGGGTTTTTAACCAATCTTGTGCATCCAATAAGTACATTTGTGTCATTGGTTGAACATTTAGGTCATTTTCGTCCTCCCTATGCTTATTCTCGTCCAATTAGGGTTTTTAACCAATCTTATGCATCCAATAAGTGATTTTGTGTCATTGGTTGAACATTCAGGTCATTTTCGTTTTCCCTAGGCTTATTCTCGTCCAATTAGGGTTTTTAACCAATCTTGTGCATCCAATAAGTGATTTTGTGTCATTGGTTGAACATTTAGGTTATTTTTGTCCTCCCTAGGCTTATTCTCGTCCAATTAGGGTTTTTAACCAATCTTGTGCATCCAATAAGTACATTTGTGTCATTGGTTGAACATTTAGGTCATTTTCGTCCTCCCAAGGCTTATTCTCGTCCAATTAGGGTTTTTTACCAAACTTGTGCATCCAATAAGTAATTTTGTGTCATTAGTTGAACATTTAGGCCATTTTCGTCCTCCCAAGGCTTGTTCTCGTCCAATTAGGGTTGTTAACCAATCTTGTGCATCAAATAAGTACATTTGTGTCATTGGTTGAACATTTAGGTCATTTTCGTCCTCCCAAGGCTTATTCTCGTCCAATTAGAGTTGTTAACCAATCTTATGCATCCAATAAGTGATTTTGTGTCATTGGTTGAACATTTAGGTCATTTTCGTTCTCCCAAGGCTTATTCTCGTCCAATTAGGGTTTTTAACCAATCTTGTGCATCCAATAAGTTATTTTGTGTCATTGGTTGAACATTTAGGTCATTTTCGTCCTCCCAAGGCTTATTCTCGTCCAATTAGGGTTTTTAACCAATCTTGTGCATCCAATAAGTGATTTTGTGTCATTGGTTGATCATTTAGGTCATTTTCGTCCTCCCAAGGCTTATTCTCGTGCAATTAGGGTATTTAACCAATCTTGTGCATCCAATAAGTGATTTTGTGTCATTGGTTGAACATTTAGGTCATTTTCGTCCTCCCAAGGCTTATTCTCGTCCAATTAGGGTTTTTAACCAATCTTGTGCATCCAATAAGTGATTTTGTGTCATTGGTTGAACATTTAGGTTATTTTCGTCCTCCCTAGGTTTATTCTCGTCCAATTAGGGTTTTTAACCAATCTTGTGCATCCAATAAGTACATTTGTGTCATTGGTTGAACATTTAGGTCATTTTCGTCCTCCCAAGGCTTATTCTCGTCCAATTAGGGTTTTTAACCAATCTTGTGCATCCAATAAGTGATTTTGTGTCATTGGTTGAACATTTAGGTCATTTTTGTCCTCCCTAGCCTTATTCTCTTCCAATTAGGGTTTTTAACTTATCTTGTGCATCCAATAAGTGATTTTGTGTCATTGGTTGAACATTTAGGTCATTTTCGTCCTCCCTAGGCTTATTCTCGTCCAATTATGGTTTTTAACCATTCTTGTGCATCCAATAAGTGATTTTGTGCCATTGATTGAACATTTAGGTCATTTTCGTCATCCCAAGGCTAATTCTCGTCCAATAGGGTTTTTAACCAATCTTGTGCATCCAATAAGTACATTTGTGTCATTGGTTGAACATTTAGGTCATTTTCGTCCTCCCAAGGCTTATTCTCGTCCAATTAGGGTTTTTAACCAATCTTGTGCATCCAATAAGTGATTTTGTGTCATTGGTTGAACATTTAGGTCATTTTCGTCCTCCCAAGGCTTATTCTCGACCAAATAGGATTTTTAACCAATATTGTGCATCCAAGAAGTGATTTTGTGTCATTGGTTGAACATTTAGAACATTTTCGTCCTCCAAAGGCTTATTCTAGCCAATTAGGGTTTTTAACCAATCTTGTGCATCCAATAAGTGATTTTGTGTCATTGGTTGAACATTTAGGTCATTTTCATCCTCCCAAGGCTTATACTCGTCCAATTAGGGTTTTTAACCAATCTTGTGCATCCAATAAGTACATTTGTGTCATTGGTTGAACATTTAGGTCATTTTCGTCCTCCCAAGGCTTATTCTCGTCCAATTAGGGTTTTTAACCAATCTTGTGCATCCAATAAGTACATTTGTGTCATTGGTTGAACATTTAGGTCATTTATGTCCTCCCAAGCCTTATTCTCGTCCAATTAGGGTTTTTAACCAATCTTGTGCATCCAATAAGTGATTTTGTGTCATTGGTTGAATATTTAGGTCATTTTCGTCCTCCCAAGGCTTATTCTCGACCAATTAGGATTTTTAACCAATATTGTGCATCCAATAAGTGATTTTGTGTCATTGGTTGAACATTTAGGTCATTTTCATCCTCCCAAGGCTTATACTCGTCCAATTAGGGTTTTTAACCAATCTTGTGCATCCAATAAGTACATTTGTGTCATTGGTTGAACATTTAGGTCATTTTCGTCCTCCCAAGGCTTATTCTCGTCCAATTAGGGTTTTTAACCAATCTTGTGCATCCAATAAGTACATTTGTGTCATTGGTTGAACATTTAGGTCATTTTCGTCCTCTCAAATCCTATTCTCGTCCAATTAGGGTTTTTAACCAATCTTGTGCATCCAATAAGTACATTTGTGTCATTGGTTGAACATTTAGGTCATTTTCGTCCTCCCAAGGCTTATTCTCGTCCAATTAGGGTTTTTAACCAATCTTGTGCATCCAATAAGTTATTTTGTTTCGTTGGTTGAACATTTAGGTCATTTTTGTCTTCCCAAGGCTTATTCTCGTCCAATTAGGGTTTTTAACCAATCTTGTGCATCCAATAAGTACATTTGTGTCATTGGTTGAACATTTAGGTCATTTTCGTCCTCCCAAGGCTTATTCTCGTCCAATTAGGGTTTTTAACCAATCTTGTGCATCCAATAAGTACATTTGCGTCATTGGTTGAACATTTAGGTCATTTTCGTCCTCCCAAGGCTTATTCTCGTCCAATTAGGGTTTTTAACCAATCTTGTGCAACCAATAAGTGATTTTTTGTCGTTGGTTGAACATTTATGTCATTTTCGTCCTCCCAAGGCTTATTCTCGTCCAATTACGGTTTTTAACCAATCTTGTGCATCCAATAAGTACATTTGTGTCATTGGTTGAACATTTAGGTCATTTTCGTCCTCCCAAGGCTTATTCTCGTCCAATTAGGGTTTTGAACCAATCTTGTGCATCCAATAAGTACAATTGTGTCATTGGTTGAACATTTAGTTCATTTTCGTCCTCCCTAGGCTTATTCTCGTTCAATTAGGGTTTTTAAACAATCTTGTGCATCCAATAAGTAAATTTGTGTCATTGGTTGAACATTTAGGTCATTTTCGTCCTCCCTAGGCTTATTCTCCTCCAATTAGAATTTTTAACCAATCTTGTGCATCCAATAAGTCATTTTGTGTCATTGGTTGAATATTTAGGTCATTTTCGTCCTCCCTAGGCTTATTCTCCTCCAATTAGGGTTTTTAACCAATCTTGTGCATGAAATAAGTGATTTTGTGTCATTGGTTGAACATTTAGGTCATTATTGTCCTCCCTAGGCTTATTCTCGTCCAATTAGGGTTTTTAACCAATCTTGTGCATCCAATAAGTACATTTGTGTCATTGGTTGAACATTTAGGTCATTTTCGTCCTCCCAAGGCTTATTCTCGTCCAATTAGGGTTTTTAACCAATCTTGTGCATCCAATAAGTACATTTGTGTCATTGGTTGAACATTTAGGTCATTTTCGTCCTCCCAAGGCTTATTCTCGTCCAATTAGGGTTTTTAACCAATCTTGTGCATCCAATAAGTACATTTGTGTCATTGGTTGAACATTTAGGTCATTTTCGTCCTCCTAAGGCTTATTCTCGACCAATTACAATTTTTAACCAATCTTGTGCATCCAATAAGTGATTTTGTGTCATTGGTTGAACATTTAGGTCATTTTCGTCCTCCCAAGGCTTATTCTCATCCAATTAGGGTTTTTCTCCAATATTGTGCATCCAATAAGTGATTTTGTGTCATTGGTTGAACATTTAGGTCATTTTCGTCCTCCCAAGGCTTATTCTCGTCCAATTAGGGTTTTTAACCAATCTTGTGCATCCAATAAGTACATTTGTGTCATTAGTTGAACATTATGTCATTTTCGTCCTCCCTAGGCTTATTCTCGTCCAATTAGGGTTTTTAACCAATCTTGTGCATCCAATAAGTACATTTGTGTCATTGGTTGAACATTTAGGTCATTTTCGTCCTCCCAAGGCTTATTCTCGTCCAATTAGGGTTTTTAACCAATCTTGTGCATCCAATAAGTACATTTGTGTCATTGGTTGAACATTTAGGTCATTTTCGTCCTCCCAAGGCTTATTCTCGTCCAATTAGGGTTTTTAACCAATCTTGTGCATCCAATAAGTAATTTTGTGTCATTAGTTAAACATTTAGGTCATTTTCGTCCTCCCAAGGCTTGTTCTCGTCCAATTAGGGTTGTTAACCAATCTTGTGCATCAAATAAGTACATTTTTGTCATTGGTTGAACATTTAGGTCATTTTCGTCCTCCCAAGGCTTATTCTCGTCCAATTAGAGTTTTTAACCAATCTTATGCATCCAATAAGTGATTTTGTGTCATTGGTTGAACATTTAGGTTATTTTCGTTCTCCCAAGGCTTATTCTCGTCCAATTAGGGTTTTTAACCAATCTTGTGCATCCAATAAGTGATTTTGTGTCATTGGTTGAACATTTAGGTTATTTTCGTTCTCCCAAGGCTTATTCTCGTCCAATTAGGGTTTCTAACCAATCTTGTGCATCCAATAAGTTATTTTGTGTCATTGGTTGATCATTTAGGTCATTTTCGTCCTCCCAAGGCTTATTCTCGTCCAATTAGGGTTTTTAACAAATCTTGTGCATCCAATAAGTGATTTTGTGTCATTGGTTGAACATTTAGGTCATTTTCATCCTCCCACGGCTTATTCTCGTCCAATTAGAGTTTTTAACCAATCTTATGCATCCAATAAGTGATTTTGTGTCATTGGTTGAACATTTAGGTTATTTTCGTTCTCCCAAGGCTTATTCTCGTCCAATTAGGGTTTTTAACCAATCTTGTGCATCCAATAAGTGATTTTGTGTCATTGGTTGAACATTTTGGTCATTTTCGTCCTCCCTAGGCTTATTCTCTTCCAATTAGGGTTTTTAACCAATCTTGTGCATCCAATAAGTACATTTGTGTCATTGGTTGAACATTTAGGTCATTTTCGTCCTCCCAAGGCTTATTCTTGTCCAATTAGGGTTTTTAACCAATCTTATGCATCCAATAAGTGATTTTGTGTCATTGGTTGAACATTTAGGTTATTTTCGTTCTCCCAAGGCTTATTCTCGTCTAATTAGGGTTTTGAACCAATCTTGTGCATCCAATAAGTGATTTTGTGTCATTGGTTGAACATTTAGGTCATTTTCGTCCTCTCTAGGCTTATTCTCGTCCAATTAAAGTTTTTAACCAATCTTGTGCATCGAATAAGTGATTTTTGTGTCATTGTTTGAACATTTTGGTCATTTTCGTCCTCCCTAGGCTTATTCTCTTCCAATTAGGGTTTTTAACCAATCTTGTGCATCCAATAAGTGATTTTGTGTCATTGGTTGAACATTTAGGTCATTTTCGTCCTCCATAGTCTTATTCTCGTCCAATTAGGGTTTTTAACCAATCTTGTGCATCCAATAAGTACATTTGTGTCATTGGTTGAACATTTAGGTCATTTTTGTCCTCCCAAGGCTTATTCTCGTCCAATTAGGGTTTTTAACCAATCTTGTGCATCCAATAAGTGATTTTGTGTCATTGGTTGAACATTTAGGTTATTTTCGTTCTCCCAAGGCTTATTCTCGTCCAATTAGGGTTTTTAACCAATCTTGTGCATCCAATAAGTGATTTTGTGTCATTGGTTGAACATTTAGGTCATTTTCGTCCTCCCTAGTCTTATTCTCGTCCAATTAGGGTTTTTAACCAATCTTGTCCATCCAATAAGTACATTTGTGTCATTGGTTGAACATTTAGGTCATTTTCGTCCTCCCAAGGCTTATTCTTGTCCAATTAGGGTTTTTAACCAATCTTGTGCATCCAATAAGTGATTTTGTGTCATTGGTTGAACATTTAGGTCATTTTCATCCTCTTAACGCTTATTCTCGTCCAATTAGGGTTTTTATCCAATCTTGTGAATCCAATAAGTACATTTGTGTCATTGGTTGAAAATTTAGGTGATTTTCGTCCTCCCAAGGCTTATTCTTGTCCAATGAGGGTTTTTAACCAATCTTGTGCATCCAATAAGTGATTTTGTGTCAATGATTAAACATTTAGGTCATTTTCGTCCTCCCTAGGCTTATTCTCGTCCAATTAGGGTTTTTAACCAATCTTGTGCATCCAATAAGTACATTTGTGTCATTGGTTGAACATTTAGGTCATTTTCGTCCTCCCAAGGCTTATTCTCGTCCAATTAGGGTTTTTAACCAATCTTGTGCATCCAATAAGTAATTTTGTGTCATTGGTTGAACATTTAAGTCATTTTCGTCCTCCGAATGCTTATTCTCGTCCAATTAGGGTTTTTAACCAATCTAGTGCATCCAATAAGTGATTTTGTGTCATTGATTGAACATTTAGGTCCTTTTCGTCCTCCCTAGGCTTATTCTCGTCCAATTAGGGTTTTTAACCAATCTTGTGCATCCAATAAGTACATTTGTGTCATTGGTTGAACATTTAGGTCATTTTCGTCCTCCCAAGGCTTATTCTCGTCCAATTAGGGTTTTTAACCAATGTTGTGCATCCAATAAGTACATTTGTGTCATTGTTTGAACATTTAGGTCATTTTCGTCCTCCCTAGGCTTATTCTCCTCCAATTAGGGTTTTTAACCAATCTTGTGCATCCAATAAGTACATTTGAGTCATTGGTTGAACATTTAGGTCATTTTCGTCCTCCCAAGGCTTATTCTCATCCAATTAGGGTTTTTAACCAATGTTGTGCATCCAATAAGTACATTTGTGTCATTGTTTGAACATTTAGGTCATTTTCGTCCTCCCTAGGCTTATTCTCGTCCAATTAGGGTTTTTAACCAATCTTGTGCATCCAATAAGTACATTTGTGTCATTGGTTGAACATTTAGGTCATTTTCGTCCTCCCAAGGCTTATTCTCGTCCAATTAGGGTTTTTAACCAATGTTGTGCATCCAATAAGTACATTTGTTTCATTGTTTGAACATTTAGGTCATTTTCGTCCTCCCTAGGCTTATTCTCGTCCAATTAGGGTTTTTAACCAATCTTGTGCATCCAATAAGTACATTTGTGTCATTGGTTGAACATTTAGGTCATTTTCGTCCTCCCAAGGCTTATTCTCGTCCAATTAGGGTTTTGAATCAATCTTGTGCATCCAATAAGTGATTTTGTGTAATTGGTTGAACATTTAGGTCATTTTCGTCCTCCCTAGGCTTATTCTCGTCCAATTAGGGTTTTTAACCAATCTTGTGCATCCAATAAGTGATTTTGTGTCATTGGTTGAACATTTAGGTCATTTTCGTCCTCCCAACGCTTATTCTCGTCCAATTAGGGTTTTGAACCAATCTTGTGCATCCAATAAGTACAATTGTGTCATTGGTTGAACATTTAGTTCATTTTCGTCCTCCCTAGGCTTATTCTCGTTCAATTAGGGTTTTTAAACAATCTTGTGCATCCAATAAGTAAATTTGTGTCATTGGTTGAACATTTAGGTCATTTTCGTCCTCCCTAGGCTTATTCTCCTCCAATTAGAATTTTTAACCAATCTTGTGCATCCAATAAGTCATTTTGTGTCATTGGTTGAATATTTAGGTCATTTTCGTCCTCCCTAGGCTTATTCTCCTCCAATTAGGGTTTTTAACCAATCTTGTGCATGAAATAAGTGATTTTGTGTCATTGGTTGAACATTTAGGTCATTATTGTCCTCCCTAGGCTTATTCTCGTCCAATTAGGGTTTTTAACCAATCTTGTGCATCCAATAAGTACATTTGTGTCATTGGTTGAACATTTAGGTCATTTTCGTCCTCCCAAGGCTTATTCTCGTCCAATTAGGGTTTTTAACCAATCTTGTGCATCCAATAAGTACATTTGTGTCATTGGTTGAACATTTAGGTCATTTTCGTCCTCCCAAGGCTTATTCTCGTCATATTAGGGTTTTTAACCAATCTTGTGCATCCAATAAGTACATTTGTGTCATTGGTTGAACATTTATGTCATTTTCGTCCTTCCAAGGCTTATTCTCGTCCAATTAGGGTTTTTAACAAATCTTGTGCATCCAATAAGTGATTTTGTGTCATTGGTTGAACATTTAGGTCATTTTCGTCCTCCCAAGGCTTATTCTCGTCCAATTAGGGTTTTTAACCAATCTTATGCATCCAATAAGTGATTTTGTGTCATTGGTTGAACATTTAGGTTATTTTCGTTCTCCCAAGGCTTATTCTCGTCCAATTAGGGTTTCTAACCAATCTTGTGCATCCAATAAGTTATTTTGTGTCATTGCTTGATCATTTAGGTCATTTTCGTCCTCCCAAGGCTTATTCTCGTCCAATTAGAGTTTTTAACCAATCTTATGCATCCAATAAGTGATTTTGTGTCATTGGTTGAACATTTAGGTTATTTTCGTTCTCCCAAGGCTTATTCTCGTCCAATTAGGGTTTCTAACCAATCTTGTGCATCCAATAAGTTATTTTGTGTCATTGGTTGATCATTTAGGTCATTTTCTTCCTCCCAAGGCTTATTCTCGTCCAATTAGGGTTTTTAACAAATCTTGTGCATCCAATAAGTGATTTTGTGTCATTGGTTGAACATTTAGGTCATTTTCGTCCTCCCAAGGCTTATTCTCGTCCAATTAGAGTTTTTAACCAATCTTATGCATCCAATAAGTGTTTTTGTGTCATTGGTTGAACATTTAGGTTATTTTCGTTCTCCCAAGGCTTATTCTCGTCCAATTAGGGTTTCTAACCAATCTTGTGCATCCAATAAGTTATTTTGTGTCATTGGTTGATCATTTAGGTCATTTTCTTCCTCCCTAGGCTTATTCTCGTCCAATTAGGGTTTTTAACAAATCTTGTGCATCCAATAAGTGATTTTGTGTCATTGGTTGAACATTTAGGTCATTTTCGTCCTCCCAAGGCTTATTCTCGTCCAATTAGAGTTTTTAACCAATCTTATGCATCCAATAAGTGATTTTGTGTCATTGGTTGAACATTTAGGTTATTTTCGTTCTCCCAAGGCTTATTCTCGTCTATTTAGGGTTTTGAACCAATCTTGTGCATCCAATAAGTGATTTTGTGTCATTGGTTGAACATTTAGGTCATTTTCGTCCTCCCTAGGCTTATTCTCGTCCAATTAAAGTTTTTAACCAATCTTGTGCATCGAATAAGTGATTTTTGTGTCATTGTTTGAACATTTTGGTCATTTTCGTCCTCCCTAGGCTTATTCTCTTCCAATTAGGGTTTTTAACCAATCTTGTGCATCCAATAAGTACATTTGTGTCATTGGTTGAACATTTAGGTCATTTTCGTCCTCCCTATGCTTATTCTCGTCCAATTAGGGTTTTTAACCAATCTTATGCATCCAATAAGTGATTTTGTGTCATTGGTTGAACATTTAGGTCATTTTCGTCCTACATAGGCTTATTCTCGTCCAATTAGGGTTTTTAACCAATCTTGTGCATCCAATAAGTGATTTTGTTGTCATTGGTTGAACATTTAGGTTATTTTTGTCCTCCCTAGGCTTATTCTCGTCCAATTAGGGTTTTTAACCAATCTTGTGCATCCAATAAGTACATTTGTGTCATTGGTTGAACATTTAGGTCATTTTCGTCCTCCCAAGGCTTATTCTCGTCCAATTAGGGTTTTTAACCAATCTTGTGCATCCAATAAGTA
>JBBPBP010000194.1:54715-65142 GCA_037974735.1 Cicer chorassanicum
CATTTCCGTCCTCCCTAGGCTTATTCTCGTTCAATTATGGTTTTTAACCAATATTGTGCATCCCATAAGTACATTTGTGTCATTGGTTGAACATTTAGGTCATTTTCGTCCTCCCTAGTCTTATTCTTGTCCAATTAGGGGTTTTAACCAATCTTGTGCATCCAATAAGTACATTTGTGTCATTGGTTGAACATTTAGGTCATTTCCGCCCTCCCTAGGCTTATTTTCGTCCAATTAGGGTTTTTAACCAATCTTGTGCATCCAATAAGTACATTTATGTCATTGGTTGAACATTTAGGTCATTTTCGTCCTCCGTAGGCTTATTCTCGTCCAATTAGGGTTTTTAACCAATCTTGTGCATCCAATAAGTGATTTTGTGTCATTTGTTGAACATTTAGGTCATTTTCGTTCTCCCAAGGCTTATTTTAGTCCAATTAGGGTTTTTAACCAATCTTATGCATCCAATAAGTGATTTTGTGTCATTGGTTGAACATTTAGGTTATTTTCGTTCTCCCAAGGCTTATTCTCGTCAAATTAGGGTTTTTAACCAATCTTGTGCATCCAATAAGTGATTTTGTGTCATTGGTTGAACATTTAGGTCATTTTCGTCCTCCCTAGGCTTATTCTCGTCCAATTAAAGTTTTTAACCAATCTTGTGCATCGAATAAGTGATTTTTGTGTCATTGGTTGAACTTTTTGTCATTTTCGTCCTCCCTAGGCTTATTCTCTTCCAATTAGGGTTTTTAACCAATCTTGTGCATCCAATAAGTACATTTGTGTCATTGGTTGAACATTTAGGTCATTTTCGTCCTCCCTATGCTTATTCTCGTCCAATTAGGGTTTTTAACCAATCTTGTGCATCCAATAAGTGAATTTGTGTCATTGGTTGAACATTTAGGTCATTTTCGTCCTCCCTAGGCTTATTCTCGTCCAATTAGGGTTTTTAACCAATCTTGTGCATCCAATAAGTGCATTTGTGTCATTGGTTGAACATTTAGGTCATTTTCGTCCTCCCGAGGCTTATTCTCGTCCAATTAGGGTTTTTAACCAATCTTGTGCATCCAATAAGTACATTTGTGTCATTGGTTGAACATTTAGGTCATTTTCGTCCTCCCAAGACTTATTCTCGTCCAATTAGGGTTTTTAACCAATCTTATGCATCCAATAAGTGATTTTGTGTCATTGGTTGAACATTTAGGTTATTTTCGTTCTCCCAAGGCTTATTCTCGTCCAATTAGGGTTTTTAACCAATCTTATGCATCCAATAAGTGATTTTGTGTCATTGGTTGAACATTTAGGTTATTTTCGTTCTCCCACGGCTTCTTCTCATCCAATTAGGGTTTTTAACCAATCTTGTGCATCCAATAAGAAATTTTGTGTCATTAGTTGAACATTTAGGTCATTTGCGTCCTCCCAAGGCTTGTTCTCGTCCTATTAGGGTTGTTAACCAATCTTGTGCATCAAATAAGTACATTTATGTCATTGGTTGAACATTTAGGTCATTTTCGTCCTCCGTAGGCTTATTCTCGTCCAATTAGGGTTTTTAACCAATCTTGTGCATCCAATAAGTGATTTTGTGTCATTGGTTGAACATTTAGGTTATTTTTGTCCTCCCTAGGCTTATTCTCTTCCAATTAGGGTTTTTAACCAATCTTGTGCATCCAATAAGTACATTTGTGTCATTGGTTGAACATTTAGGTCATTTTCGTCCTCCCAAGGCTTATTCTCGTCCAATTAGGGTTTTTAACCAATCTTGTGCATCCAGTAAGTGATTTTGTGTCATTGGTTGAACATTTAGGTCATTTTCGTCCTCCGAAGGCTTATTCTCATCCAATTAGGGTTTTTATCCAATATTGTGCATCCAATAAGTGATTTTGTGTCATTGGTTGAACATTGAGGTCATTTTCGTCCTCCGAAGGCTTATTCTTATCCAATTAGGGTTTTTAACCAATCTTGTGCATCCAATAAGTACATTTGTGTCATTGGTTGAACATTTAGGTCATTTTCGTCCTCCCAAGGCTTATTCTCGTCCAATTAGGGTTTTTAACCAATCTTGTGCATCCAATAAGTGATTATGTGTCATTGGTTGAAAATTTAGGTGATTTTCGTCCTCCCAAGGCTTATTCTTGTCCAATTAGGGTTTTTAACCAATCTTGTGAATCCAATTAGTGATTTTGTGTCATTGATCAAACATTTAGGTCATTTTCGTCCTCCCTAGGCTTATTCTCGTCCAATTAGGGTTTTTAACCAATCTTGTGCATCCAATAAGTACATTTGTGTCATTGGTTGAACATTTAGGTCATTTTCGTCCTCCCAAGGCTTATTCTCGTCCAATTAGGGTTTTTAACCAATCTTGTGCATCCAATAAGTAGATTTGTGTCATTGGTTGAACATTTAGGTCATTTTCGTCCTCCTAATGCTTATTCTCGTCCAATTAGGGTTTTTAACCAATCTTGTGCATCCAATAAGTGATTTTGTGTCATTGGTTGAACATTTAGGTCATTTTCGTCCTCCCAAGGCTTATTCTCGTCCAATTAGGGGTTTTAACCAATCTTGTGCATCCAATAAGTGATTGTGTGTCATTGGTTGAACATTTAGGTCATTTTCGTCCTCCCAAGGCTTATTCTCGTCCAATTAGGGTTTTTAACCAATCTTGTGCATCCAATAAGTACATTTGTGTCATTGGTTGAACATTTAGGTCATTTTCGTCCTCCCAAGGCTTATTCTCGTCCAATTAGGGTTTTTAACCAATCTTGTGCATCCAATATGTGATTTTGTGTCATTGGTTGAACATTTAGGTCATTTTCGTCCTCCCAAGGCTGATTCTCGTCCAATTAGGGTTTCTAACCAATCTTGTGCATCCAATAAGTACATTTGTGTCATTGGTTGAACATTTAGGTCATTTTCGTCCTCCCAAGGCTTATTCTCATCCAATTAGGGTTTTTAACCAATCTTGTGCATCCAATAAGTACATTTGTGTCATTGGTTGAACATTTAGGTCATTTTCATCCTCCTTAGGCTTATTCTCGTCCAATTAGGGTTTTTAACCAATCTTGTGCATCCAATAAGTACATTTGTGTCATTGGTTGAACATTTAGGTCATTTTCGTCCTCCCAAGGCTTATTCTCGTCCAATTAGGGTTTTTAACCAATCTTGTGCATCCAATAAGTGATTTTGTGTCATTGGTAGAACATTTAGGTCATTTTCGTCCTCCCAAGGCTTATTCTCATCCAATTAGGGTTTTTAACAAATCTTGTGCATCCAATTAGTACATTTGTGTCATTGGTTGAACATTTAGGTCATTTTCGTCCTCCCTAGGCTTATTCTCGTCCAATTACGGTTTTTAACCAATCTTGTGCATCCAATAAGTGATTTGGTGTCATTGGTTGAACATTTAGGTCATTTTCGTCCTCCCAAGGCTTATTCTCGTCCAATTAGGGTTTTTAACCAATCTTGTGCATCCAATAAGTGATTTTGTGTCATTGGTTGAACATTTAGGTCATTTTCGTCCTCCCAAGGCTTATTCTCGTCAATTTAAGGTTTTTAACCAATCTTGTGCATCCAATAAGTACATTTGTGTCATTGGTTGAACATTTAGGTCATTTTCGTCCTCCCAAGGCTTATTCTCGTCCAATTAGGGTTTTTAACCAATCTTGTGCATCCAATAAGTACATTTGTGTCATTGGTTGAACATTTAGGTCATTTTCGTCCTCCCAAGGCTTATTCTCGTCCAATTAGGGTTTTTAACCAATCTTGTGCATCCAATAAGTACATTTGTGTCATTGGTTGAACATTTAGGTCATTTTCGTCCTCCCAAGGCTTATTCTCGTCCAATTAGGGTTTTTAACCAATCTTGTGCATCCAATACATTTGTGTCATTAGTTGAACATTTAGGTCATTTTCGTCCTCCCTAGGCTTATTCTCGATTAATTGGGGTTTTTAACCAATCTTGTGCATCCAATAAGTGATTTTGTGTCATTGGTTGAACATTTAGGTCAATTTCGTCATCCCTATGCTTATTCTCGTCCAATTAGGGTTTTTAACCAATCTTGTGCATCCAATAAGTACATTTGTGTCATTGGTTGAACATTTAGGTCATTTTCGTCCTCCCAAGGCTTATTCTCGTCCAATTAGGGTTTTTAACCAATCTTGTGCATCAAATAAAAACATTTGTGTCATTGGTTGAACATTTAGGTCATTTTCGTCCTCCCAAGGCTTATTCTCGTCCAATTAGGGTTTTTAACCAATCTTGTGCATCCAATAAGTGATTTTGTGTCATTGGTTGAACATTTAGGTCATTTTCGTCCTCCTAAGGCTTATTCTCCTCCAAGTAGGGTTTTTAACTAATCTTGTGCATCCAATAAGTGATTTTGTGTCATTTGTTGAATATTTAGGTCATTTTCGTCATCCCAAGGCTTATTCTGGTCCAATTAGGGTTTTTAACCAATCTTGTGCATCCAATAAGTACATTTGTGTCATTGGTTGAACATTTAGGTCATTTTCGTCCTCCCAAGGCTTATTCTCGTCCAATTAGGGTTTTTAACCAATCTTGTGCATCCAATAAGTACATTTGTGTCATTGGTTGAACATTTAGGTCATTTTCGTCCTCCCAAGGCTAATTCTCGTCCAATTAGGGTTTTTAACAAATCTTGTGCATCTAATAAGTACATTTGTGTCATTGGTTGAACATTTAGGTCATTTTCGTCCTCCCTAGGCTTATTCTCGTCCAATTAGGGTTTTTAACCAATCTTGTGCATCCAATAAGTGATTTTGTGTCATTGGTTGAACATTTAGGTCATTTTCGTCCTCCCAAGGCTTATTCTCGTCCAATTAGCGTTTTTAACCAATCTTGTGCATCCAATAAGTGATTTTGTGTCTTTGGTTGAACATTTAGGTCATTTTCGTCCTCCCTAGGCTTATTCTCGTCCAATTAGGGTTTTTAACCAATCTTGTGCATCCAATAAGTGATTTTGTGTCATTGGTTGAACATTTAGGTCATTTTCGTCCTCCCTAGGCTTATTCTCGTCCAATTAGGGTTTCTAACCAATCTTGTGCATCCAATAAATGATTTTGTGTCATTGGTTGAACATTTAGGTCATTTTCGTCCTCCCTAGGCTTATTCTCGTCCAATTAGGGTTTTTAACCAATCTTGTGCATCCAATAAGTACATTTGTGTCATTGGTTGAACAATTAGGTCATTTTTGTCCTCCCAAGGCTTATTCTCGTCCAATTAGGGTTTTTAACCAATCTTGTGCATCCAATAAGTGATTTTGTGTCGTTGGTTGAACATTTAGGTCATTTTCATCCTCCCAAGGCTTATTCTCGTCCAATTAGGGTTTTTAACCAATCTTGTGCATCCAATAAGTACAATTGTGTCATTGGTTGAACATTTAGGTCATTTTCGTCCTCCCAAGGCTTATTCTCGTCCAATTAGGGTTTTTAACCAATCTTGTGCATCCAACAAGTGATTTTGTGTCATTGGTTGAACATTTAGGTCATTTTTGTTCTCCCTAGTCTTATTCTCGTCCAATTAGGGTTTTTAACCAATCTTGTGCATCCAATAAGTACATTTGTGTCATTGGTTGAACATTTAGGTCATTTCCGTCCTCCCTAGGCTTATTCTCGTTCAATTATGGTTTTTAACCAATCTTGTGCATCCCATAAGTACATTTGTGTCATTGGTTGAACATTTAGGTCATTTTCGTCCTCCCTAGTCTTATTCTCGTCCAATTAGGGGTTTTAACCAATCTTGTGCATCCAATAAGTACATTTGTGTCATTGGTTGAACATTTAGGTCATTTCCGTCCTCCCTAGGCTTATTTTCGTCCAATTAGGGTTTTTAACCAATCTTGTGCATCCAATAAGTACATTTATGTCATTGGTTGAACATTTAGGTCATTTTCGTCCTCCGTAGGCTTATTCTCGTCCAATTAGGGTTTTTAACCAATCTTGTGCATCCAATAAGTGATTTTGTGTCATTGGTTGAACATTTAGGTTATTTTTGTCCTCCCTAGGCTTATTCTCTTCCAATTAGGGTTTTTAACCAATCTTGTGTATCCAATAAGTACATTTGTGTCATTGGTTGAACATTTAGGTCATTTTCGTCCTCCCTAGGCTTATTCTCGTCCAATTAGGATTTTAACCAATCTTGTGCATCCAATAAGTGATTTTGTGTCATTGGTTGAACATTTAGGTCATTTTCGTCCTCCCAAGGCTTATTCTCATCCAATTAGGGTTTTTAACCAATCTTATGCATCCAATAAGTGATTTTGTGTCATTGGTTGAACATTTAGGTTATTTTCGTTCTCCCAAGGCTTATTCTCGTCCAATTAGGGTTTTTAACCAATCTTATGCATCCAATAAGTGATTTTGTGTCATTGGTTGAACATTTAGGTTATTTTCGTTCTCCCACGGCTTCTTCTCATCCAATTAGGGTTTTTAACCAATCTTGTGCATCCAATAAGAAATTTTGTGTCATTAGTTGAACATTTAGGTCATTTGCGTCCTCCCAAGGCTTGTTCTCGTCCTATTAGGGTTGTTAACCAATCTTGTGCATCAAATAAGTACATTTATGTCATTGGTTGAACATTTAGGTCATTTTCGTCCTCCGTAGGCTTATTCTCGTCCAATTAGGGTTTTTAACCAATCTTGTGCATCCAATAAGTGATTTTGTGTCATTGGTTGAACATTTAGGTTATTTTTGTCCTCCCTAGGCTTATTCTCTTCCAATTAGGGTTTTTAACCAATCTTGTGCATCCAATAAGTACATTTGTGTCACTGGTTGCACATTTTGGTGATTTTCGTTCTCCCTAGGCTTATTGTTGTCCAATTAGGGTTTTTAACCAATCTTGTGCATCCAATAAGTGATTTTGTTTCATTGGTTGAACATTTAGGTTATTTTTGCCCTCCCTAGGCTTATTCTCTTCCAATTAGGGTGTTTAACCAATCTTGTGTATCCAATAAGTACATTTGTATCATTGGTTGAACATTTAGGTCATTTTCGTCCTCCCTAGGCTTATTCTCGTCCAATTAGGATTTTAACCAATCTTGTGCATCCAATAAGTGATTTTGTGTCATTGGTTGAACATTTAGGTCATTTTCGTCCTCCCAAGGCTTATTCTCATCCAATTAGGGTTTTTAACCAATCTTATGCATCCAATAAGTGATTTTGTGTCATTGGTTGAACATTTAGGTCATTTTTGTCCTCCCTAGTCTTATTCTCGTCTAATTAGGGTTTTTAACCAATCTTGTGCATCCAATAAGTACATTTGTGTCATTGGTTAAACATTTAGGTCATTTTCGTCCTCCCAAGGCTTATTCTCGTCCAATTAGGGTTTTTAACCAATCTTGTGCATCCAACAAGTGATTTTGTGTCATTGGTTGAACATTTAGGTCATTTTTGTCCTCCCTAGTCTTATTCTCGTCTAATTAGGGTTTTTAACCAATCTTGTGCATCCAATAAGTACATTTGTGTCATTGGTTGAACATTTAGGTCATTTCCGTCCTCCCTAAGCTTATTCTCGTCCAATTAGGGTTTTTAACCAATCTTGTGCATCCAATAAGTACATATATGTCATTGGTTGAACATTTAGGTCATTTTCGTCCTCCGTAGGCTTATTCTCGTCCAATTAGGGTTTTTAACCAATCTTGTGCATCTAATAAGTGATTTTGTGTCATTGGTTGAACATTTAGGTTATTTTTGTCCTCCCTAGGCTTATTCTCTTCCAATTAGGGTTTTTAACCAATCTTGTGCATCCAATAAGTACATTTGTGTCATTGGTTGAACATTTTGGTGATTTTCGTTCTCCCTAGGCTTATTGTTGTCCAATTAGGGTTTTTAACCAATCTTGTGCATCCAATAACTGATTTTGTGTCATTGGTTGAACATTTAGGTTATTTTTGTCCTCCCTAGGCTTATTCTCTTCCAATTAGGGTTTTTAACCAATCTTGTGTATCCAATAAGTACATTTGTGTCATTGGTTGAACATTTAGGTCATTTTCGTCCTCCCTAGGCTTATTCTCGTCCAATTAGGATTTTAACCAATCTTGTGCATCCAATAAGTGATTTTGTGTCATTGGTTGAACATTTAGGTCATTTTCGTCCTCCCAAGGCTTATTCTCATCCAATTAGGGTTTTTAACCAATCTTATGCATCCAATAAGTGATTTTGTGTCATTGGTTGAACATTTAGGTTATTTTCGTTCTCCCAAGGCTTATTCTCGTCCAATTAGGGTTTTTAACCAATCTTATGCATCCAATAAGTGATTTTGTGTCATTGGTTGAACATTTAGGTTATTTTCGTTCTCCCACGGCTTCTTCTCATCCAATTAGGGTTTTTAACCAATCTTGTGCATCCAATAAGAAATTTTGTGTCATTAGTTGAACATTTAGGTCATTTGCGTCCTCCCAAGGCTTGTTCTCGTCCTATTAGGGTTGTTAACCAATCTTGTGCATCAAATAAGTACATTTGTGTCATTGGTTGAACATTTAGGTCATTTTCGTCCTCCCAAGGCTTATTCTCGTCCAATTAGGGTTTTGAACCAATCTTGTGCATCCAATAAGTACATTTGTGTCATTGGTTGAACATTTAGGTCATTTCCGTCCTTCCTAGGCTTATTCTCGTCTAATTAGGGTTTTTAACCAATCTTGTGCATCCAATAAGTGATTTTGTGTCATTGGTTGAACATTTAGGTTATTTTTGTCCTCCCTATGCTTATTCTCTTCCAATTAGGGTTTTTAACCAATCTTGTGCATCCAATAAGTACATTTTTGTCATTGGTTGATCATTAAGGTGATTTTCGTTCTCCCTAGGCTTATTCTCTTCCAATTAGCGTTTCTAACCAATCTTGTGCATCCAATAAGTGATTTTGTGTCATTGGTTGAACATTTAGGTCATTTTCGTCCTCCCATTGCTTATTCTCGTCCAATTAGGTTTTTTAACCAATCTTGTGCATCCAATAAGTACATTTGTGTCAATGGTTGAACATTTAGGTCATTTTCGTCCTCCGTAGGCTTATTCTCGTCCAATTAGGGTTTTTAACCAATCTTGTGCATCCAATAAGTGATTTTGTGTCATTGGTTGAACATTTAGGTTATTTTCGTCCTCCCAAGGCTTATTCTCGTCCAATTAGGGTTTTTAACCAATCTTATGCATCCAATAAGTGATTTTGTGTCATTGGTTGAACATTTAGGTCATTTCCGTCCTCCCAAGGCTTATTCTCGTCCAATTAGGGTTTTTAACCAATCTTGTGCATCCAATAAGTGATTTTGTGTCATTGGTTGAACATTTAGGTCATTTCCGTCCTCCCTAGGCTTATTCTCGTCCAATTAGGGTTTTTAACCAATCTTGTGCATCCAATAAGTACATTTGTGTCATTGGTTGAACATTTAGGTCATTTTTGTCCTCCAAAGGCTTATTCTCGTCCAATTAGTGTTTTTAACCAATCTTGTGCATCTAATAAGTGATTTTGTGTCATTGGTTGAGGATTTAGGTTATTTTTGTCCTCCCTAGGCTTATTCTCTTCCAATTAGGGTTTTTAACCAATCTTCTGCATCCAATAAGTACATTTTTGTCATTGGTTGAACATTTAGGTGATTTTCGTTCTCCCTAGGCTTATTCTCTTCCAATTAGCGTTTATAACCAATCATGTGCATCCAATAAGTGATTTTGTGTCATTGGTTGAACATTTAGGTCATTTTTGTCCTCCCATTGCTTATTCTCGTCCAATTAGGTTTTTTAACCAATCTTGTGCATCCAATAAGTACATCTGTGTCATTGGTTGAAAATTTAGGTCATTTTCGTCCTCCCTAGGCTTATTCTCGTCCAATTAGTATTTTAACCAATCTTGTGCATCCAATAAGTGATTTTGTGTCATTGGTTGAACATTTAGGTTATTTTCGTTCTCCCAAGGCTTATTCTCGTCTAATTAGGGTTTTTAACCAATCTTGTGCATCCAATAAGTGATTTTGTGTCATTGGTTGAACATTTAGGTCATTTTCGTCCTCCCTAGGCTTATTCTCGTCCAATTAAAGTTTTTAACTAATCTTGTGCATCGAATAAGTGATTTTTGTGTCATTGGTTGAACATTTTGGTCATTTTCGTCCTCCCTAGGCTTATTCTCTTCCAATTAGGGTTTTTAACCAATCTTGTGCATCCAATAAGTGATTTTGTGTCATTGGTTGAACATTTAGGTTATTTTCGTTCTCCCAAGGCTTATTCTCGTCTAATTAGGGTTTTTAACCAATATTGTGCATCCAATAAGTACATTTGTGTCATTGGTTGAACATTTAGGTCATTTTTGTCCTCCCAAGGCTTATTCTCGTCCAATTAGGGTTTTTAACCAATCTTGTGCATCCAATAAGTGATTTTGCGTCATTGGTTGAACATTTAGGTTATTTTCGTCCTCCCAAGGCTTATTCTCGTCCAA
>JBBPBP010000194.1:65773-76267 GCA_037974735.1 Cicer chorassanicum
AATTAGGGTTTTTAACCAATCTTGTGCATCCAATAAGTACATTTTTGTCATTGGTTGAACATTTAGGTGATTTTCGTTCTCCCTAGGCTTATTCTCTTCCAATTAGCGTTTCTAACCAATCTTGTGCATCCAATAAGTGATTTTGTGTCATTGGTTGAACATTTAGGTCATTTTCGTCCTCCCATTGCTTATTCTCGTCCAATTAGGTTTTTTAACCAATCTTGTGCATCCAATAAGTACATTTGTGTCAATGGTTGAACATTTAGGTCATTTTCGTCCTCCCTAGGCTTATTCTCGTCCAATTAGGATTTTAACCAATCTTGTGCATCCAATAAGTGATTTTGTGTCATTGGTTGAACATTTAGGTCATTTTCGTCCTCCCAAGGCTTATTCTCGTCCAATTAGGGTTTTTAACCAATCTTATGCATCCAATAAGTGATTTTCTGTTATTGGTTGAACATTTAGGTTATTTTCGTTCTCCCAAGGCTTATTCTCGTCTAATTAGGGTTTTTAACCAATCTTGTGCATCCAATAAGTACATTTGTGTCATTGGTTGAACATTTAGGTCATTTTTGTCCTCCCAAGGCTTATTCTCGTCCAATTAGGGTTTTTAACCAATCTTGTGCATCCAATAAGAGATTTTGTGTCATTGGTTGAACAGTCCTCCCAAGGCTTATTCTCGTCCAATTAGGGTTTTTAACCAATCTTATGCATCCAATAAGTGATTTTGTGTCATTGGTTGAACATTTAGGTCATTTCCGTCCTCCCAAGGCTTATTCTCGTCCAATTAGGACTTTTAACGAATCTTATGCATCCAATAAGTGATTTTGTGTCATTGGTTGAACCATTAGGTCATTTCCGTCCTCCCTAGGCTTATTCTCGTCCAATTAGGGTTTTTAACCAATCTTGTGCATCCAATAAGTGATTTTGTGTCATTGGTTGAACATTTAGGTCATTTTTGTCCTCCAAAGGCTTATTCTCGTCCAATTAGGGTTTTTAACCAATCTTGTGCATCCAATAAGTGATTTTGTGTCATTGGTTGAACATTTAGGTTATTTTTGTCCTCCCTAGGCTTATTCTCTTCCAATTAGGGTTTTTAACCAATCTTGTGCATCCAATAAGTACATTTTTGTCATTGGTTGAACATTTAGGTCATTTTTGTCCTCCCAAGGCTTATTCTCGTCCAATTAGGGTTTTTAACCAATCTTGTGCATCCAATAAGTGATTTTGTGTCATTGGTTGAACATTTAGGTTATTTTTGTCCTCCCTAGGCTTATTCTCTTCCAATTAGGGTTTTTAACCAATCTTGTGCATCCAATAAGTACATTTTTGTCATTGGTTGAACATTTAGGTTATTTTTGTTCTCCCTAGGCTTATTCTCTTCCAATTAGCGTTTCTAACCAATCTTGTGCATCCAATAAGTGATTTTGTGTCATTGGTTGAACATTTAGGTCATTTTCGTCCTCCCATTGCTTATGCTCGTCCAATTAGGTTTTTTAACCAATCTTGTGCATCCAATAAGTACATTTGTGTCATTGGTTCAACATTTAGGTCATTTTCGTCCGCCCTAGGCTTATTCTCATCCAATTAGGGTTTTTAACAAATCTTGTGCATCCAATAAGTGATTTTGTGTCATTGGTTGAACATTTAGGTCATTTTCGTACTCCCTAGGCTTCTTCTCGTCCAACTAGGGTTTTTAACCAATCTTGTGCATCCAATAAGTGATTTTATGCCATTGGTTGAACATTTAGGTCATTTTCGTCCTCCCTAGGCTTATTCTCGTCCAATTAGGGTTTTTAACCAATCTTGTGCATCCAATAAGTGATTTTGTGTCATTGGTTGAACATTTAGGTTATTTTCGTCCTCCCAAGGCTTATTCTCGTCCAATTAGGGTTTTTAACCAATCTTGTGCATCCAATAAATACATTTGTGTCATTGGTTGAACATTTAGGTCATTTTCGTCCTCCCTAGGCTTATTCTCGTCCAATTAGGGTTTTTAACCAATCTTGTGCATCCAATAAGTGATTTTGTGTCATTGGTTGAACATTTAGGTCATTTTCGTCCTACCAAGGCTTATTCTCGTCCAATTAGGGTTTTTAACCAATCTTGTGCATCCAATAAGTGATTTTGAGTCATTGATTGAACATTTTGGTCATTTTCGTCCTCCCTAGGCTTATTCTCGTCCAATTAGGGTTTTTCACCCATCTTGTGCATCCAATAACTACATTTGTGTCATTGGTTGAACATTTAGGTCATTTTCGTCCTCCCAAGGCTTATTCTCGTCCAATTAGGGTTTTTAACCAATCTTGTGCATCCAATAAGTACATTTGTGTCATTGGTTGAACATTTAGGTCATTTTCGTCCTCCCTAGGCTTATTCTCGTCCAATTAGGGTTTTTAACCAATCTTGTGCATCCAATAAGTGATTTTGTGTCATTGGTTGAACATTTAGGTAATTTTCTTCCTCCCAAGGCTTATTCTTGTCCAATTAGGGTTTTTAAACAATCTTGTGAATCCAATAAGTACATTTGTGTCATTGTTTGAACATTTAGGTCATTTTGTCCTCCCAAGGCTTATTCTCGTCAAATTAGGGTTTTTAACCAATCTTGTGCATCCAATAAGTACATTTGTGTCATTGGTTGAACATTTAGGTCATTTTCTTCCTCCCAAGGCTTATTCTCGTCCAATTAGGGTTTTTAACCAATCTTGTGCATCCAATAAGTACATTTATGTCATTGGTTGAACATTTAGGTCATTTTCGTCCTCCCTAGGCTTATTCTCGTCCAATTAGGGTTTTTAACCAATCTTGTGCATCCAATAAGTGATTTTGTGTCATTGGTTGAACATTTAGGTCATTTTCGTCCTCCCTATGCTTATTCTCGTCCAATTAGGGTTTTTAACCAATCTTGTGCATCCAATAAGTACATTTGTGTCATTGGTTGAACATTTAGGTCATTTTCGTCCTCCCTAGGCTTATTCTCGTCCAATTAGGGTTTTTAACCAATCATGCGCATCCAAGAAGTGATTTTGTGTCATTGGTTGAACATTTAGGTCATTTTCGTCCTCCCTATGCTTATTCTCGTCCAATTAGGGTTTTTAACCAATCTTGTGCATCCAATAAGTACATTTGTGTCATTGGTTGAACATTTAGGTCATTTTCGTCCTCCCAAGGCTTATTCTAGTCCAATTAGGGTTTTTAACCAATCTTGTGCATCAAATAAGTGATTTTGTGTCATTGGTTGAAACATTTATGTCATTTTCGTCCTCCCAAGGCTTATTCTCGTCCAATTAGGGTTTTTAACCAATCTTGTGCATCCAATAAGTACATTTGTGTCATTGGTTGAACATTTAGGTCATTTTCGTCCTCCCTAGGCTTATTCTCGTCCAATTAGGGTTTTTAACCAATCTTGTGCATCTAATAAGTGATTTTGTGTCATTGGTTGATTATTTAGGTCATTTTGGTCCTCCCTAGGCTTATTCTCGTCCAATTAGGGTTTTTAACCAATCTTGTGCATCCAATAAGTACATTTGTGTCATTGGTTGAACATTTAGGTCATTTTCGTCCTCCCAAGGCTTATTCTCGTCCAATTAGGGTTTTTAACCAATCTTGTGCATCCAATAAGTACATTTGTGTCATTGGTTGAACATTTAGGTCATTTTCGTCCTCCCTAGGCTTATTCTCGTCCAATTAGGGTTTTTAACCAATCTTGTGCATCCAATAAGTACATTTCTTTCATTGGTTGAACATTTAGGTCATTTTCGTCCTCCCAAGGCATATTCTCGTCCAATTAGGGTTTTTAACCAATCTTGTGCATTTAATAAGTGATTTTGTGTCATTGGTTGAACATTTAGGTCATTTTCGTTCTCCCAAGGCTTATTCTCGTCCAATTATGGTTTTTAACCAATATTGAGCATCCAATAAGTGATTTTGTGTCATTGGTTGAACATTTAGGTCATTTTCATCCTCCCTAGGCTTATTCTCGTCCAATTAGGGTTTTTAACCAATCTTGTGCATCCAATAAGTACATTTGTGTCATTGGTTGAACATTTAGGTCATTTTCGTCCTCCCTAGGCTTATTCTCGTCCAATTAGGGTTTTTAACCAATCTTGTGCATCCAATAAGTGATTTTGTGCCATTTGTCGAACATTTAGGTCATTTTCGTCCTCCCAAGGCTTATTCTCGTCCAATTAGGGTTTTTAACCAATCTTGTGCATCCAATAAGTACATTTGTGTCATTGGTTGAACATTTAGGTCATTTTCGTCCTCCCTAGGCTTATTCTCGTCCAATTAGGGTTTTTAACCAATCTTGTGCATCCAATAAGTACATTTGTGTCATTGGTTGAACATTTAGGTCGTTTTTCGTCCTCCCAATGCTTATTCTCGTCCAATTAGGGTTTTTAACCAATCTTGTGCATCCAATAAGTACATTTGTGTCATTGGTTGAACATTTAGGTCATTTTCGTCCTCCCTAGGCTTATTCTCGTCCAATTAGGGTTTTTAACCAATCTTGTGCATCCAATAAGTACATTTGTGTCATTGGTTGAACATTTAGGTCATTTTCGTCCTCCCTAGGCTTATTCTCGTTCAATTAGGGTTTTTAACCAATCTTGTGCATCCAATAAGTACATGTGTGTAATTGGTTGAACATTTAGGCCATTTTCTTCCTCCCTAGGCTTATTCTCGTCCAATTAGGGTTTTTAACCAATCTTGTGCATCCAATAAGTACATTTGTGTCATTGGTTGAACATTTAGGTCATTTTCGTCCTCCCTAGGCTTATTCTCGTCCAATTAGGGTTTTTAACCAATCTTGTGCATCCAATAAGTACATTTGTGTCATTGGTTGAACATTTAGGTCATTTTCGTCCTCCCTAGGCTTATTCTCGTCCAATTAGGGTTTTTAACCAATCTTCTGCATCCAATAAGTGATTTTGTGTTGTTGGTTGAACATTTAGGTCATTTTCGTCCTTCCTAGGCTTATTCTCGTCCAATTAGGGTTTTTAACCAATCTTGTGCATCCAATAAGTGATTTTGTGTCATTGGTTGAACATTTAGGTCATTTTCGTCCTCCCTAGGCTTATTCTCGTCCAATTAGGGTTTTTAACCAATCATGCGCATCCAAGAAGTGATTTTGTGTCATTGGTTGAACATTTAGGTCATTTTCGTCCTCCCTAGGCTTATTCTCGTCCAATTAGGGTTTTTAACCAATCTTGTGCATCCAATAAGTACATTTGTGTCATTGGTTGAACATTTAGGTCATTTTCGTCCTCCCTAGGCTTATTCTCGTCCAATTAGGGTTTTTAACCAATCTTGTGCATCCAATAAGTGATTTTGTGTCATTGGTTGAACATTTAGGTCATTTTCGTCCTCCCTAGGCTTATTCTCGTCCAATTAGGGTTTTTTAACAATCTTATGCATCCAATAAGTGATTTTGTGCCATTGGTTGAACATTTAGGTCATTTTCGTCCTCCCAAGGCTTATTCTCGTCCAATTAGGGTTTTTAACCAATCTTGTGCATCCAATAAGTACATTTGTGTCATTGGTTGAACATTTAGGTCATTTTCGTCCTCCCTAGGCTTATTCTCGTCCAATTAGGGTTTTTAACCAATCTTGTGCATCCAATAAGTGATTTTGTGTCACTGGTTGAACATTTAGGTCATTTTCCTCCTCCTAAGGCTTATTCTCGTCCAATTAGGGTTTTTAACCAATCTTGTGCATCCAATAAGTACATTTGTGTCATTGGTTGAACATTTAGGTCATTTTCGTCCTCCCAAGGCTTATTCTCGTCCAATTAGGGTTTTTAACCAATCTTGTGCATCCAATAAGTACACTTGTGTCATTGGTTGAACATTTAGGTCATTTTCGTCCTCCCAAGGCTTATTCTCGTCCAATTAGGGATTTTAACCAATCTTGTGCATCCAATAAGTGATTTTGTGTCATTGGTTGAACATTTAGGTCATTTTCGTACTCCCTAGGCTTATTCTCGTCCAATTAGGGTTTTTAACCAATCTTGTGCATCCAATAAGTGATTTTGTGCCATTGGTTGAACATTTTTGTCATTATCGTCCTCCCAAGGCTTATTCTCGTCCAGTTAGGGTTTTTAACCAATCTTGTGCATCCAATAAGTGATTTTGTGTCATTGGTTGAACATTTAGGTTATTTTCGTCCTCCCAAGGCTTATTCTCGTCCAATTAGGGTTTTTAACCAATCTTATGCATCCAACAAGTGATTTTGTGTCATTGGTTGAACATTTAGGTCATTTCCGTCCTCCCAAGGCTTATTCTCGTCCAATTAGGGTTTTTAACCAATCTTGTGCATCCAATAAGTGATTTTGTGTCATTGGTTGAACATTTAGGTCATTTCCGTCCTCCCTAGGCTTATTCTCGTCCAATTAGGGTTTTTAACCAATCTTGTGCATCCAATAAGTACATTTGTGTCATTGGTTGAACATTTAGGTCATTTTTGTCCTCCAAAGGCTTATTCTCGTCCAATTAGTGTTTTTAACCAATCTTGTGCATCCAATAAGTGATTTTGTGTCATTGGTTGAGCATTTAGGTTATTTTTGTCCTCCCTAGGCTTATTCTCTTCCAATTAGGGTTTTTAACCAATCTTGTGCATCCAATAAGTACATTTTTGTCATTGGTTGAACATTTAGGTAATTTTCGTTCTCCCTAGGCTTATTCTCTTCCAATTAGCGTTTCTAACCAATCTTGTGCATCCAATAAGTGATTTTGTGTCATTGGTTGAACATTTAGGTCATTTTTGTCCTCCCATTGCTTATTCTCGTCCAATTAGGTTTTTTAACCAATCTTGTGCATCCAATAAGTACATCTGTGTCATTGGTTGAAAATTTAGGTCATTTTCGTCCTCCCTAGGCTTATTCTCGTCCAATTAGTATTTTAACCAATCTTGTGCATCCAATAAGTGATTTTGTGTCATTGGTTGAACATTTAGGTCATTTTCGTCCTCCCAAGGCTTATTCTCGTCCAATTAGGGTTTTTAACCAATCTTATGCATCCAATAAGTGATTTTGTGTCATTGGTTGAACATTTAGGTTATTTTCGTTCTCCCAAGGCTTATTCTCATCTAATTAGGGTTTTTAACCAATCTTGTGCATCCAATAAGTGATTTTGTGTCATTGGTTGAACATTTAGGTCATTTTCGTCCTCCCTAGGCTTATTCTCGTCCAATTAAAGTTTTTAACCAATCTTGTGCATCGAATAAGTGATTTTTGTGTCATTGGTTGAACATTTTGGTCATTTTCGTCCTCCCTAGGCTTATTCTCTTCCAATTAGGGTTTTTAACCAATCTTGTGCATCCAATAAGTACATTTGTGTCATTGGTTGAACATTTAGGTCATTTTCGTCCTCCCAAGGCTTATTCTCGTCTAATTAGGGTTTTTAACCAATCTTGTGCATCCAATAAGTACTTTTGTGTCATTGGTTGAACATTTAGGTCATTTTCGTCCTCCCAAGGCTTATTCTCGTCCAATTAGGGTTTTTAACCAATCTTGTGCATCCAATAAGTTCATTTGTGTCATTGGTTGAACATTTAGGTCATTTTGTCCTCCTAAGCCTTATTCTCATCAAATTAGGGTTTTTAACCAATCTTGTGCATCCAATAAGTGATTTTGTGTCATTGGTTGAACATTTAGGTCATTTTCGTCCTCCCTAGGCTTATTCTCGTCCAATTAGGGTTTTTAACCAATCTTGTGCATCCAATAAGTGATTTTGTGTCATTGGTTGAACATTTAGGTCATTTTCGTCCTCCCTAGGCTTATTCTCGTCCAATTAGGGTTTTTAACCAATCTTGTGCATTCAATAAGTAATTTTGCCTCATTGGTTGAACATTTAGGTCATTTTCGTCCTCCCAAGGCTTATTCTCTTCCAATTAGGGTTTTTAACCAATCTTGTGCATCCAATAAGTACATTTGTGTCATTGGTTGAACATTTAGGTCATTTTCGTCCTCCCAAGGCTTATTCTCGTCCAATTAGGGTTTTTAACCAAGCTTGTGCATCCAATAAGTACATTTGTGTCATTGGTTGAACATTTAGGTCATTTTCGTCCTCCCAAGGCTTATTCTCGTCCAATTTGGGTTTTTAACCAATCTTGTGCATCCAATAAGTACATTTGTGTCATTGGTTGAACATTTAGGTCATTTTCGTCCTCCCAAGGCTTATTCTCGTCCAATTAGGGTTTTTAACCAATCTTGTGCATCCAATAAGTGATTTTGTGTCATTGGTTGAATATTTAGGTCATTTTCATCCTCCCAAGACTTATTCTCGACCAAATAGGATTTTTAACCAATATTGTGCATCCAAGAAGTGATTTTGTGTCATTGGTTGAACATTTAGAACATTTTCGTCCTCCCAAGGCTTATTGTAGCCAATTAGGGTTTTTAAACAATCTTGTGCATCCAATAAGTGATTTTGTGTCATTGGTTGAACATTTAGGTCATTTTCATCCTCCAAAGGCTTATACTCGTCCAATTAGGGTTTTTAACCAATCTTGTGCATCCAATAAGTACATTTGTGTCATTGGTTGAACATTTAGGTCATTTTCGTCCTCCCAAGGCTTATTCTCGTCCAATTAGGGTTTTTAACCAATCTTGTGCATCCAATAAGTACATTTGTGTCATTGGTTGAACATTTAGGTCATTTTCGTCCTCCCAAGGTTTATAATCGTCCAGTTAGGGTTTTTAACCAATCTTGTGCATCCAATAAGTACATTTGTGTCATTGGTTGAACATTTAGGTCATTTTCGTCCTCCCAAGGCTTATTCTCGTCCAATTAGGGTTTTTAACCAATCTTGTGCATCCAATAAGTGATTTTGTGTCGTTTGATGAACATTTAAGTCATTTTCGACCTCCCAAGACTTATTCTCGTCCAATTAGGGTTTTTAATTAATCTCGTGCATCCAATAAGTGATTTTGTGTCGTTGGTTGAACATTTAGATCATTTTTGTCCTCCCATGGCTTATTCTCGTCCAATTAGGGTTTTTAACCAATCTTGTGCATCCAATAAGTACATTTGTGTCATTGGTTGAACATTTAGGTCATTTTCGTCCTCCCAAGGCTTATTCTCGTCCAATTAGGGTTTTTAACCAATCTTGTGCATCCAATAAGTACATTTGTGTCATTGGTTGAACATATAGGTCATTTTCTTCCTCCCAAGGCTTATTCTCGTCCAATTAGGGTTTTTAACCAATCTTGTGCATCCAATAAGTACATTTGTGTCATTGGTTGAACATTTAGGTCATTTTCGTCCTCCCAAGGCTTATTCTCGTCCAATTAGGGTTTTTAACCAATCTTGTGCATCCAATAATTACTTTTGTGTCATTGGTTGAAGATTTAGGTCATTTTCGTCCTCCCAATGCTTATTCTCGTCCAATTAGGGATTTTAACCAATCTTGTGTATCCAATAAGTACATTTGTGTCATTGGTTGAACATTTAGGTCATTTTCGTCCTCCCAAGGCCTATTCTTGTCCAGTTAGGGTTTTTAACCAATCTTGTGCATCCAGTAAGTACATTTGTGTCATTGGTTGAACATTTAGGTCATTTTCGTCCTCCCAAGGCTTATTCTCGTCCAATTAGGGTTTTTAACCAATCTTGTGCATCCAATAAGTACATTTGTGTCATTGGTTGAACATTCAGGTCATTTTCGTCCTCCCAAGGCTTTTTCTCTTCCAATTAGGGTTTTTAACCAATCTTGTGCATCCAATAAGTGATTTTGTGTCATTGGTTGAACATTTAGGTCATTTTCGTCCTCCCAAGGCTTATTCTCGTCCAATTAGGGTTTTTAACCAATCTTGTGCATCCAACAAGTGATTTTATGTCATTGGTTGAACATTTATGTCATTTTTGTCCACCCTAGTCTTATTCTCGTCCAATTAGGGTTTTTAACCAATCTTGTGCATCCAATAAGTGATTTTGTGTCATTGGTTGAACATTTAGGTCATTTTCGTCCTCCCTAGGCTTATTCTCGTCCAATTAGGGTTTTTAACCAATCTTGTGCATCCAATAAGTGATTTTGTGCCATTGGTTGAACACTTAGGTCATTTTCGTCCTCCAAGGGCTTATTGTTGTCCAATTAGGGTTTTTAACCAATCTTGTGCATCCAATAAGTGATTTTGTGTCATTGGTTGAACATTTAGGTCATTTTCGTCCTCCCTAGGCTTATTCTCGTCCAATTAGGGTTTTTAACCAATCTTGTGCATCCAATAAGTACATTTGTGTCATTGGTTGAACATTAGGTCATTTTCGTCCTCCCAAGGCTTATTCTTGTCCAATTAGGGTTTTTAACCAATCTTGTGCATCCAATAAGTACATTTGTGTCATTGGTTGAACATTTCGGTCATTTTCGTCCACCCAAGGCTTATTATCGTCCAATTAGGGTTTTTAACCAATCTTGTGCATCCAATAAGTACATTTATGTCATTGGTTGAACATTTAGGTCATTTTCATCCTCCCAAGGCTTATTATCGTCCAATTAGGGTTT
>JBBPBP010000194.1:76445-111111 GCA_037974735.1 Cicer chorassanicum
CCCAAGGCTTATTATCGTCCAATTAGGGTTTTTAACCAATCTTGTGCATCCAATAAGTACATTTATGTCATTGGTTGAACATTTAGGTCATTTTCATCCTCCCAAGGCTTATTATCGTCCAATTAGGGTTTATAACCAATCTTGTGCATCCAATAAGTGATTTTGTGTCATTGGTTGAACATTTTTGTCATTTTCGTCCTCCCTAGGCTTATTCTCGTCCAATTAGGGTTTTTAACCAATCTTGTGCATCTAATAAGTGATTTTGTGTCATTGGTTGATTATTTAGGTCATTTTGGTCCTCCCTAGGCTTATTCTCTTCCAATTAAGGTTTTTAAACAATCTTGTGCATCCAATAAGTGATTTTGTGTCATTGGTTGAACATTTAGGTCATTTTCGTCCTCCCTAGGCTTATTCTCCTCCAATTAGGGTTTTTAACCAATCTTGTGCATCCAATAAGTACATTTGTGTCATTGGTTGAACATTTAGGTCATTTTCGTCCTCCCAAGGCTTATTCTCGTCCAATTAGGGTTTTTAACCAATCTTGTGCATCCAATAATTACATTTGTGTCATTGGTTGAACATTTAGGTCATTTTCGTCCTCCCAAGGCTTTTTCTCGTCCAATTAGGGTTTTTAACCAATCTTGTGCATCCAATAAGTACATTTGTGTCATTGGTTGAACATTTAGGTCATTTTCGTCCTCCCAAGGCTTATTCTCGTCCAATTAGGGTTTTTAACCAATCTTGTGCATCCAATAAGTACGTTTGTGTCATTGGTTGAACATTTAGGTCATTTTCGTCCTCCCAAGGCTTTTTCTTGTCCAATTAGGGTTTTTAACCAATCTTGTGCATCCAATAAGTACATTTGTGTCATTGGTTGAACATTTAGGTCATTTTCGTCCTCCCAAGGCTTATTCTCGTCCAATTAGGGTTTTTAACCAATCTTGTGCATCCAATAAGTGATTTTGTGTCATTGGTTGAACATTTAGGTCATTTTCGTGCTCCCAAGGCTTATTCCCGTCCAATTAGGGTTTTTTACCAATCTTATCCATCCAATAAGTACATTTGTGTCATTGATTGAACATTTAGGTCATTTTCGTCCTCCCAAGGCTTATTCTCATCCAATTAGGGTTTTTAACCAATCTTGTGCATCCAATAAGTACATTTATGTGATTGGTTGAACATTTAGGTCATTTTCTTCCTCCCAAGGCTTATTCTCGTCCAATTAGGGTTTTTAACCAATCTTGTGCATCCAATAAGTACATTTGTGTCATTGGTTGAACATTTAGGTCATTTTCGTCCTCCCAAGGCTTATTCTCGTCCAATTAGGGTTTTTAACCAATCTTGTGCATCCAATAAGTACATTTGTGTCATTGGTTGGACATTTAGGTCATTTTCGTCCTCCCAAGGCTTTTTCTCGTCCAATTAGGGTTTTTAACCAATCTTGTGCATCCAATAAGTACATTTTTGTCATTGGTTGAACATTTAGGTCATTTTCGTCCTCCCAAGGCTTACTCTCGTCCAATTAGGGTTTTTAACCAATCTTGTGCATCCAATAATTACATTTGTGTCATTGGTTGAACATTTAGGTCATTTTCGTCCTCCCAAGGCTTATTCTCGTCCAATTAGGGTTTTTAACCAATCTTGTGCATCCAATAAGTACATTTGTGTCATTGGTTGAACATTTAGGTCATTTTCGTCCTCCCAAGGCTTATTCTCGTCCAATTAGGGTTTTTAACCAATCTTGTGCATCCAATAAATGATATTGTGTCATTGGTTGAACATTTAGGTCTTTTTCGTCCTCCCAAGGCTTATTCTCGTCCAATTAGGGTTTTTAACCAATCTTGTGCATCCAATAAGTACATTTGTGTCATTGGTTGAACATTTAGGTCATTTTTGTCCTCCCAAGGCTTATTCTCGTCCAATTAGGGTTTTTAACCAATCTTGTGCATCCAATAAGTGATTTTGTGTCATTGGTTGAACATTTAGGTTATTTTTGTCCTCCCTAGGCTTATTCTCTTCCAATTAGGGTTTTTATCCAATCTTGTGCATCCAATAAGTACATTTTTGTCATTGGTTTAACATTTAGGTGATTTTCGTTCTCCCTAGGCTTATTCTCTTCCAATTAGCGTTTCTAACCAATCTTGTGCATCCAATAAGTGATTTTTGTGTCATTGGTTGAACATTTAGGTCATTTTCGTCCTCCCTAGGCTTATTCTCGTCCAATTAGGGTTTCTAACCAATCTTGTGCATCCAATAAATGATTTCGTGTCATTGGTTGAACTTTTAGGTCATTTTCGTCGTCCCATTGCTTATTCTCGTCCAAGTAGGTTTTTTAACCAATCTTGTGCATCCAATAAGTACATTTGTGTCATTGGTTGAACATTTAGGTCATTTCCGTCCTCCCAAGGCTTATTCTCGTCCAATTAGGGTTTTTAACCAAACTTGTGCATCCAATAAGTACATTTGTGTCATTGGTTGAACATTTAGGTCATTTTCGTCCTCCCAAGTATTATTCTCATCCAATTAGGGTTTTTAACCAATCTTGTGCATCCAATAAGTGATTTTGTGTCATTAGTTGAACATTTAGGTCATTTTCGTCCTCCCAAGGCTTATTCTCGTCCAATTAGGGTTTTTAACCAATCTTGTGCATCCAATAAGTACATTTGTGTCATTGGTTGAACATTTAGGTCATTTATGTCCTCCAAAAGCTTATTCTCGTCCAATTAGGGTTTTTAACCAATCTTGTGTATCCAATAAGTACATTTGTGTCATTGGTTGAACATTTAGGTCATTTTCGTCCTCCCAAGGCTTATTCTCGTCCAATTAGGGTTTTTAACCAATCTTGTGCATCCAATAAGTACATTTGTGTCATTGGTTGAACATTTAGGTCATTTTCGTCCTCCCAAGGCTTATTCTCGTCCAATTAGGGTTTTTAACCAATCTTGTGCATCCAATAAGTACATTTGTGTCATTGGTTTAACATTTGGGTCATTTTCGTCCTCCCAAGGCTTATTCTCGTCCAATTAGGGTTTTTAACCAATCTTGTGCATCCAATAAGTACATTTGTGTCATTGGTTGAACATTTAGGTCATTTTCGTCCTCCCAAGGCTTATTCTCGTCTAGTTAGGGTTTTTAACCAATCTTGTGCATCCAATAAGTACATTTGTGTCATTGGTTGAACATTTAGGTCATTTTCGTCCTCCCAAGGCTTATTCTCGTCCAATTAGGGTTTTTAACCAATCTTGTGCATCCAATAAGTGATTTTGTGTCATTGGTTGATCATTTAGGTCATTTTCGTCCTCCCAATGCTTATTCTCGTACAATTAGGGTTTTTAACCAATCTTGTGCATCCAATACGTGATTTTGTGTCATTGGTTGAACATTTAGGTCATTTTCGTCCTCCCTAGTCTTATTCTCGTCCAATTAGGGTTTTTAACCAATCTTGTGCATCCAATAAGTACATTTGTGTCATTGGTTGAACATTTAGGTCACTTCCGTCCTCCCTAGGCTTATTCTCGTCCAATTAGGGTTTTTAACCAATCTTGTGCATCCAATAAGTACATTTGTATCATTGGTTGAACATTTAGGTCATTTTTGTCCTCCCAAGGCTTATTCTCGTCCAATTAGGGTTTTTAACCAATCTTGTGCATCCAATAAGTGATTTTGTGTCATTGGTTGAACATTTAGGTTATTTTTGTCCTCCCTAGGCTTATTCTCTTCCAATTAGGGTTTTTAACCAATCTTGTGCATCCAATAAGTACATTTTTGTCATTGGTTGAACATTTAGGTCATTTTTGTCCTCCCAAGGCTTATTCTCGTCCAATTAGGGTTTTTAACCAATCTTGTGCATCCAATAAGTGATTTTGTGTCATTGGTTGAACATTTAGGTTATTTTTGTCCTCCCTAGGCTTATTCTCTTCCAATTAGGGTTTTTAACCAATCTTGTGCATCCAATAAGTACATTTTTGTCATTGGTTGAACATTTAGGTTATTTTTGTTCTCCCTAGGCTTATTCTCTTCCAATTAGCGTTTCTAACCAATCTTGTGCATCCAATAAGTGATTTTGTGTCATTGGTTGAACATTTAGGTCATTTTCGTCCTCCCATTGCTTATGCTCGTCCAATTAGGTTTTTTAACCAATCTTGTGCATCCAATAAGTACATTTGTGTCATTGGTTCAACATTTAGGTCATTTTCGTCCGCCCTAGGCTTATTCTCATCCAATTAGGGTTTTTAACAAATCTTGTGCATCCAATAAGTGATTTTGTGTCATTGGTTGAACATTTAGGTCATTTTCGTACTCCTTAGGCTTCTTCTCGTCCAACTAGGGTTTTTAACCAATCTTGTGCATCCAATAAGTGATTTTATGCCATTGGTTGAACATTTAGGTCATTTTTGTCCTCCTAAGGCTTATTCTCGTCCAATTAGGGTTTTTAACCAATCTTGTGCATCCAATAAGTGATTTTGTGTCATTGGTTGAACATTTAGGTTATTTTTGTCCTCCCTAGGCTTATTCTCTTCCAATTAGGGTTTTTAACCAATCTTGTGCATCCAATAAGTACATTTTTGTCATTGGTTGAACATTTAGGTGATTTTCGTTCTCCCTAGGCTTATTCTCTTCCAATTAGCGTTTCTAACCAATCTTGTGCATCCAATAAGTGATTTTGTGTCATTGGTTGAACATTTAGGTCATTTTCGTCCTCCCATTGCTTATTCTCGTCCAATTAGGTTTTTTAACCAATCTTGTGCAACCAATAAGTACATTTGTGTCATTGGTTGAACATTTAGGTCATTTTCGTCCTCCCATTGCTTATTCTCGTCCAATTAGGTTTTTTAACCAATCTTGTGCATCCAATAAGTACATTTTTGTCATTGGTTGAACATTTAGGTCATTTTCGTCCTCCCAAGGCTTATTCTCGTCCAATTAGGGTTTTTAACCAATCTTATGCATCCAATAAGTGATTTTGTGTCATTGGTTGAACATTTAGGTTATTTTCGTTCTCCCAAGGCTTATTCTCGTCTAATTAGGGTTTTTAACCAATCTTGTGCATCCAATAAGTACATTTTTGTCATTGGTTGAACATTTAGGTGATTTTCGTTCTCCCTAGGCTTATTCTCTTCCAATTAGCGTTTCTAACCAATCTAGTGCATCCAATAAGTGATTTTGTGTCATTGGTTGAACATTTAGGTCATTTTCGTCCTCCCATTGCTTATTCTCGTCCAATTAGGTTTTTTAACCAATCTTGTGCATCCAATAAGTACATCTGTGTCATTGGTTGAACATTTAGGTCTTTTTCGTCGTCCCTAGGCTTATTCTCGTCCCATTAGTATTTTAATCAATCTTGTGCATCCAATAAGTGATTTTGTTTAATTGGTTGAACATTTAGGTCATTTTCGTCCTCCCTAGGCTTATTCTCGTCCAATTAGGGTTTTTAACCAATCTTATGCATCCAATAAGTGATTTTGTGTCATTGGTTGAACATTTAGGTTATTTTCGTTCTCCCAAGGCTTATTCTCGTCTAATTAGGGTTTTTAACCAATCTTGTGCATCCAATAAGTACATTTTTGTCATTGGTTGAACATTTAGGTGATTTTCGTTCTCCCTAGGCTTATTCTCTTCCAATTAGCGTTTCTAACCAATCTTGTGCATCCAATAAGTGATTTTGTGTCATTGGTTGAACATTTAGGTCATTTTCGTCCTCCCATTGCTTATTCTCGTCCAATTAGGTTTTTTAACCAATCTTGGCATCCAATAAGTACATCTGTGTCATTGGTTGAACATTTAGGTCATTTTCGTCCTCCCTAGGCTTATTCTCGTCTCATTAGTATTTTAACCAATCTTGTGCATCCAACAAGTGATTTTGTGTAATTGGTTGAACATTTAGGTCATTTTCGTCCTCTCAAGGCTTATTCTCGTCCAATTAGGGTTTTTAACCAATCTTATGCATCCAATAAGTGATTTTTTGTCATTGGTTGAACATTTAGGTTATTTTCGTTCTCCCAAGGCTTATTCTCTTCTAATTAGGGTTTTTAACCAATCTTGTGCATCCAATAAGAGATTTTGTGTCATTGGTTGAACATTTAGGTCATTTTCGTCCTCCCTAGGCTTATTCTCGTCCAATTAAAGTTTTTAACCAATCTTGTGCATCGAATAAGTGATTTTTGTGTCATTGGTTGAACTTTTTGTCATTTTCGTCCTCCCTAGGCTTATTCTCTTCCAATTATGGTTTTTAACCAATCTTGTGCATCCAATAAGTACATTTGTGTCATTGGTTGAACATTTAGGTCATTTTCGTCCTCCCAATGCTTATTCTCGTCCAATTAGGGTTTTTAACCAATCTTATGCATCCAATAAGTGATTTTGTGTCATTGGTTGAACATTTAGGTCATTTTCGCCCTCCCTAGGCTTATTCTCGTCCAATTAGGGTTTTTAACCAATCTTGTGCATCAAATAAGTGATTTTGTGTCATTGGTTGAACATTTAGGTCATTTTCATCCTCCCTAGGCTTATTCTCGTCCAATTAGGGTTTTTAAACAATCTTGTGCATCCAATAAGTGATTTTGTGTCATTGGTTGAACATTTAGGTCATTTTCGTACTCCCTAGGCTTATTCTCGTCCAATTAGGGTTTTTAACCAATCTTGTGCATCCAATAAGTGATTTTGTGCCATTGGTTGAACATTTTTGTCATTATCGTCCTCCCAAGGCTTATTCTCGTCCAGTTAGGGTTTTTAACCAATCTTGTGCATCCAATAAGTGATTTTGTGTCATTGGTTGAACATTTAGGTTATTTTCGTCCTCCCAAGGCTTATTCTCGTCCAATTAGGGTTTTTAACCAATCTTATGCATCCAACAAGTGATTTTGTGTCATTGGTTGAACATTTAGGTCATTTCCGTCCTCCCAAGGCTTATTCTCGTCCAATTAGGGTTTTTAACCAATCTTGTGCATCCAATAAGTGATTTTGTGTCATTGGTTGAACATTTAGGTCATTTTCGTCCTCCCTAGTCTTATTCTCGTCCAATTAGGGTTTTTAACTAATCTTGTGCATCCAATTAGTACATTTGTGTCATTGGTTGAACATTTAGGTCACTTCCGTCCTCCCTAGGCTTATTCTCGTCCAATTAGGGTTTTTAACCAATCTTGTGCATCCAATAAGTACATTTGTATCATTGGTTGAACATTTAGGTCATTTTTGTCCTCCCAAGGCTTATTCTCGTCCAATTAGGGTTTTTAACCAATCTTGTGCATCCAATAAGTGATTTTGTGTCATTGGTTGAACATTTAGGTTATTTTTGTCCTCCCTAGGCTTATTCTCTTCCAATTAGGGTTTTTAACCAATCTTGTGCATCCAATAAGTACATTTTTCTCGTTGGTTGAACATTTAGGTGATTTTCGTTCTCCCTAGGCTTATTCTCTTCCAATTAACGTTTCTAACCAATCTTGTGCATCCAATAAGTGATTTTGTGTCATTGGTTGAACATTTAGGTCATTTTCGTCCTCCCATTGCTTATTCTCGTCCAATTAGGTTTTTTAACCAATCTTGTGCATCCAATAAGTACATTTGTGTCAATGGTTGAACATTTAGGTCATTTTCGTCCTCCCTAGGCTTATTCTCGTCCAATTAGGATTTTAACCAATCTTGTGCATCCAATAAGTGATTTTGTGTCATTGGTTGAACATTTAGGTCATTTTCGTCCTCCCAAGGCTTATTCTCGTCCAATTAGGGTTTTTAACCAATCTTATGCATCCAATAAGTGATTTTCTGTTATTGGTTGAACATTTAGGTTATTTTCGTTCTCCCAAGGCTTATTCTCGTCTAATTAGGGTTTTTAACCAATCTTGTGCATCCAATAAGTACATTTGTGTCATTGGTTGAACATTTAGGTCATTTTTGTCCTCCCAAGGCTTATTCTCGTCCAATTAGGGTTTTTAACCAATCTTGTGCATCCAATAAGAGATTTTGTGTCATTGGTTGAACAGTCCTCCCAAGGCTTATTCTCGTCCAATTAGGGTTTTTAACCAATCTTATGCATCCAATAAGTGATTTTGTGTCATTGGTTGAACATTTAGGTCATTTCCGTCCTCCCAAGGCTTATTCTCGTCCAATTAGGACTTTTAACGAATCTTATGCATCCAATAAGTGATTTTGTGTCATTGGTTGAACCATTAGGTCATTTCCGTCCTCCCTAGGCTTATTCTCGTCCAATTAGGGTTTTTAACCAATCTTGTGCATCCAATAAGTGATTTTGTGTCATTGGTTGAACATTTAGGTCATTTTTGTCCTCCAAAGGCTTATTCTCGTCCAATTAGGGTTTTTAACCAATCTTGTGCATCCAATAAGTGATTTTGTGTCATTGGTTGAACATTTAGGTCATTTTCGTCCTCCCTAGGCTTATTCTCGTCCAATTTGGGTTTTTAACCAATCTTGTGCATCCAATAAGTGATTTTGTGCCATTGGTTGAACATTTAGGTCATTTTCGTCCTCCCTAGGCTTATTCTCGTCCAATTAGGGTTTTTAACCAATCTTGTGCATCCAATAAGTAAATTTGTGTCATTGGTTGAACATTTAGGTCATTTTTGTCCTCCCTAGGCTTATTCTCGTCCAATTAGGGTTTTTAACCAATCTTGTGCATCCAATAAGTACATTTGTGTCATTGGTTGAACATTTAGGGCATTTTCGTCATCCATAGGCTTATTCTCGTCCAATTAGGGTTTTTAACCAATCTTGTGCATCCAATAAGTGATTTTGTGTCATTGGTTGAACATTTAGGTCATTTTCGTCCTCCCTAGGCTTATTCTCGTCCAATTAGGGTTTTTAAACAATCTTGTGCATCCAATAAGTGATTTTGTGTCATTGGTTGAACATTTAGGTCATTTTCTTCCTCCCTAGGCTTATTCTCGTCCCATTAGGGTTTTTAACCAATCTTGTGCATCCAATAAGTGATTTTGTGTCATTGGTTGAACATTTAGGTCATTTTCGTCCTCCCTAGGCTTATTCTCGTCCAATTAGGGTTTTTAACCAATCTTGTGCATCCAATAAGTAATTTTGTGCCATTGGTTGAACATTTAGGTCATTTTCGTCCTCCCAAGGCTTATTCTCGTCCAATTAGGGTTTTTAACCAATCTTGTGCATCCAATAAGTACATTTGTGTCATTGGTTGAACATTTAGGTCATTTCCGTCCTCCCTAGGCTTATTCTCGTCCAATTAGGGTTTTTAACCAATCTTGTGCATCCAATAAGTACATTTATGTCATTGGTTGAACATTTAGGTCATTTTTGTCCTCCCAAGGCTTATTCTCGTCCAATTAGGGTTTTTAACCAATCTTAATAAGTGATTTTGTGTCATTGGTTGAACATTTAGGTTATTTTTGTCCTCCCTAGGCTTATTCTCTTCCAATTAGGGTTTTTAACCAATCTTGTGCATCCAATAAGTACATTTTTGTCATTGGTTGAACATTTAGGTGATTTTCGTTCTCCCTAGGCTTATTCTCTTCCAATTAGCGTTTCTAACCAATCTTGTGCATCCAATAAGTGATTTCGTGTCATTGGTTGAACATTTATGTCATTTTCGTCCTCCCATTGCTTATTCTCGTCCAATTAGGTTTTTTAACCAATCTTGTGCATCCAATAAGTACATCTGTGTCATTGGTTGAACATTTAGGTCATTTTCGTCCTCCCTAGGCTTATTCTCGTCCCATTGGTATTTTAACCAATCTTGTGCATCCAATAAGTGATTTTGTTTAATTGGTTGAACATTTAGGTCATTTTCGTCCTCCCAAGGCTTATTCTCGTCCAATTAGGTTTTTAACCAATCTTATGCATCCAATAAATGATTTTGTGTCATTGGTTGAACATTTAGGTTATTTTCGTTCTCCCAAGGCTTATTCTCGTCTAATTAGGGTTTTTAACCAATCTTGTGCATCCAATAAGTGATTTTGTGTCATTGGTTGAACATTTAGGTCATTTTCGTCCTCCCTAGGCTTATTCTCGTCCATTTAAAGTTTTTAACCAATCTTGTGCATCGAATAAGTGATTTTGTGTCATTGGTTGAACATTTAGGTTATTTTCGTTCTCCCAAGGCTTATTCTCGTCCAATGAGGGTTTTTAACCAATCTTATGCATCCAATAAGTGATTTTGTTTCATTGGTTGAACATTTAGGTCATTTTCGTCCTCCCTAGGCTTATTCTCGTCCAAGTAGGGTTTTTAACCAATCTTGTGCATCCAATAAGTACATTTGTGTCATTGGTTGAACATTTAGGTCATTTTTGTCCTCCCAAGGCTTATTCTCGTCCAATTAGGGTTTTTAACCAATCTTGTGCATCCAATAAGTGATTTTGTGTCGTTGGTTGAACATTTAGGTCATTATCAAATTCCCAAGGCTTATTCTCGTCCAATTAGGGTTTTTAACCAATCTTGTGCATCCAATAAGTGATTTTGTTTCATTGGATGAACATTTAGGTCATTTCCGTCCTCCCTAGGCTTATTCTCGTCCAATTAGGGTTTTTAACCAATCTTGTGCATCCCATAAGTACATTTGTGTCATTGCTTGAACATTTAGGTCATTTTCGTCCTCCCTAGTCTTATTCTCGTCCAATTAGGGGTTTTAACCAATCTTGTGCATCCAATAAGTACATTTGTGTCATTGGTTGAACATTTAGGTCATTTCCGTCCTCCCTAGGCTTATTCTCGTCCAATTAGGGTTTTTAACCAATCTTGTGCATCCAATAAGTACATTTATGTCATTGGTTGAACATTTAGGTCATTTTCGTCCTCCGTAGGCTTATTCTCGTCCAATTAGGGTTTTTAACCAATCTTGTGCATCCAATAAGTGATTTTGTGTCATTGGTTGAACATTTAGGTTATTTTTGTCCTCCCTAGGCTTATTCTCTTCCAATTAGGGTTTTTAACCAATCTTGTGCATCCAATAAGTACATTTGTGTCATTGGTTGAACATTTTGGTGATTTTCGTTCTCCCTGGGCTTATTGTTGTCCAATTAGGGTTTTTAACCAATCTTGTGCATCCAATAAGTGATTTTGTGTCATTGGTTGAACATTTAGGTCATTTTCGTCCTCCCAAGGCTTATTCTCGTCCAATTAGAATTTTTAACCAATCTTATGCATCCAATAAGTGATTTTGTGTCATTGGTTGAACATTTAGGTTATTTTCGTTCTCCCAAGGCTTATTCTCGTCCAATTAGGGTTTTTAACCAATCTTGTGCATCCAATAAGTGATTTTGTGTCATTGGTTGAACATTTAGGTTATTTTTGTCCTCCCAAGGCTTATTCTCGTCCAATTTGGGTTTTTAACCAATCTTGTGCATCCAATAAGTGATTTTGTGTCATTGGTTGAACATTTAGGTTATTTTCGTCTTCCCAAGGCTTATTCTCGTCCAATTAGGGTTTTTAACCAATCTTATGCATCCAACAAGTGATTTTGTGTCATTGGTTGAACATTTAGGTCATTTTTGTCCTCCCAAGGCTTATTCTCGTCCAATTAGGGTTTTTAACCAATCTTATGCATCCAATAAGTGATTTTGTGTCATTGGTTGAACATTTAGGTCATTTCCGTCCTCCCTAGGCTTATTCTCGTCCAATTACGGTTTTTAACCAATCTTGTGCATCCAATAAGTACATTTGTGTCATTGGTTGAACATTTAGGTCATTTTTGTCCTCCCAATGCTTATTCTCGTCCAATTAGGAATTTTTAACCAATCTTGTGCATTCAATAAGTGATTTTGTGTCATTGGTTGAACATTTAGGTTATTTTTGTCCTCCCTAGGCTTATTCTCTTCCAATTAGGGTTTTTAACCAATCTTGTGCATCCAATAAGTACATTTTTGTCATTGGTTGAACATTTAGGTGATTTTCGTTCTCCCTAGGCTTATTCTCTTCCAATTAGCGTTTCTAACCAATCTTGTGCATCCAATAAGTGATTTCGTGTCATTGGTTGAACATTTATGTCATTTTCGTCCTCCCATTGCTTATTCTCGTCCAATTAGGTTTTTTAACCAATCTTGTGCATCCAATAAGTACATCTGTGTCATTGGTTGAACATTTAGGTCATTTTCGTCCTCCCTAGGCTTATTCTCGTCCCATTGGTATTTTAACCAATCTTGTGCATCCAATAAGTGATTTTGTTTAATTGGTTGAACATTTAGGTCATTTTCGTCCTCCCAAGGCTTATTCTCGTCCAATTAGGTTTTTAACCAATCTTATGCATCCAATAAATGATTTTGTGTCATTGGTTGAACATTTAGGTTATTTTCGTTCTCCCAAGGCTTATTCTCGTCTAATTAGGGTTTTTAACCAATCTTGTGCATCCAATAAGTGATTTTGTGTCATTGGTTGAACATTTAGGTCATTTTCGTCCTCCCTAGGCTTATTCTCGTCCATTTAAAGTTTTTAACCAATCTTGTGCATCGAATAAGTGATTTTGTGTCATTGGTTGAACATTTAGGTTATTTTCGTTCTCCCAAGGCTTATTCTCGTCCAATGAGGGTTTTTAACCAATCTTATGCATCCAATAAGTGATTTTGTTTCATTGGTTGAACATTTAGGTCATTTTCGTCCTCCCTAGGCTTATTCTCGTCCAAGTAGGGTTTTTAACCAATCTTGTGCATCCCATAAGTACATTTGTGTCATTGCTTGAACATTTAGGTCATTTTCGTCCTCCCTAGTCTTATTCTCGTCCAATTAGGGGTTTTAACCAATCTTGTGCATCCAATAAGTACATTTGTGTCATTGGTTGAACATTTAGGTCATTTCCGTCCTCCCTAGGCTTATTCTCGTCCAATTAGGGTTTTTAACCAATCTTGTGCATCCAATAAGTACATTTATGTCATTGGTTGAACATTTAGGTCATTTTCGTCCTCCGTAGGCTTATTCTCGTCCAATTAGGGTTTTTAACCAATCTTGTGCATCCAATAAGTGATTTTGTGTCATTGGTTGAACATTTAGGTTATTTTTGTCCTCCCTAGGCTTATTCTCTTCCAATTAGGGTTTTTAACCAATCTTGTGCATCCAATAAGTACATTTGTGTCATTGGTTGAACATTTTGGTGATTTTCGTTCTCCCTGGGCTTATTGTTGTCCAATTAGGGTTTTTAACCAATCTTGTGCATCCAATAAGTGATTTTGTGTCATTGGTTGAACATTTAGGTCATTTTCGTCCTCCCAAGGCTTATTCTCGTCCAATTAGAATTTTTAACCAATCTTATGCATCCAATAAGTGATTTTGTGTCATTGGTTGAACATTTAGGTTATTTTCGTTCTCCCAAGGCTTATTCTCGTCCAATTAGGGTTTTTAACCAATCTTGTGCATCCAATAAGTGATTTTGTGTCATTGGTTGAACATTTAGGTCATTTTCGTCCTCCCTAGTCTTATTCTCGTCCAATTAGGGTTTTTAACCAACCTTGTGCATCCAATAAGTACATTTGTGTCATTGGTTGAACATTTAGGTCATTTCCGTCCTCCCTAGGCTTATTCTCGTCCAATTAGGGTTTTTAACCAATCTTGTGCATCCAATAAGTACATTTGTGTCATTGGTTGAACATTTAGGTCATTTCCGTCCTCCCTAGGCTTATTCTCGTCCAATTAGGGTTTTTAACCAATCTTGTGCATCCAATAAGTACATTTATGTCATTGGTTGAACATTTAAGTCATTTTCGTCCTCCGTAGGCTTATTCTCGTCCAATTAGGGTTTTTAACCAATCTTGTGCATCCAATAAGTGATTTTGTGTCATTGGTTGAACATTTAGGTTATTTTTGTCCTCCCTAGGCTTATTCTCTTCCAATTAGGGTTTTTAACCAATCTTGTGCATCCAATAAGTACATTTGTGTCATTGGTTGAACATTTAGGTCATTTTCGTCCTCCCAAGGCTTATTCTCGTCCAATTAGGGTTTTTAACCAATCTTATGCATCCAATAAGTGCTTTTGTGTCAATGGTTGAACATTTAGGTCATTTTGGTCCTCCCAAGGCTTATTCTCGTCCAATTAGGGTTTTTAACCAATCTTGTGCATCCAATAAGTACATTTGTGTCATTGGTTGAACATTTAGGTCATTTTCGTCCTCCCTATGCTTATTCTCGTCCAATTAGGGTTTTTAACCAATCTTATGCATCCAATAAGTGATTTTGTGTCATTGGTTGAACATTTAGGTCATTTTCGTCCTCCATAGGCTTATTCTCGTCCAATTAGGGTTTTTAACCAATCTTGTGCATCAAATAAGTGATTTTGTGTCATTGGTTGAACATTTAGGTCATTTTCGTCCTCCCTAGGCTTATTCTCGTCCAATTAGGGTTTTTAACCAATCTTGTGCATCCAATAAGTGTTTTTGTGTCATTGGTTGAACATTTAGGTCATTTTCGTCCTCCCTAGTCTTATTCTCGTCCAATTAGGGTTTTTAACCAATCTTGTGCATCCAATAAGTACATTTGTGTCATTGGTTGAACATTTAGGTCATTTCCGTCCTCCCTAGGCTTATTCTCGTCCAATTAGGGTTTTTAACCAATCTTGTGGATCCAATAAGTACATTTATGTCATTGGTTGAACATTTAGGTCATTTTCGTCCTCCCTAGTCTTATTCTCGTCCAATTAAGAATTTTAACCAATCTTGTGCATCCAATAAGTACATTTGTGTCATTGGTTGAACATTTAGGTCATTTCCGTCCGTCCTAGGCTTATTCTCGTCCAGTTAGGGTTTTTAACCAATCTTGTGCATCCAATAAGTACATTTATGTCATTAATTGAACATTTAAGTCATTTTCGTCCTCCGTAGGCTTATTCTCGTCCAATTAGGGTTTTTAACCAATCTTGTGCATCCAATAAGTGATTTTGTGTCATTGGTTGAACATTTAGGTTATTTTTGTCCTCCCTAGGCTTATTCTCTTCCAATTAGGGTTTTTAACCAATCTTGTGCATCCAATTAGTACATTTGTGTCATTGGTTGAACATTTTGGTGATTTTCGTTCTCCCTAGGCTTATTGTTGTCCAATTAGGGTTTTTAACCAATCTTGTGCATCCAATAAGTGATTTTGTGTCATTGGTTGAACATTTAGGTTATTTTTGTCCTCCCTAGGCTTATTCTCTTCCAATTAGGGTTTTTAACCAATCTTGTGTATCCAATAAGTACATTTGTGTCATTGGTTGAACATTTAGGTCATTTTCGTCCTCCCTAGGCTTATTCTCGTCCAATTAGGATTTTAACCAATCTTGTGCATCCAATAAGTGATTTTGTGTCATTGGTTGAACATTTAGGTCATTTTCATCCTCCCAAGGCTTATTCTCATCCAATTAGGGTTTTAACCAATCTTGTGCATCCAATAAGTACATTTGTGTCATTGGTTGAACATTTAGGTGATTTTCGTTCTCCCTAGGCTTATTCTCTTCCAATTAGCGTTTCTAACCAATCTTGTGCATCCAATAAGTGATTTTGTGTCATTGGTTGAACATTTAGGTCATTTTCGTCCTCCCATTGCTTATTCTCGTCCAATTAGGTTTTTTAACCAATCTTGGCATCCAATAAGTACATCTGTGTCATTGGTTGAACATTTAGGTCATTTTCGTCCTCCCTAGGCTTATTCTCGTCTCATTAGTATTTTAACCAATCTTGTGCATCCAATAAGTGATTTTGTGTAATTGGTTGAACATTTAGGTCATTTTCGTCCTCCCAAGGCTTATTCTCGTCCAATTAGGGTTTTTAACCAATCTTATGCATCCAATAAGTGATTTTTTGTCACTGGTTGAACATTTAGGTTATTTTCGTTCTCCCAAGGCTTATTCTCTTCTAATTAGGGTTTTTAACCAATCTTGTGCATCCAATAAGTGATTTTGTGTCATTGGTTGAACTTTTTGTCATTTTCGTCCTCCCTAGGCTTATTCTCTTCCAATTATGGTTTTTAACCAATCTTGTGCATCCAATAAGTACATTTGTGTCATTGGTTGAACATTTAGGTCATTTTCGTCCTCCCTATGCTTATTCTCGTCCAATTAGGGTTTTTAACCAATCTTATGCATCCAATAAGTGATTTTGTGTCATTGGTTGAACATTTAGATCATTTTCGTCCTACATAGGCTTATTCTCGTCCAATTAGGGTTTTTAACCAATCTTGTGCATCAAATAAGTGATTTTGTGTCATTGGTTGAACATTTAGGTCATTTTCGTCCTCCCTAGGCTTATTCTCGTCCAATTAGGGTTTTTAAACAATCTTGTGCATCCAATAAGTGATTTTGTGTCATTGGTTGAACATTTAGGTCATTTTCGTACTCCCTAGGCTTATTCTCGTCGAATTAGGGTTTTTAACCAATCTTGTGCATCCAATAAGTGATTTTGTGCCATTGGTTGAACATTTTTGTCATTTTCGTCCTCCCAAGGCTTATTCTCGTCCAATTAGGGTTTTTAACCAATCTTGTGCATCCAATAAGTTAATTTGTGTCATTGGTTGAACATTTAGGTCATTTTCGTCCTCCCAAGGCTTATTCTCGTCCAATTAGGGTTTTTAACCAATCTTGTGCATCCAATAAGTGATTTTGTGTCATTTGTTGAACATTTAGGTCATTTTCGTTCTCCCAAGGCTTATTTTAGTCCAATTAGGGTTTTTAACCAATCTTATGCATCCAATAAGTGATTTTGTGTCATTGGTTGAACATTTAGGTTATTTTCGTTCTCCCAAGGCTTATTCTCGTCAAATTAGGGTTTTTAACCAATCTTGTGCATCCAATAAGTGATTTTGTGTCATTGGTTGAACATTTATGTCATTTTCGTCCTCCCTAGGCTTATTCTCGTCCAAATAAAGTTTTTAACCAATCTTGTGCATCGAATAAGTGATTTTTGTGTCATTGGTTGAACTTTTTGTCATTTTCGTCCTCCCTAGGCTTATTCTCGTCCAATTAGGGTTTTTAACCAATCTTGTGCATCCAATAAGTACATTTGTGTCATTGGTTGAACATTTAGGTCATTTTTGTCCTCCCAAGGCTTATTCTCGTCCAATTAGGGTTTTTAACCAATCTTGTGGATCCAATAAGTGATTTTGTGTCGTTGGTTGAACATTTAGGTCATTTTCATCCTCCCAAGGCTTATTCTCGTCCAATTAGGGTTTTTAACCAATCTTGTGCATCCAATAAGTACAATTGTGTCATTGGTTGAACATTTAGGTCATTTTCGTCCTCCCAAGGCTTATTCTCGTCCAATTAGGGTTTTTAACCAATCTTGTGCATCCAACAAGTGATTTTGTGTCATTGGTTGAACATTTAGGTCATTTTTGTTCTCCCTAGTCTTATTCTCGTCCAATTAGGGTTTTTAACCAATCTTGTGCATCCAATAAGTACATTTGTGTCATTGGTTGAACATTTAGGTCATTTCCGTCCTCCCTAGGCTTATTCTCGTTCAATTATGGTTTTTAACCAATCTTGTGCATCCCATAAGTACATTTGTGTCATTGGTTGAACATTTAGGTCATTTTCGTCCTCCCTAGTCTTATTCTCGTCCAATTAGGGGTTTTAACCAATCTTGTGCATCCAATAAGTACATTTGTGTCATTGGTTGAACATTTAGGTCATTTCCGTCCTCCCTAGGCTTATTTTCGTCCAATTAGGGTTTTTAACCAATCTTGTGCATCCAATAAGTACATTTATGTCATTGGTTGAACATTTAGGTCATTTTCGTCCTCCGTAGGCTTATTCTCGTCCAATTAGGGTTTTTAACCAATCTTGTGCATCCAATAAGTGATTTTGTGTCATTGGTTGAACATTTAGGTTATTTTTGTCCTCCCTAGGCTTATTCTCTTCCAATTAGGGTTTTTAACCAATCTTGTGCATCCAATAAGTACATTTGTGTCATTGGTTGAACATTTAGGTCATTTTCGTCCTCCCAAGGCTTATTCTCGTCCAATTAGGGTTTTTAACCAATCTTATGCATCCAATAAGTACATTTGTGTCATGGTTTGAACATTTAGGTCATTTTCGTCCTCGCAAGGCTTATTCTCGTCCAATTAGGGTTTTTAACCAATCTTGTGCATCCAATAAGTACATTTGTGTCATTGGTTGAACATTTAGGTCATTTTCGTCCTCCCAAGGCTTATTCTCGTCCAATTAGGGTTTTTAACCAATCTTGTGTAAACAATAAGTGATTTTGTGTCATTGGTTGAACATTTAGGTCATTTTCGTCCTCCCAAGGCTTATTCTCGTCCAATTAGGGTTTTTAACCAATCTTGTGCATCCAATAAGTGATTTTGTGTCATTGGTTGAACATTAAGGTCATTTTTGTCCTCCCAGGGCTTATTCTCGTCCAATTAGGGTTTTTAACCAATCTTGTGCATCCAATAAGTGATTTTGTGTCATTGGTTGAACATTTAGGTCATTTTCGTCCTCCCAAGGCTTATTCTCGTCCAATTAGGGTTTTTAACCAATCTTGTGCATCCAATAAGTGATTTTGTGTCATTGGTTGAACATTTAGGTCATTTTCATCCTCTTAAGGCTTATTCTCTTCCAATTAGGGTTTTTATCCAATCTTGTGAATCCAATAAGTACATTTGTGTCATTGGTTGAACATTTAGGTGATTTTCGTCCTCCCTAGGCTTATTCTCGTCCAATTAGGGTTTTTAACTAATCTTGTGCATCCAATAAGTGATTTTGTGTCATTGGTTGAACATCTAGGTCATTTTCGTCCTCCCAAAGCCTATTCTCTTCCAATTAGGGTTTTTAACCAATCTTGTGCATCCAATAAGTGATTTTGTGTCATTGGTTGAACATTTAGGTCATTTTCGTCCTCCCAAGGCTTATTCTCGTCCAATTAGGGTTTTTAACCAATCTTGTGCATCCAATAAGTGATTTTGTGTCATTGGTTGAACATTTAGGTCATTTTCTTCCTCCCAAGGCTTATTCTCGTCCAATTAGGGTTTTTAACCAATCTTGTGCATCCATTAAGTACATTTGTGTCATTGGTTGAACATTTAGTTCATTTCGTCCTCCCAAGGCTTATTCTCGTCCAATTAGGGTTTTTAACCAATCTTGTGCATCCAATAAGTACATTTGTGTCATTGGTTGAACATTTAGGTCATTTTCGTCCTCCCAAGGCTTATTCTCGTCCAATTAGGGTTTTTAACCAATCTTGTGCATCCAATAAGTGATTTTATGTCATTGGTTAAATATTTAGGTCATTTTCGTCCTCCCATGCCTTATTCTCGTCCAATTAGGGTTTTTAATCAATCTTGTGCATCCAATAAGTACATTTGTGTCATTGGTTGAAAATTTAGGTCATTTTCGTCCTCCCAAGGCTTATTCTCGACCAATTAGGGTTTTTAACCAATCTTGTGCATCCAATAAGTGATTTTGTGTCATTGTTTGAACATTTAGGTCATTTTCGTCCTCCCAAGGCTTATTCTCATCCAATTAGGGTTTTTAACCAATCTTGTGCATCCAATAAGTACTTTTGTGTCATTGGTTGAATATTTAGGTCATTTTCGTCCTCCCTAGACTTATTCACGTTCAATTAGGGTTTTTAACCAATCTTGTGCATCCAATAAGTGATTTTGTGTCATTGGTTGAACATTTAGGTCATTTTCGTCCTCCCAAGGCTTATTCTCGTCCAATTAGGGTTTTTAACCAATCTTGTGCATCCAATAAGTGATTTTGTGTCATTGTTTGAACATTTAGGTTATTTTCGTCCTCCCAAGGCTTATTCTCGTCCAATTAGGGTTTTTAACCAATCTTGTGCATCCAATAAGTACATTTGTGTCATTGGTTGAACATTTAGGTAATTTTCGTCCTCCCAAGGCTTATTCTCCTCCAATTAGGGTTTTTAACCAATCTTGTGCATCCAATAAGTGATTTTGTGTCATTGGTTGAACATTTAGGTCATTTTCGTCCTCCCAAGGCTTATTCTCGTCCAATTAGGGTTTTTAACCAATCTTGTGCATCCAATAAGTGATTTTGTGTCATTGGTTGAACATTTAGGTCATTTTCGTCCTCCCAAGGCTTATTCTCGTCCAATTAGGGTTTTTAACCAATCTTGTGCATCCAATAAGTGATTTTGTGTCATTGGTTGAACATTTAGGTCATTTTCATCCTCTTAAGGCTTATTCTCGTCCAATTAAGGTTTTTAACCAATCTTGTGAATCCAATAAGTACATTTGTGTCATTGGTTGAACATTTAGGTGATTTTCGTCCTCCCTAGGCTTATTGTCGTCCAATTAGGGTTTTTAACCAATCTTGTGCATCCAATAAGTGATTTTGTGTCATTGGTTGAAAATTTAGGTGATTTCTCCCAAGGCTTATTCTCGTCCAATTAGGGTTTTTAACCAATCTTGTGCATCCAATAAGTGATTTTGTGTCATTGGTTGAACATTTAGGTCATTTTCGTCCTCCCAAGGCTTATTCTCGTCCAATTAGGGTTTTTAACCAATCTTGTGCATCCAATAAGTGATTTTGTGTCATTGTTTGAACGTTTAGGTCATTTTCGTCCTCCCAAGGCTTATTCTCATCCAATTAGGGTTTTTAACCAATATTGTGCATCCAATAAGTGATTTTGTGTCATTGGTTGAACATTTAGGTCATTTTCGTCCTCCGAAGGCTTATTCTCGTCCAATTAGGGTTTTTAACCAATCTTGTGCATCCAATAAGTACATTTGTGTCATTGGTTGAACATTTAGGTCATTTTCGTCCTCCCACGGCTTATTCTCGTCCAATTAGGGTTTTTAACCAATCTTGTGCATCCAATAAGTTATTTTGTGTCATTGGTTGAACATTTAGGTCATTTTCGTCCTCCCAAGGCTTATTCTCGTCCAATTAGGGTTTTTAACCAATCTTGTGCATCCAATAAGTACAATTGTGTCATTGGTTGAACATTTAGGTCATTTTTGTCCTCCCAAGGCTTATTCTCGTCCAATTAGGGTTTTTAACCAATATTGTGCATCCAATAAGTGATTTTATGTCGTTGGTTGAACATTTAGGTCATTTTCACCCTCCCAAGGCTTATTCTCGTCCAATTAGGGTTTTTAACCAATCTTGTGCATCCAATAAGTACAATTGTGTCATTGGTTGAACATTTAGGTCATTTTCGTCCTCCCAAGGCTTATTCTCGTCCAATTAGGGTTTTTAACCAATCTTGTGCATCCAACAAGTGATTTTGAGTCATTGGTTGAACATTTAGGTCATTTTTGTCCTCCCTTGTCTTATTCTCGTCTAATTAGGGTTTTTAACCAATCTTGTGCATCCAATAAGTACATTTGTGTCATTGGTTGAACATTTAGGTCATTTCCGTCCTCCCTAGGCTTATTCTCGTCCAATTAGGGTTTTAACCAATCTTGTGCATCCAATAAGTACATTTATGTCATTGGTTGAACATTTAGGTCATTTTCGTCCTTCGTAGGCTTATTCTCGTCCAATTAGGGTTTTTAACCAATCTTGTGCATCCAATAAGTGATTTTGTGTCATTGGTTGAACATTTAGGTTATTTTTGTCCTCCCAAGGCTTATTCTCTTCCAATTAGGGTTTTTAACCAATCTTGTGCATCCAATAAGTACATTTGTGTCATTGGTTGAACATTTTGGTGATTTTCGTTCTCCCTAGGCTTATTGTTGTCCAAATAGGGTTTTTAACCAATCTTGTGCATCCAATAAGTGATTTTGTGTCATTGGTTGAACATTTAGGTTATTTTTGTCCTACCTAGGCTTATTCTCTTCCAATTAGGGTTTTTAACCAATCTTGTGTATCCAATAAGTACATTTGTGTCATTGGTTGAACATTTAGGTCATTTTCGTCCTCCCTAGGCTTATTCTCGTCCAATTAGGGTTTTTAACCAATCTTGTGCATCCAATAAGTACATTTGTGTCATTGGTTGAACATTTAGGTCATTTTCGTCCTCCCAAGGCTTATTCTTATCGAATTAGGGTTTTTAACCAATCTTGTGCATCCAATAAGTGATTTTGTGTCATTGGTTGAACATTTAGGTCATTTTCGTCCTCCCAAGGCTTATTCTCGTCCAATTAGGGTTTTTAACCAATCTTGTGCATCCAATAAGTGATTTTGTGTCATTGGTTGAACATTTAGGTCATTTTCGTCCTCCCAAGGCTTATTCTCGTCCAATTAAGGTTTGTAACCAATCTTGTGCATCCAATAAGTGATTTTGTGTCATTGGTTGAACATTTAGGTCATTTTCGTCCTCCCAAGGCTTATTCTCGTCCAATTAGGGTTTTTAACCAATCTTGTGCATCCAATAAGTGATTTTGTGTCATTGGTTGAACATTTAGGTCATTTTCGTCCTCCCAAGGCTTATTCTCGTCCAATTAGGGTTTTTAACCAATCTTGTGCATCCAATAAGTACATTTGTGTCATTGGTTGAATATTTAGGTCATTTTCGTTTTCCCTAGGCTTATTCTCGTCCAACTAGGGTTTTTAACCAATCTTGTGCATCCAATAAATGATTTTGTGTCATTGGTTGAACATTTAGTTCATTTCCGTCCTCCCAAGGCTTATTCTCGTCCAATTAGGGTTTTAAACCAATCTTGTGCATCCAATAAGTGATTTTGTGTCATTGGTTGAACATTTAGGTCATTTTCATCCTCCCTAGGGTTATTCTCATCCAATTAGGGTTTTTAACCAATCTTGTGCATCCAATAAGTGATTTTGTGTCATTGGTTGAACATTTAGGTCATTTTCGTCCTCCCAAGGCTTATTCTCGTCCAATTAGGGTTTTTAACCAATCTTGTGCATCCAATAAGTGATTTTGTGTCATTGGTTGAACATTTAGCTCATTTTCATCCTCCAGGGACTTATTCTTGTCCAATTAGGGTTTTTAACCAATCTTGTGCATCCAATAAGTGATTTTGTGTCATTGGTTGAACATTTAGGTCATTTTCGTCCTCCCTAGGCTTATTCTCGTTCAATTAGGGTTTTGAACCAATCTTGTGCATCCAATAAGTGATTTTATGTCATTGGTTGAACATTTAGGTCATTTTCGTCCTCCCAAGGCTTATTCTCGTCCAATTAGGGTTTTTAACCAATCTTGTGCATCCAATAAGTGATTTTGTGTCATTGGTTGAACATTTAGGTCATTTTCGTCGTCCCAAGTCTTATTCTCGTCCAATTAGGGTTTTTAACCAATCTTGTGCATCCAATAAGTGATTTTGTGTCATTGGTTGAACATTTAGGTCATTATCGTCCTCCCAAGGCTTATTCTCGTCCAATTAGGGTTTTTAACCAATCTTGTGCATCCAATAAGTGATTTTGTGTCATTGGTTGAACATTTAGGTCATTTTCGTCCTCCCAAGGCTTATTCTCGTCCAATTAGGGTTTTTAACCAATCTTGTGCATCCAATAAGTGATTTTGTGTAATTGTTTGAACATTTAGGTCATTTTCGTCCTCCTTAGGCTTATTCTCGTCCAATTAGGGTTTTTAACCAATCTTGTGCATCCAATAAGTGATTTTGTGTCATTGGTTGAACATTTAGGTTATTTTCGTCCTCCCAAGGCTTATTCTCGTCCAATTAGGGTTTTTAACCAATCTTATGCATCCAATAAGTGATTTTGTGTGATTGGTTGAACATTTAGGTCATTTCCGTCCTCCCAAGGCTTATTCTCGTCCAATTAGGGTTTTTAACCAATCTTATGCATCCAATAAGTGATTTTGTGTCATTGGTTGAACATTTAGGTCATTTCCGTCCTCCCAAGGCTTATTCTCGTCCAATTAGGGTTTTTAACCAATCTTGTGCATCCAATAAGTGATTTTGTGTCATTGGTTGAACATTTAGGTCATTTTCGTCCTCCCAAGGCTTATTCTCGTCCAATTAGGGTTTTTAACCAATCTTGTGCATCCAATAAGTGATTTCATGTCATTGGTTGAACATTTAGGTCATTTTCTTCCTCCCAAGGCTTATTCTCGTCCAATTAGGGTTTTTAACCAATCTTGTGCATCCAATAAGTACATTTGTGTCATTGGTTGAACATTTAGGTCATTTTCGTCCTCCCAAGGTTTATTCTCGTCCAATTAGGGTTTTTAACACATCTTGTGCATCCAATAAGTGATTTTGTGTCATTGGTTGAACATTTAGGTCATTTTCGTCCTCCCAAGGCTTATTCTCGTCCAATTAGGGTTTTTAACCAATCTTGTGCATCCAATAAGTGATTTTGTGTCATTGGTTGAACATTTAGGTCATTTTCGTCCTCACATGGCTTATTCTCGTCCAATTAGGGTTTTTAACCAATCTTGTGCATCCAATAAGTGATTTTGTGTCATTGGTTGAACATTTAGGTCATTTTCGTCCTCCCAAGGCTTATTCTCGTCCAATTAGGGTTTTTAACCAATCTTGTGCATCCAATTAGTGATTTTGTGTCATTTGTTGAACATTTAGGTCATTTTCGTCCTCCTAAGGCTTATTCTCGTCCAATTAGGGTTTTTAACCAATCTTGTGCATCCAATAAGTGATTTTGTGTCATTGGTTGAACATTTAGGTCATTTTCGTCCTCCCAAGGCTTATTCTCGTCCAATTAGGGTTTTTAACCAATATTGTGCATCCAATAAGTGATTTGGTGTCATTGGTTGAACATTAATGTCATTTTCGTCCTCCCAAGGCTTATTCTCGTCCAATTAGGGTTTTTAACCAATCTTGTGCATCCAATAAGTACATTTTTGTCATTGGTTGAACATTTAGGTCATTTTCGTCCTCCCAAGGCTTATTCTCGTCCAATTAGGGTTTTTAACCAATCTTGTGCATCCAACAAGTGATTTTGTGTCATTGGTTGAACATTTAGGTCATTTTTGTCCTCCCTAGTCTTATTCTCGTCCAATTAGGGTTTTTAACCAATCTTGTGCATCCAATAAGTACATTTGTGTCATTGGTTGAACATTTAGGTCATTTCCGTCCTCCCTAGGCTTATTCTCGTCCAATTAGGGTTTTTAACCAATCTTGTGCATCCAATAAGTACATTTATGTCATTGGTTGAACATTTAGGTCATTTTTGTCCTCCCAAGGCTTATTCTCGTCCAATTAGGGTTTTTAACCAATCTTAATAAGTGATTTTGTGTCATTGGTTGAACATTTAGGTTATTTTTGTCCTCCCTAGGCTTATTCTCTTCCAATTAGGGTTTTTAACCAATCTTGTGCATCCAATAAGTACATTTTTGTCATTGGTTGAACATTTAGGTGATTTTCGTTCTCCCTAGGCTTATTCTCTTCCAATTAGCGTTTCTAACCAATCTTGTGCATCCAATAAGTGATTTCGTGTCATTGGTTGAACATTTATGTCATTTTCGTCCTCCCATTGCTTATTCTCGTCCAATTAGGTTTTTTAACCAATCTTGTGCATCCAATAAGTACATCTGTGTCATTGGTTGAACATTTAGGTCATTTTCGTCCTCCCTAGGCTTATTCTCGTCCCATTAGTATTTTAACCAATCTTGTGCATCCAATAAGTGATTTTGTTTAATTGGTTGAACATTTATGTCATTTTCGTCCTCCCAAGGCTTATTCTCGTCCAATTAGGTTTTTAACCAATCTTATGCATCCAATAAGTGATTTTGTGTCATTGGTTGAACATTTAGGTTATTTTCGTTCTCCCAAGGCTTATTCTCGTCTAATTAGGGTTTTTAACCAATCTTGTGCATCCAATAAGTACATTTGTGTCATTGCTTGAACATTTAGGTCATTTTCGTCCTCCCTAGTCTTATTCTCGTCCAATTAGGGGTTTTAACCAATCTTGTGCATCCAATAAGTACATTTGTGTCATTGGTTGAACATTTAGGTCATTTCCGTCCTCCCTAGGCTTATTCTCGTCCAATTAGGGTTTTTAACCAATCTTGTGCATCCAATAAGTACATTTATGTCATTGGTTGAACATTTAGGTCATTTTCGTCCTCCGTAGGCTTATTCTCGTCCAATTAGGGTTTTTAACCAATCTTGTGCATCCAATAAGTGATTTTGTGTCATTGGTTGAACATTTAGGTTATTTTTGTCCTCCCTAGGCTTATTCTCTTCCAATTAGGGTTTTTAACCAATCTTGTGCATCCAATAAGTACATTTGTGTCATTGGTTGAACATTTTGGTGATTTTCGTTCTCCCTAGGCTTATTGTTGTCCAATTAGGGTTTTTAACCAATCTTGTGCATCCAATAACTGATTTTGTGTCATTGGTTGAACATTTAGGTTATTTTTGTCCTCCCTAGGCTTATTCTCTTCCAATTAGGGTTTTTAACCAATCTTGTGTATCCAATAAGTACATTTGTGTCATTGGTTGAACATTTAGGTCATTTTCGTCCTCCCTAGGCTTATTCTCGTCCAATTAGGATTTTAACCAATCTTGTGCATCCAATAAGTGATTTTGTGTCATTGGTTGAACATTTAGGTCATTTTCGTCCTCCCAAGGCTTATTCTCATCCAATTAGGGTTTTTAACCAATCTTATGCATCCAATAAGTGATTTTGTGTCATTGGTTGAACATTTAGGCTATTTTCGTTCTCCCAAGGCTTATTCTCGTCGAATTAGGGTTTTTAACCAATCTTATGCATCCAATAAGTGATTTTGTGTCATTGGTTGAACATTTAGGTTATTTTCGTTCTCCCACGGCTTCTTCTCGTCCAATTAGGGTTTTTAACCAATCTTGTGCATCCAATAAGAAATTTTGTGTCATTAGTTGAACATTTAGGTCATTTTCGTCCTCCCAAGGCTTATTCTCGTCCAATTAGGGTTTTGAACCAATCTTGTGCATCCAATAAGTACATTTGTGTCATTGGTTGAACATTTAGGTCATTTCCGTCCTTCCTAGGCTTATTCTCGTCCAATTAGGGTTTTTAACCAATCTTGTGCATCCAATAAGTACATTTGTGTCATTGGTTGAACATTTAGGTCATTTTTGTCCTTCCAATGCTTATTCTCGTCCAATTAGGGTTTTTTACAAATCTTGTGCATCCAATAAGTGATTTTGTGTCATTGGTTGAACATTTAGGTTATTTGTGTCCTCCTTATGCTTATTCTCTTCCAATTAGGGTTTTTAACCAATCTTGTGCATCCAATAAGTACATTTGTGTCATTGGTTGAACATTTAGGTCATTTTCGTTCTCCTTAGGCTTATTCTCGTCCAATTAGCGTTTCTAACCAATCTTGTGCATCCAATAAGTTATTTTGTGTCATTGGTTGAACATTTTGGTCATTTTCGTTCTCCCAAGGCTTATTCTCGTCCAATTAGGGTTTTTAAACAATCTTGTGCATCCAATAAGTGATTTTGTGTCATTGGTTGAACATTTAGGTCATTTTCGTACTCCCTAGGCTTATTCTCGTCCAATTAGAGTTTTTAACCAATCTTGTGCATCCAATAAGTGATTTTGTGCCATTGGTGGAACATTTTTGTCATTTTCGTCCTCCCAAGGCTTATTCTCGTCCAATTAGGGTTTTTAACCAATCTTGTGCATCCAATAAGTTAATTTGTGTCATTGGTTGAACATTTAGGTCATTTTCGTCCTCCCAAGGATTATTCTCGTCCAATTAGGGTTTTTTACCAATCTTGTGCATCCAATAAGTGATTTTGTGTCATTGGTTGAACATTTAGGTTATTTGTGTCCTCCTTATGCTTATTCTCTTCCAATTAGGGTTTTTAACCAATCTTTTGCATCCAATAAGTACATTTGTGTCATTGGTTGAACATTTAGGTCATTTTCGTTCTCCTTAGGCTTATTCTCGTCCAATTAGCGTTTCTAACCAATCTTGTGCATCCAATAAGTTATTTTGTGTCATTGGTTGAACATTTTGGTCATTTTCGTTCTCCCAAGGCTTATTCTCATCCAATTAGGGTTTTTAAACAATCTTGTGCATCCAATAAGTGATTTTGTGTCATTGGTTGAACATTTAGGTCATTTTCGTACTCCCTAGGCTTATTCTCGTCCAATTAGGGTTTTTAACCAATCTTATGCATCCAATAAGTGATTTTGTGCCATTGGTTGAACATTTTTGTCATTTTCGTCCTCCCAAGGCTTATTCTCGTCCAATTAGGGTTTTTAACCAATCTTGTGTATCGAATAAATTAATTTGTGTCATTGGTTGAACATTTAGGTCATTTTCGTCCTCCCAAGGATTATTCTCGTCCAATTAGGGTTTTTTACCAATCTTGTGCATCCAATAAGTGATTTTGTGTCATTGGTTGAACATTTAGGTCATTTTCGTCCTCCCAAGGCTTATTCTCGTCCAATTAGGGTTTTTAACCAATCTTGTGCATCCAATAAGTTATTTTGTGTCGTTGGTTGAACATTTAGGTCATTTTCGTCCTCCCAAGGCTTATTCTCGTCCAATTAGGGTTTTTAACCAATCTTGTGCATCCAATAAGTGATTTTGTGTCCTTGGTTGAACATTTAGATCATTTTAGTCCTCCCAAGGCTTATTCTCGTCTTATTAGGGTTTTTAACCAATCTTGTGCATCCAATAAGTGATTTTGTGTCATTGGTTGAACATTTAGGTCATTTTCGTCCTCCCAAGGCTTATTCTCGTCCAATTAGGGTTTTTAACCAATCTTGTGCATCCAATAAGTACATTTGTTTCATTGGTTGAACATTTATGTCATTTTCGTCCTCCCAAGGCTTCTTCTCGTCCAATTAGGGTTTTTAACCAATCTTGTGCATCCAATAAGTACATTGGTGTCATTGGTTGAACATTTAGGTCATTTTCGTCCTCCCTAGGCTTATTCTCGTCCAATTAGGGTTTTTAACTAATCTTGTGCATCCAATAAGTGATTTTGTGTCATTGGTTGAACATTTAGGTCATTTTCGTCCTCCCAAGGCTTATTCTCGTCCAATTAGGGTTTTTAACAAATCTTGTGCATCCAATAAATACATTTTTGTCATTTGTTGAACATTTAGGTCATTTTCGTCCTCCCAAGGCTTATTCTCGTCCAATTAGGGCTTTTAACCAATCTTGTGCATCCAATAAGTACATTTGTGTCATTGGTTGAACATTTAGGTCATTTTCGTTCTCCCAAGGCTTATTCTCGTCCAATTAGGGTTTTTAACCAATCTTGTGCATCCAATAAGTGATTTTGTGTCATTGGTTGAACATTTAGGTCATTTTCGTCCTCCATAGGCTTATTCTCGTCCAATTAGGGTTTTTAACCAATCTTGTGCATCCAATAAGCGATTTTGTGTCATTGGTTGAACATTTAGGTCATTTTCGTCCTCCCTAGGCTTATTCTCGTCCAATTAGGGTTTTTAACCAATCTTGTGCATCCAATAAGTACTTTTGTGTCATTGGTTGAACATTTAGGTCATTTTCGTCCTACAAGGCTTATTCTCGTCCAATTAGGGTTTTTAACCAATCTTGTGCATCCAATAAGTGATTTTGTGTCATTGGTTGAACATTTAGGTCATTTTCGTTCTCCCAAGGCTTATTCTCGTCCAATTAGGGTTTTTAACCAATCTTGTGCATCCAATAAGTACATTTGTGCCATTGGTTGAACATTTAGGTCATTTATGTCCTCCAAAAGCTTATTCTCGTCCAATTAGGGTTTTTAACCAATCTTGTGCATCCAATAAGTGATTTTGTGTGATTGGTTGAATATTTAGGTCATTTTCGTCCTCCGTAAGCTTATTCTCGTCCAATTAGGGTTTTTAACCAATCTTGTGCATCCAATAAGTTTATTTGTGTCATTGGTTGAACATTTAGGTCATTTTCGTCCTCCCTAGGCTTATTCTCGTCCAATTAGGGTTTTTAAACAATCTTGTGCATCCAATAAGTGATTTTGTGTCATTGGTTGAACATTTAGGTCATTTTCGTACTCCCTAGGCTTATTCTCGTCCAATTAGGGTTTTTAACCAATCTTGTGCATCCAATAAGTGATTTTGTGCCATTGGTTGAACATTTTTGTCATTTTCGTCCTCCCAAGGCTTATTCTCGTCCAATTAGGGTTTTTAACATATCTTGTGCATCCAATAAGTTAATTTGTGTCATTGGTTGAACATTTAAGTCATTTTCGTCCTCCCAAGGATTATTCTCGTCCAATTAGGGTTTTTTACCAATCTTGTGCATTCAATAAGTGATTTTGTGTCATTGGTTGAACATTTAGGTTATTTGTGTCCTCCTTACGCTTATTCTCTTCCAATTAGGGTTTTTAACCAGTCTTGTGCATCCAATAAGTACATTTGTGTCATTGGTTGAACATTTAGGTCATTTTCGTTCTCCTTAGGCTTATTCTCGTCCAATTAGCGTTTCTAACCAATCTTGTGCATCCAATAAGTTATTTTGTGTCATTGGTTGAACATTTTGGTCATTTTCGTTCTCCCAAGGCTTATTCTCGTCCAATTAGGGTTTTTAAACAATCTTGTGCATCCAATAAGTGATTTTGTGTCATTGGTTGAACATTTAGGTCATTTTCGTACTCCCTAGGCTTATTCTCGTGCAATTAGGGTTTTTAACCAATCTTATGCATCCAATAAGTGATTTTGTGCCATTGGTTGAACATTTTGTCATTTTCGTCCTCCCAAGGCTTATTCTCGTCCAATTAGGGTTTTTAACCAATCTTGTGCATCCAATAAGTGATTTTGTGTCGTTGGTTGAACATTTAGGTCATTTTCATCCTCCCGAGGCTTATTCTCGTCCAATTAGGGTTTTTAACCAATCTTGTGCGTCCAATAAATACAATTGTGTCATTGGTTGAACATTTAGGTCATTTTCGTCCTCCCAAGGCTTATTCTCGTCCAATTAGGGTTTTTAACCAATCTTGTGCATCCAACAAGTGATTTTGTGTTATTGGTTGAACATTTAGGCCATTTTTGTCCTCCCTAGTCTTATTCTCGTCCAATTAGGGTTTTTAACCAATCTTGTGCATCCAATAAGTACATTTGTGTCATTGGTTGAACATTTAGGTCATTTCCGTCCTCCCTAGGCTTATTCTCGTCCAATTAGGGTTTTTAACCAATCTTGTGGATCCAATAAGTACATTTATGTCATTGGTTGAACATTTAGGTCATTTTCGTCCTCCCTAGTCTTATTCTCGTCCAATTAAGAATTTTAACCAATCTTGTGCATCCAATAAGTACATTTGTGTCATTGGTTGAACATTTAGGTCATTTCCGTCCTCCCTAGGCTTATTCTCGTCCAATTAGGGTTTTTAACCAATCTTGTGCATCCAATAAGTACATTTATGTCATTGGTTGAACATTTAAGTCATTTTCATCCTCCGTAGGCTTATTCTCGTCCAATTAGGGTTTTTAACCAATCTTGTGCATCCAATAAGTGATTTTGTGTCATTGGTTGAACATTAAGGTTATTTTTGTCCTCCCTAGGCTTATTCTCTTCCAATTAGGGTTTTTAACCAATCTTGTGCATCCAATAAGTACATTTGTGTCATTGGTTGAACATTTTGGTGATTTTCGTTCACCCTAGGCTTATTGTCGTCCAATTAGGGTTTTTTACCAATCTTGTGCATCCAATAAGTGATTTTGTGTCATTGGTTGAACATTTGGGTCATTTTCGTTCTCCCTAGGCTTATTCTCTTCCAATTAGGGTTTTTAACCAATCTTGTGCATCCAATAAGTGATTTTGTGTCGTTGGTTGAACATTTAGGTCATTTTCATCCTCCCGAGGCTTATTCTCGTCCAATTAGGATTTTTAACCAATCTTGTGCATCCAATAAGTACAATTGTGTCATTGGTTGAACATTTAGGTCATTTTCGTCCTCCCAAGGCTTATTCTCGTCCAATTAGGGTTTTTAACCAATCTTGTGCATCCAACAAGTGATTTTGTGTCATTGGTTGAACATTTAGGTCATTTCCGTCCTCCCTAGGCTTATTCTCGTCCAATTAGGGTTTTTAACCAATCTTGTGCATCCAATAAGTACATTTGTGTCATTGGTTGAACATTTAGGTCATTTTCGTCCTCCCTAGTCTTATTCTCGTCCAATTAAGGGTTTTAACCAATCTTGTGCATCCAATAAGTACATTTGTGTCATTGGTTGAACATTTAGGTCATTTCCGTCCTCCCTAGGCTTATTCTCGTCCAATTAGGGTTTTTAACCAATCTTGTGCATCCAATAAGTACATTTATGTCATTGGTTGAACATTTAGGTCATTTTCGTCCTCCGTAGGCTTATTCTCGTCCAATTAGGGTTTTTAACCAATCTTGTGCATCCAATAAGTGATTTTGTGTCATTGGTTGAACATTTAGGTTATTTTTGTCCTCCCTAGGCTTATTCTCTTCCAATTAGGGTTTTTAACCAATCTTGTGCATCCAATAAGTACATTTGTGTCATTGGTTGAACATTTTGGTGATTTTCGTTCTCCCTAGGCTTATTGTTGTCCAATTAGGGTTTTTAACCAATCTTGTGCATCCAATAACTGATTTTGTGTCATTGGTTGAACATTTAGGTTATTTTTGTCCTCCCTAGGCTTATTCTCTTCCAATTAGGGTTTTTAACCAATCTTGTGTATCCAATAAGTACATTTGTGTCATTGGTTGAACATTTAGGTCATTTTCGTCCTCCCTAGGCTTATTCTCGTCCAATTAGGATTTTAACCAATCTTGTGCATCCAATAAGTGATTTTGTGTCATTGGTTGAACATTTAGGTCATTTTCGTCCTCCCAAGGCTTATTCTCATCCAATTAGGGTTTTTAACCAATCTTGTGCATCCAATAAGTACATTTGTATCATTTGTTGAACATTTAGGTCATTTTCGTCCTCCCAAGGCTTATTCTCGTCCAATTAGGGTTTTTAACCAATGTTGTGCATCCAATAAGTGATTATGTGTCATTGGTTGAACATTTAGGTCATTTTCGTCCTCTCAAGGCTTATTCTCGTCCAATTAGGGTTTTTAACCAATCTTGTGCATCCAATAAGAGATTTTGTGTCATTTGTTGAACATTTAGGTAATTTTCGTCCTGCCTAGGCTTATTCTCGTCCAATTAGGGTTTTTAACCAATCTTGTGCATCCAATAAGTACATTTGTGTCATTGGGTGAACATTTAGGTCATTTTCGTCCTCCCAAGGCTTATTCTCGTCTAATTAGGGTTTTTAACCAATCTTGTGCATCCAATAAGTGATTTTGGGTATTTGGTTGAACATTTAGGTCATTTTCATCCTCCCTAGGCTTATTCTCGTCCAATTAGGGTTTTTAACCAATCTTGTGCATCCAATAAGTGATTTTGTGTCATTGGTTGAACATTTAGGTCATTTTCGTCCTCCCAAGGCTTATTCTCGTCCAATTAGGGTTTTTAACCAATCTGGTGCATCCATTAAGTACATTTGTGTCATTGGTTGAACATTTAGTTCATTTCGTCCTCCCAAGGCTTATTCTCGTCCAATTAGGGTTTTTAACCAATCTTGTGCATCCAATAAGTACATTTGTGTCATTGGTTGAACATTTAGGTCATTTTCGTCCTCCCAAAGCTTATTCTCGTCCAATTAGGGTTTTTAACCAATCTTGTGCATCCAATAAGTGATTTTGTGTCATTGGTTGAACATTTAGGTCATTTTCGTACTCCCTAGGCTTATTCTCGTCCAATTAGGGTTTTTAACCAATCTTGTGCATCCAATAAGTGATTTTGTGCCATTGGTTGAACATTTTTGTCATTTTCGTCCTCCCAAGGCTTATTCTCGTCCAATTAGGGTTTTTAACATATCTTGTGCATCCAATAAGTTAATTTGTGTCATTGGTTGAACATTTAAGTCATTTTCGTCCTCCCAAGGATTATTCTCGTCCAATTAGGGTTTTTTACCAATCTTGTGCATTCAATAAGTGATTTTGTGTCATTGGTTGAACATTTAGGTTATTTGTGTCCTCCTTACGCTTATTCTCTTCCAATTAGGGTTTTTAACCAGTCTTGTGCATCCAATAAGTACATTTGTGTCATTGGTTGAACATTTAGGTCATTTTCGTTCTCCTTAGGCTTATTCTCGTCCAATTAGCGTTTCTAACCAATCTTGTGCATCCAATAAGTTATTTTGTGTCATTGGTTGAACATTTTGGTCATTTTCGTTCTCCCAAGGCTTATTCTCGTCCAATTAGGGTTTTTAAACAATCTTGTGCATCCAATAAGTGATTTTGTGTCATTGGTTGAACATTTAGGTCATTTTCGTACTCCCTAGGCTTATTCTCGTCCAATTAGAGTTTTTAACCAATCTTGTGCATCCAATAAGTGATTTTGTGCCATTGGTGGAACATTTTTGTCATTTTCGTCCTCCCAAGGCTTATTCTCGTCCAATTAGGGTTTTTAACCAATCTTGTGCGTCCAATAAGTACAATTGTGTCATTGGTTGAACATTTAGGTCATTTTCGTCCTCCCAAGGCTTATTCTCGTCCAATTAGGGTTTTTAACCAATCTTGTGAATCCAACAAGTGATTTTGTGTTATTGGTTGAACATTAAGGCCATTTTTGTCCTCCCTAGTCTTATTCTCGTCCAATTAGGGTTTTTAACCAATCTTGTGCATCCAATAAGTACATTTGTGTCATTGGTTGAACATTTAGGTCATTTCCGTCCTCCCTAGGCTTATTCTCGTCCAATTAGGGTTTTTAACCAATCTTGTGGATCCAATAAGTACATTTATGTCATTGGTTGAACATTTAGGTCATTTTCGTCCTCCCTAGTCTTATTCTCGTCCAATTAAGAATTTTAACCAATCTTGTGCATCCAATAAGTACATTTGTGTCATTGGTTGAACATTTAGGTCATTTCCGTCCGTCCTAGGCTTATTCTCGTCCA